>CM030839.1:12782695-13187695 GCA_018105865.1 Metaphire vulgaris | reverse complement strand
ATTATTATTATTATTATTATTATTAAAGACATTTTAGAGAGCGCAGTAAGCATAGCGAAAGTCAAAGTCAAGAAAACTGTATTAACGCAAGCATACCGACTACATACACTGTACGACTGCTGATTGCAGGCGGTTGATGTAACGTCGAAACTCTCTCGCTCAAGTCCTGTGAGGTCCCCCAATTCAAACTGCCGGGTACGACCCTCACTTTCTGTGTCGCTGGACATCGTCAGCGTCGATCCCTCGACCAGTAGACCGCCTTCTCTTCTCTCCTCTCCTCTCCGCGGCGGCGTCGGCGATGGGGCAATGCTACGGAGAATTCTCATGCCCCGCGGCGCCGGCCCTCGTAGAATGCCTGTCATGCATCCGCTGACGAGCAGCATTGTGACCGCGAGCGAGCGAGATAGATAGATAGATAGATGGAGAGAGAGAGAGAGAGAGAGAGAGAGAGAGAGAGAGAGAGAGAGAGACTGTATTCAATCGACGTTACACACCTTCTTATTCAGCGCAACAGTTTTGTTGCGACTTTTAAGTTAGAGGCGCGATTGCTGCCGTCTTATTAATAAATAACAGTGACTTGCAGAGAGTGGTCGGGTCCTGGGACCAAGTCGACGATAAAAAAATGTTGCTTGACGAGCATCTTGCCCTCCCCCCCCCCGTGGGCCACCGTCCCACCGACCCCCTCACACCTCTGCACGCTTCTGCGTGTAGTAAGCGGCGTCGTTCTCGCGACGATCTTCGATTTACTGCAGTATCGATGTCCTGTTTCTAACATTAATATCACCGTTTCCCCTTGTCAACGTTTACGTGATATTAGCAGCCATTGACACGTTCTGACGTCGCCTTTGGGTACATTGAAATTACTCAAAACGTCTCTGACTCACCGCTATTCTAAACTCAAAAATGTAATTCCACTGCCTCTTCTTCTTCTTCTCTTCTTCTTCCTCCTCCTCCTCCTCTCCTTCTCCTTCTCCTTCCTTCTCTTTCTTTCATCCTTCTCCTCTTCCTTTTCCTTCTCCTCCTCCTTCTTATCTTTTTTCTCTTCCTCATCTTGCTCCTTTTATTCTTCCCCTCTTCTTCCTTCTTCTCCTTCTTCTCTTCCTTCTCCTCCTCCTTCCCTCATTTTCCTCTTCCTTCCCCTCCTCCTCCTCCTTATCTTCCCCCTGCTCCTCCTGCTCCTCTCCCCCTCTTCTTCCTCCTCCTCCTCTTCTTCCTCCTCCTCCTCCTCCTCCTCCTCAGCGCATCCATGCTGATCTTGGCTCGTTGTTAAACGATGTTAGTCGATCAATTATTAATCTTCGCGATAATTCAATTGAAGTCGTAGAACGGATTTTAAAAAGTCTCCATCCTGTGATCATCGCAGATAAAGTTCGTGCAGAGATCACAACGCGCTGCAGTTTGCTGGCGAACAGATAAAGACTCTCTTTGTTTCTTTGAAGCGAAACTCTCCATCGGATTAGAGGCCGCTATCGACGATCAAACGACAGACATTTTAAAAATACCTATACCATCACTGGTTAAATATTTATTCAATAATTTGATTTCCTACTATCTTTTGCCTACTAAGAGAAGCACTCAGAGGCGTTGCTACCATATAGCGAGAATAAGCAAGGCATTAGGGCCCAGGAGAACTGGGGCCCTTTTTGACCACCAATGTAAAAAAGAAAGTAAATAATAACAAAAGTAAATAATTAAAAACACATTAAAAATCAGTCTTAATCAGATAAATTTGGTAGGTATTAAATATGACAGCGCTACAAAAACAAAGCCGTTTATTAAGTGTTAAAAATTTTTAAGCCTTAGTGCACTGTTCGTCATGTTGTGACTTTTTAAGTTGAAGGGGCCCATTAATAATTTTTGTATTAGGGCCTAAAAATCCTAGCTACGCCACTGGAAGTACTAGAAGGAAAGACGAAAGGGACAGCACAGAAATGGCGATCAAGGACATAGAGTCATAGATGTTGGAGTGGATGTTCGACAGTACGGCAAAAACAAGTATTGAGACCTGAAGGTAAAAGTTCAAGATAGAGAGGAGTGGCGATGCTGGAGCATGGAACCTGTCTTTGGACAGAGCACCTGAAGAAGAAGATTACTTTTTGCTATGTTACTCCTACATGTCATGTCATGAAGCCATCGTCGCTATGCGAAGGTTGACCGCAACGTTGAACAATAATTCTACACTGTTCCCATTTTTAGCTGCTTCCATTAGTGAAGCTCATTTCATGTTAGACCATGTCAAAATGTTGTCTATCCAGCTGGTTCTGGGTCTGCCTTGTTTCCTGGTTCCTTCCGTAAAACCCGTTATTATTGAGTTACTCCTACTCGAAGTTCAATTTCTCGCCCTCGCTTGTAGTAAAGCTTTAATTTTTTTCAGATCATTACCCGAAATCACGGCCATAGACACAAGCTGACTTCTCCGGAAACAATGTAGATCACGGCAGTAATCAATACGACGTTTGCGGTGATCTCTGGCCTACGAGTGGACCCGGACCAAGGTCAGCGGGGTCATCAAGATCACTGATTTTATCCAGCGTATATTGCGGCAGTTCATCGGAACATGCCGATAAGTCAGTCGAGACGCCGCAGAGTATCTATCACTCGCACTCTCACAATACGGACCTCAGATGGCTAATGGTCCTTGATAGTGCATGAGAAGATTGCCACTCATTCCCGAATAATTAGATGGCGACGAGTTAAGAGAGACGCGTCGTCAAACAACATCGGGTGCAGTAACTTCTCTTCTTGCGATCTGAACCGACAGATCATATAATATCAACAATCCTTATTCAACGCGCCGATCTAAAGAAAATGGTGCTTAATTATTTTTGTCGAGAAAAACTCGCACATTATTTTCCTATTTAGAAAGTAAATACGCGATGGCTGTATTCGGGAAAGAATTAAGGCGAAAGTGGATCGCAACGCTTCCGATGCAAACCTACTCGATCAAAATACCTGTCGAATCTTTTTCGTTTGGTCGACCCCTTTGTCGGCATCCTGAGCGAACCTTTGAGTATCTACCTAACAGCTCGTGTCGTCAACCTAATAGAAAAGTGATTTCTGCAGGTATATAGGCGTCTAATATAAAGACCAACTAGGCCCTATACGCTTCTGTTAACCACAAAATCGAGGAACATGCAACGTCGAAAATGCTATCCTACTCTTCGGAATCTTATAGCTCTTTAAATATTCTTTCTTATTCGGATGTTGCCTTACTTTACTCGACATAACAATTATTATTATTATTATCATCAACGTGAAGGCCATTATTGTTGGGTAATAAATCTTACTTAGGAGTACCTTTTCGGCACGGATAACAATTATCCATGTTGGCGCTCGCGATGTCGTCTGCATTGTGGTTCCGTACGAGCGTACAGCAATTAGGAACGGCTAATGATGCCATTAAAGAGCACTGGCAGACATCGTTTTGATTGATGATAATTATAGAGTAGGATCCTCTCGAGACCATATCTCACCGTCTTAACTGTCCTAAAGATTTAACTGAGAGCAGTGGCGTAGCCAGGATTTCGGGAAAAGGGATCGGGGTTGTATCGATCGTGAACAAACTTTGGAAATGTTGTCAATTTTTCCTTTTTAGGAGCTGACAAACAAAAAAACAAAAAAGTCGTCACCTTCGTATTCTTTCTATTTCCTATAGCACTTAGATTTTTTCAATCGGCAGTCAGCCAAAGGGGGGCTTTGACCCCCAAAATCGCGTCCGAAAATGAAAAAAATGTATGGAAAAGAATGTAAAAAAATTTCGTCGGCAGCCAAGGGGTTTTAACTCCCAAAGCCCCCTTGGCTACGCCACTGACTGAGAGAGATTGGAATCTTGCCGAATAAACCGATTCGCTCGAGTATAGCCCACACCCTGCGTCAACAAGTCACCTTTTCAGTTTTTCCAGGTAACGGGGAGAAGTTCCGACACCTGGACGTACACTTTCGTGTCAGTTTTTGTAGACACGGCCATACACGTGGAGGTCAGAGGGCATGACGATTGAGGAATGTTTTCAATGCACTGTTAAGTGCGCGTCAAAATTCAGAACGCAGTGGAATGAATTGTTAATGCGCAGCGTAACAGGCCTAAACGGTGCGGCGTTATATTTTCCGTTAATTTTATTCTACGTGACGAAGAATGTCATCATGCAATACTGTATAGAGTGGTGCGCGACATAGTCGTTATATGTTCATCTAAATGCGCATATTTATGGATGAAAATTACACCCGAATATAATTATAATTATCATTATTATTATTATGGGAGAGACTGTGACCAGTAACAGAAACACTGTGCAGTTAAATGATTCTGTTCACATGGGAACGTTCAATGTGATTTTCCATTTACATGTAGGTTACAATGTCGTACGATATAGGCCGAAGTAGTGCTTTATTTAAATTGGCCATATCATAATTTCTCATTTTTTTGATTTTATGAAAGACGAGAAATCAAAAAAAACTGATATTAAGGCTTGGAATAATAGGAACTGAGTTTCTAACCGTTAAGAATACTCTCGCGTGGTCAGCCAGGAATGCAATTTTCTAAAAAAAAGTATACGCCTGTAGGCATTTTAGTGTGAAAACTAATTCGTCCATGAAGAAAATTGTATTAGGCTTAGACTCTTTTTGTGGATCAGACGGGAATATTGCCCCAAAATCTAGATGATGATCAGTTTTCGAAATTCTATCTTTATTAAAGTCTAAGCATGTACAGTGTAATTAGCAGAGTGGCAACAACAACGTTGGACGATGGAGCAGGTGGTCGCGGGTTCGAGTCCCGCAGGAGCCCTAATGGTCGACTCAGCCTTTTTCGTGGTGGTAAAATGAGGAGCAGTGGTAATAATCTCTGCGATAAGTCAAACAGGTACGCTACGCGATACACTAGCCCGTATCCGTGGCATTGCACGCCTGGCTGAGGGCTATAGAAACGGAGATCAGCGCCGCCTTATGAGCCCGTGAGGCCCGGGGAAGGACTTTGACTTTTTTATGTACAGTGTAATATCGCTAACGTCATATGTACCATTCTGTCTTCTACTCGCATCTCTGGCGTCAATCTGACCTTTTTGAAGATAGATTTGGAATACCGTCGACTAGTAATACCTTCGCTTATTAGGACTAGTGCTATATATATGCTTAAAGGTCAATAGTTATTATCAATTATAGATTTTCCTACAAAATGCTTAGGATCTGCATTCCCCAATCTTCGGATGAATATGTTACCTAAATTTTCGAGTTGCGCCATTAAATTTATAGCATATTCTTCTTTGGGTTGCTAGAATCGTACGCAGAGATGCCGTGGGTCCATTTTTAGAACCCAACCCATCAAATCTCCAACCCAACCCAGCCCATGCCGGCAATAGGGTTACTTGACCCAACCCAACTCAGCCCACCGTAATACATTGCAATTTCGTAAACTATTACTTATTTTCTGACCCAACCCACCGACCCAGTCCAACCCAACCCATAACGATCTCTGATCTAAAGATTAAAGACTAGTAGCTGCGTTTGTCATAGTCAGCTTAAGCTGATTTTGTTCAAGCAATCGATGGGTCAGAAATTGATTGCAGTAGTTAGAAGCATTCCACTGTAGGCCTATATGCATCAATGCTCAGCTATATATAGCCTAACAATCGTCTGTTTGAGTTTGAGGACGATTCCGAAGCTAATTACCGGTAAGTAGTTCCAGTGGCGTAGCCACGGGGGGGTTAAACCCCTCTCGGGCGGCGAACAATTTTTTTCATGTATTCTCATGCAATTATTATTTTTTGAGGCGATTTTTGCGATTTTGGGGGTGAAACCCCCCTTGGCGGTTATCGACGAAATTTTTTTTCAAACCCCCTTCCGGAAATCCTGGCTACGCCACTGAGTAGTTCAATATCACAAAAAGAATTCTACAGGTTTCGACATTTAGCTGAATAAGATATCCAGCAGACGAAAATAACCGAGACCTGTGAAATTTCTAAACCATAGGCCTACAATGTGGCGTATTTGCGCCATCGGCTGATGCTCTAGGCATTATGATGATGATGCGGCGCCACAGAAGTTTATTAATCGATTGAATCATATTTAGTTCTCGACCTGCTTGCTTTCAACGGTCGACTTTCCGTTATTCATTCATACATGGTGATGTAAATGCCAGCTGTATACCCTTTCATAAAGCCACAGTGTATATGTCGTCTGCCATCGGTGGGTTCTTGTGGCCATTTTATTCTCAACACCAGGGCCTTTATAAGGTGCAGTGATAAATTGAAAACGAGCAGTGATGTGCTTTGTGCAGTGATAAATTTTCAGGACGACCGTTTTTGCTTGTTTTTTTACGCGGATGTCCACAAATTTTCTCTGAGTTTAGCTTGCGGTGATAAATTTTCCTTAAAAAGGAATACTGCTCAATACTGATACAGACATAGCCTACATCTGTAATGCCATGCAATTGCTACAGTAGTATCATTTATATAGCGCTGTTGCCTCTTTCACGAATTTGACGACGCAACAACAAAGAATCTGGAAAGTGACGATCTACATGAAACTGCGTAGTTCTACAAAACGAGCAAATGCCTGAGGACATCTGGCGAATGGTTTATTTGCTCTGAATCGAGCATTTTGTCGAATAACGTTTACCTTATGAAACAGATAAGTTGGCTGAGCAAAGTGTCATCAGTCCACATTTCCCAAAGAACGTATCAAATTTAACAGCTATCTTTAAGGGATTTCTATTCATCAGTCAGTCATTCAGTCAGTCAGTCAGTCAAGTCAGTCAGTCAATTTGCAGTCAGCCAGCATTGGCGTTGCCACGGAGGAGGGAACGGGGGCGGCCCTGTATTCGGACCGGGACTGGTATTGGGATTCGTCCGAAAACAAGTGAATAGGCCTAGTTGAGGTGAGGTGGGGTGGGGGTTTGGCGGTAGTGTTAAATCGAGGAAAACAGACTTTAAAGCGTTTGAGATGACGAACTTTTTTCCTTTGTTCACCAAGTCTTTTCGGCCGGAAAACGTCGAAGTGCCCCTATTCTGAAATCCTGGCTACGCCACTGTTAGTAGTCAGCCGGCCAGTTAATTGGATTTTGGTACCAAAAGACAAATACAGTTCATTGAGGCTGTGGAAGCATTTTGCTTTTTCCTTTCCGTTGATCCTTTCTTGCGTTTTGTTTTGTGTAATGTGGAGGCCTTTGGAAGACTGGTCTCGTCGAATTAATTATTTTTCCCAGGAGCTCGAAGACTGCGAACAATTGCTTTTTCAGGAGCAGCTGTTTCGATCGACTCCTTATGTAGTTCCTTTGCCCGTCGTTAGGAATATCAGTGGACCGAAGCAGTGTTTAATCTAGGCCGTTTCCGGGGGGAATTGCCCTTTTCCTCCCGGAAATTTTGGAGTACTACATGGACTAACAGCGGCCCCTAGCAGAATCCCCGTCGGATTTGTCAGTCCCCCCGGCTTTTTCAGCCCCCCCCGGAGTCCGGGAGTCTAGATTAAACACTGGACCGAAGTATTCCCATTCTCAAAATGTTGAATTGGGAGAGTGGGATACGCAATAACCAAAAGTTTCAGACTTTCAACCTGCACCGGGGTATCGGTCTACGAGTATAGGTGTTACTAAGAATTGACCCCAACAAGGGTTAACACCTGGTGCTCCTGGTGCTTAGTAACGACTAAACTACGCGTGATCTAAATCTAATGTAATTGAGGATCCATTCACTTTCAGATAACTTCAGATAACATATCTCGTTACTACGGACCTAACGATTCCCGAAAGGCATCCAGACCCATCACCTCACAGCTGTACCTATAGCCGCATATCACCAGATGCGTAAAATCAATCTTTACGTCCCCCCATGCATGCTCACCTATATAGGCATATCTATGTTGCCAACAAGTTATCCCTTGAATTTCTTACTAATTAATTCGATGTCTTGTTATATTCTATCCTTATCGCGTAACGCGTGAATTTGTGATAAAATTGAACGGCAAACTCAGTTATTTCTTGACGATTTTGACATATTTGCCCCAGTATAGCTTCCAAACGCTGAAACTCTCGACGCGGTTTTGCAGTGTTCAAAACCAGCCAAGCTGCAAACAAGATCGCAGATTTAGAGCTTCGTTAACAATGACATCGACGTTGGGCGAAGCGACATTTGGCCAGTCTGACTGTCAGTTACATATATATCACACGATCAGACAAAGCACCCATGCAGTCCAAGAATGCGAGATGATTAGCAGTATTTTTTTAAGAAAAAAAACGATGAAAGATCCGTAGAGAAGTGAAAGGCATGATGTATGATAACCGAGCAGTGACAATGTATAGTGAGAAATGCAGGCGTCAAAAATGCCGAGTCAGCACTTAAATAGGAACAGTTAATTCAGAGAAAGTAAAGTCGTTTGATTTTTAAAATGGCCCAAGTGCCAAAAGAAAAGGAAGCACCTCCATTGGATAAGTTCAAAAGACGGCGACATGCTTCTCTTTAGTGCATTTTTTATTAACTAATTCAGTACCGTATTCCTTTTGTGAATTCAACATGCGTACGACGCTATATAAATTGTTTTCTAGTTCTTGTTCTTTTAGTTCTTGCTACTATTGTTTTCGTTTTTGTGAGTGTTATTATTATTATTATTATTATTATTATTATTAATTATAATTATTATTATTATAGCTGTTGTTGTTGTTTCTGTTATTGTTGTTGTTGTTGATATAGGTCAAGCGTTAAGTTATTGTGCGATTTTGTTAGACAAAGAAAGACGCGAAGAAAAGGTGACGTTTTGTAGATAAGTTATTTTTCTTTTTCATAATACTCATTGGCTAGAAACACAAGACTAGCGCCTGTAGTTAAACTTTATGCTATTAATAAGCATAATAATATACTGTACCAATAATAATAATAATAATAATAATAATAATAATAATAATAATAATAATAATAATAATAATAATATCAATTATTATAATAGCAGCAATAATAGCGTTGAGACTCAAATGGATAAAGCCTTATTGTAGCTGTTAGGCCTGTTGTACAGTGATCTGTTGTCGAGTGAGTCGTGACTATTGCGGTCTACTTCAAATAGTCCAGATTTTGATCATAGAATTGCGACAATGCTATCAGAGGGTTCAGATCTGCCAAAGTAACGGCGTGATTGCAGCAGAATGGAGAGAATTTTTACCTGTGAGGTCGCTGTCAAAGGGAGGGGGCGGTGTGAGTGGAGGGGGAGGGGGCATGTGTGAGACCGTCCTCAATCGTCAATCACTTCTTCAACCCCCCGTTTAACTTAGCTGTACTTACCCTTGACTCACGTCTCAACTGACAGCTAGCAGAAAGTTATGAAACGCGCGACGCGACAAAACTAGAAAGAGAATTTCAATTAACGCTTACGTTCTGCGATGCTTGTGATCGCCAGAGATATTTTTACACCCCCTTTAACACCCTCCAATTTGAGACCGACACCCCGAACATCCCCACCCCTCAATATCAACTATGGGATGACCTGTTTTTTGCTTGTCAGACTTTTTTGACAGGGGACCCTAAAATTTACCGGCAGCCCCCAAATTGATAATTCTAGAAAAAAATAACCCTTGTGACCACACTGTAATCGATTCCCTGGCTACTCGATCATCGATAACAGCTACAAACATCTCTGACGACAGAGAAAATCCTGCAAAAATTGTGTTCTTTTACCTTGACAGTTGAATTAATCGGAAAGATGACAAGTGTAATCGACTTCAAATTATAATGATCACTTTGCAGATGCTTTGCATTTTATGACAGACTAAACACAATCGCACATACAGTACAGTACTGTAGTTACTTATCATCAAACAGTGTTCAATTCGCTGGGGTTTGAGGTTGATGGTTTTAGCGCCTCTTCGTTGGTCGAAGCCGACAGCCCTGGTAGAGGTCGATTTGCTTAATTTCCCGCTGAGATCGCAGTCCGACCCAATGTTTTATACAGGCCTGTTAGGAGGGGAGATTCGCCCCAAAAAAAAAAAAAAAAACTCAACATTTAGCCTCAAAATCCCAGCACTTACAAAAATTTTGCATTGAACTGTGTCTTTTCCCCTCCAACCAAGTCGATTTCCCCCCGAAAGCCTCAATTTCCCCACAAAGGTCTTATTAGTATTATTATTATTATTATTATTATTATTATTATTATTATTATTATTATTATCATTATTATCGTCGTCATTATTATTATTATTATTATTATTATTATTATTATTATTATTATTATTATTATTATTATAAGTTAAGATTATTGTGGTAACTAATCCGGAAGGATTACGTGAACACATTACAGTGTCAAAACAGAATCATAATTAGTTCGAAATAGCCAGGTCTTAAAGCGCTCCTTAAACGCATCTAGTGATGGTGAGAGTTGAATGGCCAGTGGTAAACCATTCCAGACCCGTGGTGCTGCCACGGGAAATACGCGATCACCCACGGTGGAAAGACGCATTCGCGGGACGAGTAGCGCTGCAGTGGAGGCCGATCTCAGACGTTGTCGACCATCGAGATCTGAGACACGATGCGGTTCTGTCTTTAGGTATGCTGGGCCAATGCCATTCAGACACCGGAACACCAGCAACATCAGTTTGTATTTGATGCTGTATGTTCTGGCACCGAAGGCCAGTGTAGGTCTGGCAGTAGAGGTGCCATGTGATCACTCCGTCCGGGTCGGAGAATCAAACGCGCGATAGGATTCAGCGCCGTCTGAAGACGATTGAGGAGATAACTAGGAGTCCCTGCGAGACTGCGAGGGTGGCGTTGTCATAATCCAGTTTTGTCAACACTAAAGCACTGATGATGATGATGATGATGATGATTAATATTATTATTATACAGGTCAAAAACTGATTCATGACTCAGATTTTGAGGTCCTCGATGAGTTCCTTGTCTTTTTGAGGCGCGCTCTTGCCATGCACGATCAGGCAAATTCTTTATATTTGAGACTCGCTGCAATGGAGCAATAGAGTCGGGTCTCAAGCTATTTCTAAGGATGGGATTGGTTTTTATTGTTGTCACATTTACTTAGAATAGCACGAAATCTCCAACAACGCAAGCCTCTCGACACAAATTTTAAACGATTTCAAACGCCTACAATGTAATTCGCCGAATCGCCGTTTAAGATGCGTTATATTATTAAGCGGAGGTTTGGGCAGATTTAATAATAACAATAACGCCAGAGGCTAAGTTAGCGGTATTTTAGAGACAAATGGGAAGCGCGTCTGAGAGAGAGAGAGAGAGAGAGAGAGAGAGAGAGAGAGAGAGAGAGAGAGAGCCAGCAGAGCGCAACATAAGCACTGATGCGTGTTAGTTGTGTTGGATTAGGTCGATCGGATCTTAGTAGCCTATCGTTATTCGTCGAATGATTCTCCGCAGAGATACTGTGCTGTATAGAGGACGTTCCTCTGTATGTATGTACCGCATCTGTAGCCTACTTAAAAACTGCTGCTACAGGTAAACGATTATTCGGTGTTATCTTTACAACGCTAACGACGATAAGGTCCAAGTGACAGATTCTTCGAGAGCGGTTCTTCTTATTCTTACTAATTGCCTTGATTGCAATTCTAGTAGATTTGTCCAGTTTCTTCATAGTCAATGACTGAACAAAAAATATATAATATCTAATTAAAGTAGGCCTATTGAAGTGTGAGTAAATGAATATATATATATACAGATATATATATAGTATATATATATATATATATATATATATATATATATATAAATACGATTCGTCTGACAATTGCAGAAATTCGGACCTGGACGAAATCATATTCGAACAGCAAAAAAGCAAGCAAGTAAGTATCGATTGTTGGTGAATTAGCAAGATTTTCACCTAAATAGTTGATAATTTTAATTAATAAAACGCCGATTGGCATATTGTTTAGGCCTATATATTTTCCAGTTATTTTCTTTCTAAAGGAGCGTGTAATAGCTGACTTTGTATACGCGATGAGATCAAAACAACGCAATAAACTAATCTATCCAGTCAACTAGCGATCTGATTCAAATTAAGAGACGGAGGACCACAATAAGTAAAAAAGAATTTTGAAGGCGAAGAATTTTTACTAATAAGGATGCGATGCAGAAGTATTTCAAAGACCGCTGAGTTCAGTCTTCGATGTTTTCGTGCCCGATGTTCATGGCGTTTGCCTCAGTGATCCGCCGTCGATCCGAAATATCACGAATCCTGGGAGCAAGTGCCAGAATCCAGACACAGTCTTGCACGACACTACCGCTGCAAAAGATTCGATCTATCTCAGTATTGCATCTTGCGTATAATATGTCGATCCAATTGTTGTAGGTCTATAATAATAACTTTAATATTGTATTTTCTACAACAACGGCTGATGCTTAGAGACATCATTATATCAGTGTTTATTCTAGGCCTCTCTTTTTTGGGAAGGGGGATCCCCCCCCTAAGTTTTAAAATTCTCCCCCCAAAATTTGTATATGGCTTGGGGATGGAAATTTCCCCCCAAAAGCGTGGAGAGACAAATCTTGTCCCCCCAAACATTTCAAACTCTCCCCAATGTGGTGGCTAGAATAAACACTGTCATTATATAGTGGCGCTATAGATTTGATTGACTAATTGGTTCATATATAGGAGAGAATTGGAATTACGCTATACTGTAGTTGCTTTGTGTCAAAACTTTGTAATCTTTTGAAATGTTTTTATGATCGAGAGTAGATTTTTGAAAGACTGTGTATTGTGTGCGGTTTGAAATGGCTGAGAAGTGTCTCATTTCGATCGCTGTAGAATAAATTTGAGACGGACAGTATTGACAATCCTTTCACGATTTGACGCAGTGATTGATGATGGAGAATCAAGAAAATCTGATTATAATTCGAGTGTTTCATCAATCCGCTGAAAGTTTTGCATATATATACGCAGCTACTGTAACAATAGTCCTTCCATTGGCTAAAGTCATACAGAGAATCGATTTTATGATATTTTTGCCGTCTATAAAACTTATGGTACAATGAACCAGTTACCTTAAGACACGGTTCATCTCGCCATCGACTTTCTAGCCATTTCACTCCGTGCTCGGCAGAAACCTCTTTTGTTGATGTCCCTCGTAGGCCTACTCGTACGGTCAGTGGCAGTGGCTAGTTGTTTCCAGATTAGAGATGTGCGGGTACAGCAAAATGCATACCCTACCCGTACCCGTGGAAAAACTTTTTTACCCTACCCTACCCGTACCCGCTAGCGCTATACCCTACCCGACCCGTACCCGTAAGGTGTGTACCCGTACCCGTACCCGTACCCGCACCCGTAACCGACTTTGGTTGGAATTTGGAGTTTTTGGATTTGGAATTTTGGACCCGTACCCGCGGGTGCGTTTACGGGTACAAGTACTACAAGGCCCTGTACATGGACCCGTGAACCCGTATCCGTTCCTAGAGACTATAGAGAGGCAACAGTGAAATAGGGGCTACGAAATTGGGATAACTATTCACTGTAAATAGCATCAGATCTAGTACTTAGGAATCAGGATAATCAGTCAGCTAGCCTAAGCCGACATGAATGGGCTTGTTTAAAATATTTAGTAGATATCATTTATCTATGAGCAGGCATTAGAGTTCAAGTTAAACCACAAAACTTTACCAGAAGAACATTCTCGGTCAAAGAGTCCTTGGAGGAGTCAGAGGACGCCATTATAGATTTATTACTGAAGATGTCAGATTACGTCATCTGTATGTCCTTTATGTTTTCAGTAAGTAAAATGCATGCTGTCTGACAAACTGAACGCGATGTACAAGTTATACTAATACACTTTACTCAATATTATTTTTCTATTACTGCATTGCTAATTTGCTATAGTAGTGAGAAATGAAAATATAACTTTTCGGGTAAAACGGGTATACCCGCCATACCGTAGCCGCTATACCCCGTACCCGTAGCGCTGTACCCGTACCCGACCCGTACCCGTAAAATGTGTACCCTACCCTACCCGTACCCGCGGGTACGGGTACGGGTAGGGTATACCCGCGGGTACGGGTATACCCGCACATCCCTATTCCAGATCAACAGTCTCCTGAATTATTATTGCCTACATCACTTCGTGAAACCAGCGCATTATTACCTGTTAAAATTAAGTCATAAACTCTTCCTGTTTGGCCCATTGATCTGCGTCTGAAGCCGCGCCAATCAGACTGCCCTCTTCATCGTCACCATTCCATAATTATTATAATTTATTATGCAGTCGAATCGTCGTGTAGGTGAAAAAGGCTGTGTGCGAATCGCAAGACATGAACAGTATTGGATTGGTTTTCCACAACTTTCTCTGTGTTTTAGTCAATAAGGTTATCGTATTCAGAACTATCACTTATTTCCAGAGCCGGCGCGTGACTTTCGGAGGCCCCTGCAATTTTTACGAGCGCAACGTTTTTGAAATGTCTCGACGAGCAAAAAAGGCCATCCGTATATATTTTTGCCTCTTCAAATGGCCTGACGAGCAAAAAGAAAACAAATACAAATACTACTTAAGAAATAAGAAAAATGAAAACTCAAATATCCGAGGCCGGCGGGGCCCCTGCGGCCGGCGGGGCCCCCTGCAGCCGCAGGCCCCACGCGCCGGCTCTGCTTATTTCTGCAGCAACAACAATAATAATATTGCACTGCAGTTATTTGGAAATTCAAAGTATTTCATTCGTCAGCACTTGTATCAAAAAGGCCATGCATTAAAAATTTAAAATAGTTAATTTCTAAGAGAGGGATGGGTTGAAGCAGCAGTTTAAAGGGCAAGGACAAAATTAATCAAGGGTGGGGTGTAGCAGCCTTACATGGCTAAACGATAGCAGAGACGCCCTTTGATAAAGCCTGCGCAGCATTTACTCGTGGCTTTTGGCAGAACAATACGCAGAAAAAAGTTTCAACTGGCAGGAAAATCTGAACGAAGATGAACGAATATGAACCACATATTGTCTGACGTTTGAAATAAAGCTTTCGTTAGTTTTGAACATTCGTGAGAGACCATGAATCGTGTCTAGACTCTAGACCAGTGGCAGCTCTAGGATTTGGCAAGTGGGGGGCGTTGGGGGCAACTCTAATCATGGGGGTCCAACCATTTGTTGTTTAATGTATGTAGCATTAAGTATAGGGTCCCAACTGGGGGGCCACTGGGGGGGCCAGGCTCTCAATAGGGGGGCACGGGCCCCCGGCCCCCCGGTGGAGCCGCCACTGCTCTAGACGGTTGAGAATTGCTGTCGAGATATAAAAAAATCACGAAAGATATTGAATCACGGATTATAGAATTTTAAGAATTTCTCCGAATAATAATGCGTTATTCAACGTGTTTCTTTTACCGATGTAGCGCCCGCCTTTGTACCGAATCCAAAGACGCCTGCATCGTCCCATTGGAGACGTTGAATTTCAGCGTCTACGCAAACAATACCGCCTCGTCTTCGGTCAAACAAGAGACATCGAACCCGAGTAAAGAGAATGGAAAAAAGAGGACGCCACAAAGAAAACCGTTCCTGTGATTCGTTCTGTGACAGCTTCCATTCAACCGATTGTATGGCGTTCCAGCACTCAATGCTACAAGGTTAATCCGATAATGTGCTTTTTTGTTATGATTCGGGCGAACACTATCAGACTGAGGTCAAGTTCTATGCTGTTGAGTACTGTAGCGCTTGAGAAATGGGGTGGTGGCACTGTTATTCAGTGCTGTTTGAGGATGGAAAGCGGCTTTTTCAAACGTCAGAATAAATGGAACAGGAAAACAGCAGACGACAAATAGTGCAAATATTTGTTAATTTGTGTGGCAAGTTTCTTTTCTTTTTGCCAAATTTAAGAAAATAACAACTAGAGTATATTTCCGACGTTTGTGTAATAAAACAGACTGAATTCTAAGACGATTGGGACGATTTACCGATTGTTCTAAAGTAAACGTCAATAATATTGGCACAATATGTAAACCATGTAAAAGTCAACTAGTTCTAACAAATCTACAGCAATGATACAAGGTCTAACATTGTTCTAATGCAAACCTACAACATATTTCTATCAAATCTATTTTGAAACAGATTCTAGCTTTATCGTATATTAAAACATTAGACCAGTGTCTCGCAAACTGTGTGCCGCGGCACACTAGTGTGCCGCTAGAGATTCCAGCTGTGCCGTGAAAGAATTTCAGAATTTTACTATTATTTTAATTTTTTTGTTCCCTTCCTAAAAATTTTGCCGGATGAGCAAGTGTAAAAATGGCGTCATATATAGAACCTCACACCAGCCTGCGGCACAGCCTACAATACAATATATCGGACATCCATTTTTTTATATAACGTTGCGCGCGCAACGATACAACTGTCAGAAATTAACGTCTTTCGTTGACGTCACCGTCCTTGCGACCTTTACAATGTAAAAACAACAGCGTCTGAGCGCGCAAGGATACATTTGACCCAATTACCGTTTTGAAATTATTACATTGCATGTGTTGAGATGTTGCAATAGTAGGGTAACTATAAGTATAGTAACAGTTGAATTTGATGCTTTTACCGAGATTTAGCCCTATGAAATTTGAAATGGATAAATTTTTGGCAAGATCTGAGAAAATGCAAGGTGAAAACGACACTAAGGAAAACAACGGCGAGAATCTACAGTCTATGAACGTTACTTTCGCGTTTGTTACATCTACATATCATTATATGTGACTGCAGACCCGGCAGTTCCTTAATAAAGAACACTCAATTTAATAAATTGTTGGTTGGTTTTGTAATTTTATGAAGAATGTGCCGTGAAAAAAATTTGTTCTGTTTAGTGTGCCGCGAGGTAAAAAGTTTGCGAGACACTGCATTAGACAATTAACATCAAAATTTAGAACATTACAAGCTACGCGACGCGGTAAAGTAACAGCAGGTCTCTTGCCTATCGATGAGGTAGCGGATTCGAATCTTACCCTAGCCACTGAGTAGCGACCTTAGGCAAGTTGTTCAATCCTGACTTGATCCGCACTTACGATTCTTCACTTTGTGAATGACTTAACATGCCTTAAAGCCATATAATAATAATAATAATAATAATAATAATAATAATAATAATAATAATAATAATAATAATAATAATAATAATAATAAATCTGGAGACGAAAGAGAGACATCCACTCCAGAGATTTAACGCAGTCGCCTTCCACAACGTTCACATAATAATAATAATAATAATAATAATAATAATAATAATAATAATAATAATAATAATAATAATAATAAATCGACCGTTCAAGCATAATGACTATTCTGAATCCTTTATGTCTTCTATGTATAGAAATCTAATTTAAATGTCTTTCAATACTGAATGAGTCAGACAGTCTATGACGAAAGCAGCCAGAGTTAACAATAAAATCTTAGCAGGAACTCTAAGAAGGGCAGCAGGAAGTTTCCTGCAATGCTCGATTTCTGGGGTTTTACCCCCACTGAACTAGACCAAACCTTCTAGGGAGGCAGAAAATATGGGTTGACGCAGTCCGATCATACTCAATAGAGGTCGAACATCATTGTGCGATAGAAATGTGACCCCCACTACTTTTTTGAAAAACCAAACAATGTTGCTTTGCATCAGTGGCTTTCACGCAGGTTTACTTAGCCTCCTAAACCACTTTAAAATCACGCTATTATTAATATTATTATTATTATTATTAGTAGTAGTAGTAGTAGTAGTAGTAGTAGTAGTAGTAGTAGTAGTAGTAGTAGTAGTAGTAGTAGTGATAGTAGTAGTAGTAGTAGTAGTAGTAGTAGGCCTAGTAGTAGTAGTAGTAGTAGTAGTAGTAGTAGTAGTAGTAGTAGTAGTAGTAGTAGTAGTAGTAGTAGTAGTAGTTGTATTGAGATTCAAAGCCCTATTGCCCTATTGTAAAAGTAGTGAAGAAAAAGCAGAATGGCGCAGAGTTTTTGCTATCGCCTGTCCATTGCTACACAAACTTCTAAAGTTTTTGTTAGCGACATCAGATTGACACTTCTAAAACAAAATTTGCTAATTCAACGTTAAATGTTTAGAGGCCTACTCAGAATCATCTATGACATTGGTAAGAGAGTTTTTTTCTAAAAAGTTTTGTTCCAAAGTGTTAAAACAGAAAAACTTCCTCTGGCTCTGTCGGATCTTCCAAAGAATTGAACATCTTCCGATCTAGGCTTAATGTTATAATACGTATCTTCCAATATTAGCATTTCCTCCACAACTCTCTGCCGCGCTGTCTCCCATCGACTGATCCCTGGAATGACCCGGTCTTTTAGGGATACTTATGAGTACTTAACTGGTGCTATAAAAGTGCACACAACAATGCTAATTATTATTAGAGCATATATCGTTTAACAACACAAACTACAAGTACTCAGTCTGCACACATTAAAATCACTACATGTACAGTATACTTAGAGTTCTCCGAGCACTTCAATTTCATCCAGCAGGTAGTCGATGTCGCGTTGAGTGGACGCGGGATTAGAGACGATCATACGGAAGAAGTTGGGTTTGTCTCCGAGGGGCTGGTATCCAATCATCGTACCTCCTCGATTCATCAGGTGAGCCTTGACCTGCGGGGCCACCTGGAAAATTCAGCGAAAAGATCCTGGGCAACATGAATAATTGATTAAAGTCATAGATGTAAAAAACGTTGGAAAAATAATAAAAAACGTTAAAAAACGAAAAAAACGTTACAGAAATAAAAAACGTTAAAAACGTTGAATAAAAAACGTTAGGTTACCGAAGTTTTCGGATTGACATTAATAAATGTGCCATACCCACCCACGGGGAATCATAACTCAAGTCACACCATGCAAAACGACTGTGAAATTAAATAAACAGCAATAATAACGGGATAAATTTCAAAACACAGGTTCACATTTTCTTATGCTGTATTTAAACAATGACGGCAAAAATGCTCACTCTATGTTGTATTGAGTAAATGTCGTTGCTAGCACCAGGGTGCGATTTGTGACCTGGAGCAGTGGGGGGATATGTCGAGCTTGGGGGGACGTAGTTGTTGGGAAATGTAGCAGTGGGGATGTAATGTAGCAGTAGGGGATGCAGTTGGGCAGTGGGGAAGATTCCCCCTTCCCCTACAAATCGCGCCCTGGCTAGCACCACGTCCGGTATCTAGTAGGCATTTGGAGCAGGTGGGCTCACCAAGCGTGACGAGTAATTGCTTTTATGAATAAAAGTAAAAGCGGCAATTTGCAATTTGTGTTCTAGAAAACGAGTTATTCTTATGGGGCATCTGAACCCATTACTAACGCATCCAGGTGTTCAATAATTGCCCTTTATACGCCCCTTGCCCTGAGGGGAAATAAGGCTAACAATAACCCGTCTAGGGAGTAGGTACGGTATGTGCTTCAGAAACAATGCAAAGAATGCAATGTAGACACAGCAGAGCTTTTGAAAAGGAAAAGTTGCATTAAATGTAGAAACTAAATTTTGTAGCTGGTTTAAGAAAATCTGTACTTTTAATTTTGCCAACGTTTTTTATTATAAAAACGTTGGCAAAATAAAAAACGTTAAAAAACGAAGAAAACGTGTGGAAAATAAAAAACTTAAAAAACGTTTTTTACATCTATGATTAAAGTTGCGTCCAATCTATAATAACTGATCGAATGCTTTAATTAATTCTATTGCGTGAAACATCATTAACCAAAAAGAAAGCGCTAGGATTCAAAGCGCAAACTCTTTACAAAGCCTCTTATGAAATACGAAAACAAGGCAACACACACACACACACACACACACACACACACACACACACACACAAAACAAACATTTGTAGAATTTTTATCTTCCGAAAGAATGGATAACGCCTTCAATTTTCACGGCATCGGTGGAGTGTGAGCGTTTGCAAATATTTTCCTAGCTGCCTTTGCTTCTATCAAACAACGCACTCGATGAACTCATTGACAGCGGCGTCTGGCGGGTGAGCGCTCAGTGACAACAACAACACGGCTATCGTTGAATGTACTTTGGCCTCAAATAGACGAATAGAAGATATTTTTTAGCAGCCGTAGTCATCAACGTACTTGACCAAGTTTTTCGTCTCTGTCCTTTCCATCCGATAGGTGGCGCATGTTTCTCGGCACGTACCAAAAACATATGTTAAGAAATTCCGGCTAAAACAGAAGTACGCAAAACGTAACCGTTGAAAACCGGTCTTTCCATTTGAATTTGGCAAATCATTGATTTTATTCAATCAATCAATCAATAAACTTCTATGGCGCCACTATCATAATGCCCAGGGCATCAGCCGATGGCGCACCAAATCCAAATAGAATTAGAGCCAGGTCAATCCAGAAGATCAGTCAGAACAGCGGGGGAGCAATCTAAGGGGGATAAGCCAAGTCAAACAGGTAAGTTTTAAGACCAGATCTAAAAGATGATAAATTTTTAGTTTTACGCAGTGATATTGGTAATGAATTCCAAAGCTTAGGGCCACACACTGAGAAACAACTAGTGCCAATGACGGTACGAGAATAAGGAACAACAAATGAAAGTCCTGCCGAATACCTAGTGGATTGAGTAGTAGGTCGAGGGATTAGTTGCATCTTAAGGTAATAGGGTTCATTATATAATATGGTTTTAAATACCAAAAGACAAATTTTATAATTAATTCGGAATTTGATGGGAAGCCATTCCCACATTCTAAAGTGCGGATATGCGTCTACAACAGAGTGCCACCGACTGATGCATCTGTTCGTCATGAAGTTGCGCTATAGAAGTTTAGGATTAGATCAGATTAGTAAAAGTACAATGCCTGAAATAATCAACAACGTAGGCTATAGATAGCACCGGTATTAAAACGTTATCGAGGTATCGATTAGATTTGCGACATTCGCCACAGCATGATTACGATATTTAAGCCGGACTTACAATATATTGTGGCATATGTAGAGAAATCAGACTTATTGTTGAATTTCTTGCAATATTTCCTAGTTTTCAAGTGAAGAGTGGGAAACAGCGGGGTATCACCGAGAAGAGGAGAGAGAGAGAGAGAGAAAGAGAAAGAGAGAAAGAGAGAGAGAAAGAGAAAAGGAATTTGAAAATCCATTGTAATGACCTTCTCAATGACGAATCTGAATCCAGGTCGACGTTCTATTTCCTGCTGCATGTACCTGGGCAGAAATAATTAACAGACAGGTTGGTCGACCGGCTGGAAAAATTCAACTGGTCATATGCTTTGCCGTTAGACAAGGTAAACTGCGAGAATTTAATCGACAAATCTATGATTAATTAGTTTCAAATGAATATGATGATAACATGTATAATCAATTAAACCACTTGATTAGAATGGTTATATATAGACAACAGGTTCATTCAATAATATACCCCAACATTTTCGGGTATTTTTCGCATATGGGGCCAGTACCCCGCCCCGGGCGCAAGTTTTTTTGAGGGTGGCGGCGGGCGGCGCAAAATTCCAATTGAAGAATGAAAAGTCCAAGCAGTGTTTATTCTAGCCACCTTGACATTGGGGGATTTTGAAATGTTTGGGGGGGGCAAGGTCTGTGTCTCCACGCTTTTCGGGGGAAATTTCCATTCCCCTGCCAATATATAAAAAATTTGGGGGGGGGGGAATTTTAAAACTTTTTGGGGGGGGGGGGGAATTCCCCCCTCAGAGAAGGCCTAGAATAAACACTGAGTCCAAGTAATACCAAACAATAATAAGCCCTAAAATAAGAAATAAGTACGAATTATTTGGAAGAGCGAGGCATTTTATTTTGCTCGCCAAGACTTTTTGAGGAGAAAAGGGAAAGTTGGAGGCGCAGATTCCTCCTTTGCCCTGTCGCTTCCAACCCACTCTCCGATATACTGTATTTTTAATTATAACGTGTCCTAGTAGTACTTGTACGATCATCATCATCATCATCATCATCATCATCATCATCATCATCATCATTTCAGCTCCATGGATGCTGTACCCGTAGGTGTCGACAGCCTGATTCACAATTTGCCTCCATCTTTCTAAGTCCTGTGTTGCTCTGGTTAGTGTCAGCTCCGCGTTCCCCCAAATCCACGATATCGTACTTGTACGATATGCCACCATGATGAGTTCATGATGATGATGATGATGATGATGATGATTATTATTATTATTATTATTATTATTATTATTATTACGCCACTGTAGGAAACTCGTTCGCAGTTTAATTGCGCTGCTAATCCTTCATATTCTCGTGCGGACATCATCCTACCTGGATAAGTCCATCAGTTGGTCAATCTGTCTTTCGAATCCTAGATGGCCTTTCGCTCTCCACATCAGCCAGACTTTGAAGACGTCGTTGTGGCGACCGATCTGGAAGGACCTGTGCAGGGTCGTGTTCTCTCGAGAACCTCCGGCGATCGATACGATCTCGTCGGGATCTTCGCCGTCGGCGAGTGAGTTGCACGCCTCCAACATTCCCTTAGCAGAAATCGAACATCCATCTTCACCTTCAGCTCTCTGTCTGTCTGTCTGTCTGTCTGTCTGTCTGTCTGTCTGTCTCTCTCTCTCTCTCTCTCTCTCTCTCGGTATAAATCTGGATAAAATAGGTTTACATGGCTCGGCGCCGCTGCAATGATACTGAAATTACAATTCCAAAAAGTGAACGTAAGAGATACAACAGTTACAATTCCAAAAAGCGAATATCAAAATCACAATATAATAATAATAATAATAATAATAATAATAATAATAATAATAATAATAATAATAATAATAATAATAATAATAATAATAATAACTGGATTTTACGGAGAGTTACAATAGTAGTTTACACACAGGCTTACTTAGCCTCCTAAAGCACTTAAAATTACATTAATACAGATTACATAATATTTAAGTGGTTTAGTAGGATTTCTCCTGTGTTGGAAACCATTGTCACTCATACACCCCTCTATTCCAACTTCCGTTTGTCCGCCACAGCTGATAACTTTGATTCTACAGATAGACAACAATAATAGCAACATATAAACTTATCCTACACTGATTACTTGATCTTGGTGAAAATAATGCCGTTGGTTAAACACCGTACTCACAAACGCTGGTACTAATTAATTATAAAAATTGATGGCATTTCAACCCATAACTACTGTACACTGTAGCCAAACACAGAATAATTTGTAAAATAAAGGCACTATCGAAAGAGAACTGAATGTTCGTGTCAATACTGAGGGTTAGATATTTGCATCTCGGAAATCACTGATCTTGGGGGCGGAGGCGGGAATTTTATCGCTCATGACAAAAAGAGAAAATTTTGATTGCCGATATATTAAAGAACAATTTTAAAGCGACAAGACCCTGCATTAAATTCTGTGGTGCTATTTTCCCATCGGCCTATACTCAGAGTCTACAATCCATAAGTGAATTTGAATGGAAGCACAGAAGACCAACTCTTTCTCTCGTAAGAATCGCCGAACACTGAAGAGGGACGCACATCAGTTTATGCGGATTCCAAGTAACGGAATCCGCTCTATAAAGAGAAACAGACGAAAAAGTCAATAAAACGCTCTTAAAACAACAGACCCATGATTCAGACCCCGAATCTCGCCTATAATTTCATGTCCAGTTATCAACTTATCACTGACGCTGTGCATATATTCAAATATTAAGTTTTTTTTTTGGGGAGGTGATCTATTTGGCTTTTTATATTTCGCTGTTTGACATTCACGCATGTAGTCGAGGTCGTTGCATTGACAATCAGCGGCGCAGCCAGGTTTCCGGAATGGGGGGAGGCACTGACACCAAGTCCCGACATATTTGAGTGAAAAAGTCAACAAGCAAAAAGATCATTACGGAATTCTTGGCACATTAACGCCCATATATCGGTTCTGTTGAAATCATCCACCCACCCCACCCCAAATAAAAAATCTCAACGGTTTTGCTCAAATCCAATGACAAGGGCCCCCGTGCCATCCATGCTCCCCGGTTTCGTCAACGTTGGGAAATTTTTTACAGATGCGAAGATTCGCCAAAATGAAACTTTGATTAAACGAATTGGAAAATTTTTTTAGGGCCTAAGAGATTTCTCGCATGCGCCATTTTGCGCCTGCAGACAGTGCATCACGTATCGTTAGATTTGTCAGAGAAAAAATAATGGGTATGAACCATCAAACTGAATTCCTGGTCACTGTCACTGAACCCCCCCCTCCACCGGTCCACGTATTACGTAGCAAGGGTGAAGTCTCACGCGGTCATTAGCTTGTTTAACTATCTTTTTTAGCAGAATGAAACAATTAGAACATAGTGTAAAAATGTACAGACATCTTAGGCTAATTTGAAATTTAAGTGAATTAGAGCGTCGCAAAGATAAGAAATTTTCGCCACTATTCAACACTTTGTAGTTTATGCTTTCGCAGGTAACAAAACTGATCGGAGTTCTACCTGTGGATTCCGTTTAGAAGGTGAAGGTAGGTTCTTGACAGTAGGAGTCCACCTCCCCAGGCAGCCTGACAAAATGAGCAGATCATACATTGACCTATATAACCGAGTCGATTGGCACTTATATAGTCCAGTACCAGAGACACTTAAACCGGATGCGCATTAGCTAAATATTCCGCAGAGATGCTGAAACTGAACTTCGGAGTAAAAGCAGATAATAATAGTAACAATAATAAAATATAATACTAAGACAGAAAATTTCGCTTGTTTGAAATATTTACACAGCATGGCAGGAATATAAGTAGAAATACGAGTAGAAACATAAGAGGCGCTATACAAATGCTACGTTACATAGTGAAGCTGTGGCGTAGTCAGGATTCCAAAATAGAGCATCAATACTCATTAAGATTAACCGAGTATCATCCTACTGGGGAGCATGTGGGGGGCGTCGAGAGCTCTCCAAATCTGGTCGCCCCAGTCGAAAAAAACTAGATGAAAATCTTGAGCTGCGCAGCATTTTTCATACAGCTCATCGGTGATCTCGAAACGCCCCCTTCCAAAAAAATTCTCTCATCGCTTTTACAACAAATTTAGACCAGAACAGAGGGGACCCGGTCTTCCCCTATGCCCCCCACCTGCGCCATCTAGGGCAGCGGATATAATGATACAAAGTGTGCGTAAACAAACGGACTGACGTACGTCCACGTGGAGCCAGAGTTTGTATTTGGCACAGACGTCGGCGGCTTCGTTAATCGGATCGAAGGCCCCGAGGACGGTCGTACCGGCGGTCAGCGATACGAGGAAGGGAATCGATCCGTCGCTAAGGGCCTCTTCTATCCTCTCCGTCAGATCGGAAATTAGCATCTTACCTCTGAAAACACGCAAAGTGATTTTGCGCTGTACTCGGTAAAAAAAACGCAAACATGACAGTTTGTCCCCATGACATTTTGTCCTATAGGACATTTTTTCCCTAGCACTTTATGGTTTTGGCTGCGCTGCGAATCCTGCGATGACAGTTATGGAGTCGACATAATTTGTTTGCTGTTAATATAGCATGGCAGTATTTAGTAATGATCGGTTTAGGTTTTAAATTCTGATGAATTTAAATTCGATGCCTGACCTCTGATCGGATTTTATGACGATGACGTTGTCTGATCCGATCCCAAGAAGTACGCCGGCTCTCTTGATGGAAAAATGACTCTAAGAAGACATCGAGGCAGTGATAGATAAACTACTTTCGAAAAATGAGAACCAGAGAGGATTTAATTGAGACATACAAAATACTAGCAAATAAAGTGGATATGCCAAGAAAAAACTTTTCTTACAACGATGCAGTATGATTGAACCAGAGGACACAACATGAAACTGTTTAAGAAACGGGTCGAGAGACACAAACCGCTCTTTTTTAGTGCAAGAGTGGTGGACAGATGGAATTAATTGGACAAAAAGATAGTGATGGCTACGATTGTGAATGATTTCAAAATAAACCTCAATATTACAGGTATAGGACACTAGTTTGAATGGGTACAACAGTGGTTTTCACAAAGGGCTAAGTGCCACAGGGCAGACCCTCCTGAAACACTTTAAACATTATTATTATTATTATTATTATTAGTAGTAGTAGTAGTAGTAGTAGTAGTAGTAGTAGTAGTAGTAGTAGTAGTAGTAGTAGTAGTACCGGTAGTAGTAGTAGTAGTAGTAGTAGTAGTAGTAGTAGTAGTAGTAGTAGTAGTAGTAGTAGTAGTAGTAGTAGTAGTAGTAATAGTAGTAGTAGTAGTAGTAGTAGTAGTAGTAGTAGTAGTAGTAGTAGTAGTAGTAGTAGTATAGTTAGCGTTGATTTCTACGAGAGTGACGTCACCTGGTCAGAGGTGAACATGACAAGACGCTGGTGTCCTGCCATCCCTTGGGTTTTAAACTGTGGCATCGCCCATTGGCGAGCCACTGCGACACCGTATAGGTTTGACATCGTGCCACCTGCAAAGGTGACAACAGGGCGGAAATTCGACTACAACCTGATTAGTCAGTACACGACATCGACATGGCTCTAAAGGAAATTCTCTATCTTACGAGTAGCTGCCATTTTAAACTCGCTTTCTTTCAAATATCTACAGGTCAGTGCTATCAGCGCATAGTTCACAGTGTTTCTAGTTTTATAAGGGTAATTCAAATGTCATAACTTCATTAATTCACAGTACTGTATATAGTATAATTATATATATATATATATATATATATATATATATATATATATATATTGAAGACTTCATGTTGTATATATTATGCATATACATATATATCGCATCAATATGAACCTATAAACCCATCACAATATCAATCAACTGTAGTAGTAGTTGCGTGTGTAATTAAATGCAACAAGTCTAAGTTTACAGATTTTTTTGCATTACCTGGTGTTAATATTCCATCTCCTTCTCCGGTTTTCCAGCCGACATATTCTCTCATCTTTCGCAGAACAACTTCCTCCATCAGCGTAAAGACTGGTGCCACTTCGTAGGAAAAGCTTCCAAAAGCAATTTATTTTTATTTTATTTCTTGATTAGGAAACTTAATATAACCGATGCAACGGCAATTTCCCTCGTTTCCACAAAGCCTATATTGACGATTAATTATTTCACCCGTTTCTTTATTGAAATCCAATCTGGAGTTACGCAATATATCAGGTTCCATCGGGTGGCCACTGGCCAAGTCTTCTGAGTTCTATTTTAATAATTGACGAATTTTCTTATCGACGAGAAGAAGTGAAACTGATCGTCAATCGTTCTGCAAACTTCATCTCGATTTGAAAGACATCAGTAAATTCATGCGGTAAATGGAAGAATAACATAGCGAATGTCAGTTTGCTGGACACCAATTTCAAAGATCGTGGGGACAGGGGCGTATTTAGGATTGTGTGAGTCCTGTTCCAAATATCCTGGATGTCCTGCCAGGCTACCCGTCCTCCCATTGGCGTAGCGAGGGTATCCGGCGCATCGGATGGATTAAGTAAGTTTCAAATCCAAAATCCACCTAGTTACGGCTGTGTAAATGAAGCTATTTCGTGATTAATTGTTACCAATTTGTCAATCAACATATAGGCACACACGTATACAGGCAGGTAAAAGGGAGCACTTACGTGTCGGCGTTCGATGCGGCGGTCAGCCACTGCCCAGCCAGTCCCACGAGGTCCAGCCCCTGAGAAATTTGGTTGAAAAATCTTGGATGACCTGCAAACATTTCTTTTAAGTTATACCTAAACGCGCCGATCAAACGACTTCCAACTGCAGCTTTCTTCTCTTCTAAGTCGCAATGCAGCGTGCGCGTAGATCGTATAAACTTGTAGTACGTCACGTACGTTATGGACGGCCCCTATAGATGATGCTAAGCCAATATTCAATTTCAAACGGCAACGCACTAGATCAACAGCACATTATTTAGCCGCTCCCCGTCCACAAAAACTGCAGATTGTCGTGAGCTATGTGCATATTTTCAGGATTATTTTAATGAGACAAATTTGACGTTCAACAATTTCGTCCAAAAACAAAATGGGAAACCTCAAGAAATTTAAAAACTAAGAGAGTGGGACAGATTTTATGTCGGAAATGCAAACGACAACAGTGCTGCTCACCCCCCGCCCCACCCTGTCCATGTCGTTGGCAGTTACAACTTGAGCCTCTTCGACCACAGAATGATGGATGCAAGAGCTCTTGCGGCAGAATCTAATATTCGTGAGAAATATTGGAAATAAGACAGTGACGCTGGTCTGCTGCTGCTGGTGACATCTGCTCGATAAATGCCCGACGACAAAATTGGTTCTCTCGACTTTCAGAACAAAAGCAAACGAGGACAGCGGTTGGTGAACGCTGCTGTAGACAGTAATCTACGACGCTAAAACCCAGCCTGCCATATTTGGTTCTTCATAGTTTTACGATTTACAAGGCATTAGATCCACGCACAGCCTTAGGACATGCGTAGGCGTATGACCTACGTTGTAATATTATTAAGTAAGTAAGTAAGTAAACACGAAATTTCTATAGCGCTACCCGAAAGCTTGGCGCAGTGCACCAGCTTATTCACGAGCGCTCAATCTAGGTAAATCCATATATATATATATATATATATATATATATATATATATATATATATATATATATATATATATATATATATATATATATAGTCCGTGGTGGTTAAGGTTGTAGATCCAGGTAGGCAGTCGCAGCAAAGTATTTTATGGAGGATTAGTGGAGGATTAGCCTATAACAAGATTTGCGGTGGATATAATGCAGGCCTGTAGTAAGGATTTCATCATAGGATTTCTTGAAAAGAATGGTTTTAGTTGTTTTCGGAAAGTTTGTGGAGTGATGGTCAATGGTGACTGATTTTTGGACTTAACAGTGAAAATCTAATTATATATATATATATATATATATATATATATATATATATATATATTTATAATATTAAGATTCTTGCTCTGTTTGTCCAGTTTGTCTGTTGCCTTCAAGCGTTCTGATTGGTCACCAATCGACGTTGCGAAGTCGAATGCGTAACCTCTGTCCTGGGCTGTGCACGAGGCTGTTGCCATTGACAACCATTGTCTATTGTTTAATCAAAACTGTGTAACAATCGAATTGCGTAACCTCTGTCCTGGGCTGTGCACGAGGCTGTTGCCATTGACAACCATTGTCTATTATTTTCTAATCAACGGAGCGTTCGAAGCGTCTTAAATGCAGCTCAAACCCCGTTCCCTTTCCTCTCCCGTCAGAGCCCATCCCTGTCTCAAACAAACCCCCTCCCCTCCCCCCCCCTTCCCCCCCACCCTCTTTCCACCCCTCCTCTCCCAACCCCTTCCTCCCCTCCCAACCCCCCAAACCCTCTCCCCTTCTTTTCCAACCCCAAACCCTCTCCCAACCCCTTCCTCCCTCCCAACCCCCAAACCCTCTCCCCTTCTTTTCCAACCCCCAAACCCTCTCCCAACCCCTTCCTCCACCCCTCTTCCCAACCCCCTTCCCTCCCAACCCTCTCCCAACCCCTTCCCTCCACCCCTTCTCCCCATCCTGACGCAAATGTGCAACGTCATGCCCTATAGATTAGCATTATGAGATTTTTGCATAGCTACGGAAATCTACCGCAATCTGACGCAAATGTGCAACGTCATGCCCTATAGATTAGCATTATGAGATTTTTGCATAGCTACGGAAATCTACCGCAATCTGACGCAAATGTGCAACGTCATGCCCTATAGATTAGCATTATGAGATTTTTGCATAGCTACGGAAATCTACCGCAATCTGACGCAAATGTGCAACGTCATGCCTATAGATTAGCATTATGAGATTTTTGCATAGCTACGGAAATCTACCGCAATCTGACGCAAATGTGCAACGTCATGCCCTATAGATTAGCATTTTGAGATTTTTGCATAGCTACGGAAATCTACCGCAATCTGACGCAAATGTGCAACGTCATGCCCTATAGATTAGCATTATGAGATTTTTGCATAGCTACGGAAATCTACCGCAATCTGACGCAAATGTGCAACGTCATGCCCTATAGATTAGCATTATGAGATTTTTGCATAGCTACGGAAATCTACCGCAATCTGACGCATCTCCCCATCCTGACGCAAATGTGCAACGTCATGCCCTATAGATTAGCATTTTGAGATTTTTGCATAGCTACGGAAATCTACCGCAATCTGACGCAAATGTGCAACGTCATGCCCTATAGATTAGCATTATGAGATTTTTGCATAGCTACGGAAATCTACCGCAATCTGACGCAAATGTGCAACGTCATGCCCTATAGATTAGCATTATGAGATTTTTGCATAGCTACGGAAATCTACCGCAATCTGACGCAAATGTGCAACGTCATGCCCTATAGATTAGCATTATGAGATTTTTGCATAGCTACGGAAATCTACCGCAATCTGACGCAAATGTGCAACGTCATGCCCTATAGATTAGCATTATGAGTTTCAAATGTTCCGTTTAGTACTTTAAACTTTAAAGGTCCCTTTTATAATTCCTTACGTTTCTATCGATTCCTGAAATTTTTATCCCCGGGTTTCTTGCAAAGGAATTAATTATTCATCGATTATTAGTTAAATTAAATGCATGTTTGTGCAGCGCCGAATGGTGAATAGGAGCTTCGTCTAGCGCCTATATCTCAGCGGTTATAAACGTTAGAAAGACGCGGTTACGCTTCGCTTAAGGCTAATTTTATAGAGCACATTTAGGCCCGATTTGTGTAAGCAGTTTATGTTTAATTTGTTTGTTGGAATATTCGTTGCCTCGAACGAAGCGAGCCTGCACTGCGAGCGAAGAGAGAAGCGAGTGCGAACGAAACGAGCATTTTTTGTATAATATTAAGATCCTTGCTCTGTATGTCTGTTACCTTCAAGCGTTCTGATTGGTTGGCTGTGTGAGCGTTCTGATTGGTTGGCTGTGTGACGTTCTCATTCGTTACCTTCAAGCGTTCTGATTGGTTAGCTGGGTGAGCGTTCTGATTGGTCGTTCTGGAATCTTAGGCTTCGCGAAGCGAACGGCGACGCGAAGCGAACGGCCACGCGAAGCGAACGGCCACGCGAAGCGAACGGCCACGCGAAGCGAACGGCCACGCGAAGCGTTTGACGAAGCGTACGTTGCAGCGTCATAGTGTGTAGGCCTACAACTCGCGAAGCGAACGGCGACGCGAAGCGAACGGCCACGCGAAGCGTTTGACGAAGCGTACGTTGTAGCGTCAGAGCTTGGCTACGTGGCGTATGTACCTCATTGAAACGTTGTTCAGCAGCATGAATTCAATGATTGGGTTTTAGTATTATCCTGCACTGCGAGCGAAGCGAGCGAAGCGAGCATCTTTCTAGTATATATATATATATATATATATATATATATATATATATATATATATATATATATATATATATATATATATATATATACAACCAGCATCAAGATTAGGATTACAGTAGAAAACTTAATCTTAACATGCGAATCTAATCATTGTATTTGCAGTTTTCTCTCAGGGGATAAACATTAACTGCAAAGTATACAGCAGAGTCTTGCCTAATTGGTTAGCACAATAGGCTAGAGTAATAATTAATTAATTATTGAATAGCTAATATCAATCAATAAACTTCTATGTCGCCACTATCATAATGCCCAGTGCATCATCCGATGGCGATTTTAAGAAATGTTGAGCGCCTAAGAATAAGCAGCTAGGTCTACTTTTATGCTGCTCTCGAAGGCGCTATAGAAATCCACGAGATTTTACTTACTTACTTACCTACTTACACACTGAGAAACAACTATTGCCACTGACTGTGTGAGGATAAGGAATAACACATGAAAGAGCTATATGGTGCCTAGCGATATAAAAATTAGTAATACTGCTATAGTGTGTTTCTAAAGAGATGAGATGTTCTTCAAGTACAACGATTTACTAAGAAAATGCGGGTCTCCTGTTATTTTAAAACACTTCTCATTCCTTCTCCTGGCTTCATGTTAAACCGCTATAATGTGTTCATGCGTGTTTTTCGCTGTATCATTTCTTATTCCCTCATCTTTGTCAATAAATTTTGTAACGCTTTTCTTTCGTCGTCACCTGCCTCCTTTATTACTCTCTCTCTCACGTCCTTTTTATTGATCATTTATTATTTATCGGTGACATTTAACATCACTACTTAACAAAGCAAGATTCAGGGAACAACTTGGGGCTTGAATTCAGCAGGGCGCGATTTGTAGGGGAAAGGAGATTCCCCACTGCCCAACTGCATCCCCTACTGCTACATCCCCACCACTACATCCCCCCACTGCAACACTTCCCCAACAACTACATCCTCCCCAAGCTCGACATATTCCCTCCCACTGCTCCAGGTCTCAAATCGCACCCTGGAAATCAGACATGATAGCCTAGTACTCTGATACCAACCCAGGGTTACAGTATAGAGATAATGCACGTTAGTCAATAATTGCGTGTCTATAGAAAGATGTCGCATGCAATACACAAATAATTATCACTGAATTTGACAGGATATAGCTCAATTAAGCGGCAGTAGGCCTAATGCGATATGGAATTCGAAAGAGTATGACAATTAAGCAAAAGTTTCGCCAATCAATCAACAAATCAATCAATCAATCAACCGTGGAACATAAAAGATCATGTCCGTTGTGGCTCCTATAGTGCTTAAATCCAGAGGTCGGTAATTCCTACTTCGGGGTTATAATAAATACTAGGCCTACTGAAATAATTTCTATTTCTACGGCTGATCTGCTGATAAGTATTTAAGCTACTGATGAGCGCATACCTGTCTTGACGCAATACTTGAGCGTTTCCTGGCAGTTTCTGACGATCTCTTCGAGGTTCTGAGGGTCGTTTTCGATGGTCAGCATGTGTCCGATGCGGTTCCTCATTTCTCGCGGATGATGGAATTCCAACACAGGACCGTCGCCGTCGTTTGCCTGTCGGGTGTAATCCAGTAGGAGGGCCACAACGCTGATCAGAAACTCCGCCGTAACTGCCTCACGGTCACTGATTCCGAGATGGGATTTCGACGCTAAACGGTTAAAACCAATATCTGTATCCAAGACGGTGATGCTGGCGGAAAGATCCGTTACCCGCGGCAACCCTCTTCTCTGGAATGCTCTTCCGCGCTTCCGTGACGTCGATCACATCGTTCGAGTCGTTTGCGACTGCCCTCAAGACCAGTGTTTAACCTAGACTCCTGGACTGACTCCGGGGGGAACTGAAAAAGCCGAGGAGAACTGACAAAACCGGGGGGATTCTGCTAGGGACTGCTGTTAGTTGATGTAGTATGTCAAAATTTCCGGGGGGAATTTGAAATTTCCGAAGGGGGAGGTCAATGGAAACGGCCTAGATTAAACCCTGCTCAAGACACATTTATTTCGCATATCTTACGAACATTTATAAAACGCTCTTGACTTTAGCTCTAGCTATGCTATAGCGTTGAATAAAATTGTCTAGGGAATAGAATAGAATCTACATCACAAGAGCTACTGCGCGTTGTAGATTATTTAATAAATTGTTGCGTTGGGTAGATAAATCCATGGCATTGTTGAATGCCGGTTTGCAGTGGCGTCAATCCCGTGACACTCCTTAGGTTCGGACCCTCAAAATATGTGGTTGTGAGGGTCCATAAGGCATTGGACCCTCACAAAAATTGAAAAATCTGAAAAATCCATACTGAACCGTTGTACGACTATTTAATTAATTGTTGCGTTGGGTAGATAATAGATAGAGGCCTACAGTTATCAGTAAATGGTAGGCCTATTTTGGAACATTAATAAAGTAATGAGACTTATGCTAAAAGAGTACACGGTGCGCTCCTTCAGCTTAGCACAAGCAGGCACAGTAACAGGCGGACCGACCCTCATAACTTTTACTACGGATTGACGCCAATTGCTGGGTTGAATTTCTGTACGATCGATTGATAACTTCATGCGTTATTACCAACTGGTGCTATAAAAATGAGGTCTTAAAGGACAGTCCACATTCACTGTCCACTCGTGGATATTCTGCATAACCATGATGTACCGTACCTACGAGATTATCGATGCATCTATGAAGGCTTATTACTAACAGATGTCATCCCCATGAACTGTCTTAATTTATTTCAGTATTGACACCAGAGGCGTAGCCAGGAATTTGATTGTGGGTTGGGTATAAATTTGCGGGTATAGGTCTTCACTATAAACGACATAAACCATATAAACCGCTTAAAAACTTTAAGGTAGACTGATTTTGTGGGTATATATACCGATATACCCCGTCGCTACGCCCCTGATTGATACATTTGCAGTCGACAGAGAACCGAGAATGAGTCTAAACTTAAAACAACGAAGTAGCTAAACACAAATGAAACGTGTGAACGAACGAATAGGCTCAGTTGAATCCGAGACCTAGTTCACCAATAAATAGATTCTTAAGCTTGAGAAAGATTTCCGAAGGTCCGTCTCCAATCGTCAGAATCGATCCCACTTTTCCGATGTCTTCTTCGGATTCCATTTCAGGCAACAAATCTATGCACCGTTTCAAAAGCACTAACATACAATACTCGAGCATCAACCCACCGTAAAACACCTAAGGAAACGTATGATAAAATTTGTCATCTAAATCTCTCTTTTCCTTCGACTATTCCAAGCACTTGAGCTCAAATGTCGTTTGCGAAGCTTAAACTAATTCCCCTCCGTTGCGGTGGGAGAGGTGAGGGACTGTGCGCCCCCTACCCGGGGGAGGGGACAAGAGGGGCGGCAATTCAAGATTTTGCACACAAGGAAGCAAGAAAAATCGCTTAGTAGGCCTATTAGTCTGTAACAGTCATGTGTGATTCATGCAGCTGTGCATATTAACATAAACGAGATCTACTGTACTGTATGGTGCGGTAGGGTGCGCGGTGGAGCAGTGGTTAGCGCACTGGTCTGCCAATCTTGAGGTCCGTGGTTCAACTCCCGGCCGCGGCAGAAACTTTTCGGTTGTTTCTGCCCCAAGCGCCCCCAATCGACTCAGCTGCGAATGAGTACATCGGGTGTTAACTCGGTGGAAGGAAAGGCGGCGAGGGAAAGTCTGGCAACCGCCCTCATTCAGCCGTTGCCATGTAAAACTGAAGGCGCTAACCCTTCGGTTCTCCTACGGGCGATAAGGTTTTGGATGTTCATTTACTGTACTGTAGGCCTGTACCTTTTTGCTATTGAACTGACATTGCCAGCAACAAATACATGCAAACCAAACCTAAAAACTGCTGCCTTCTCTTGATTAGTAAATTAATTACTTTATTTGAGAATTTTTTTATCACATTTACTGATGAACAAATTAGAACAGCAAAGGGTTGGAATAGGGAGGGGCACCTGAGATGGAAGGGCGCAGTGGCGTAGCGAGGGTATCGGACGCCCGGGGCAAAATATACTAACAGTGATCTCAACTTCTGAAATTCGTGAAAAGCTAAAAAGGTCATCACCCATTTCGCTTAATTAAGTTAGGCCTACTTAGTCTTCGCGTAACTTAACTAAACGAAATCTTTTTCTCTTGTCACGATTTTTCGGAAGTTGATGTAAATTAAATTCTCAATGATGCATCCAATCGTGGTAATTTGGTAAAAGAAAACCATCTTGAAAATTTTGGGGATAGATTTTGGCGCCCCACCACCTCGGCGCCCGGGATCGGTTGCCCTCCCTACCCCGTCGATGCACCACAGGAAGGACGGCACCTGGAATTTGGGATGGGGCGACAAATACGTTAGGTACGTCACTGCTCCGTCGAAATCATCAGAAAATCGTTCAATATTTAGCAAATCGATATTGCACAATTACGTTTGAGATTTTAGAGAAATCCGTAACTCACCGTAGTAATAGTAATCTTTCAGGTACTGCAGTCTCTTGTCAAGGTCGCTTAGATCTCCAAGGTCAAACTGGTTAAGCGCCGTAGTACCTGAGCGCTGAGCGGTCATTGTCTTGCACAGTCTGCTTCCGACAGGACCCATCAGAACCTTTTTCTCTATTTAGAGTATGAATACGTTCGAAAGTGCAATGGTTTTTTAGACTTTCTAAATTACTCCTTTTCTTTGGTTTTAGTGATTGTACCTGCAAATATTTGATCAAAACGAAACAGGGTATCGTTTCTTAATAATACTAACAAATCAAGCTACCAACACATGATTGGATTTAAATAATTATATAGACGTAATAAACGTTTTCTACCTTTTTTAATTTTCCCACATTTTTTACGTTTTTAACGTTTTTTAAATTTTGACAACGTTTTTTATTATAGAAAACGTTGGTAAACAAAAAAACACAGATTTTCTGAAACCAGCTACAACGAGATAATTAATTAGCTTTCTGCAGTTTAGCTATGGAGTATAATCGATTGCTCAATGCTTATTAGCAGGTCATGCAGCTTTACTTACTTACAGCATAGAGTAAGCATTTTATGACGTCATTGTTGCGTAGTGTGACATGATTGCTGATTTCTTGTTGGTGGGTAAGGCACATTCATTAATCTCGCCCAGATAAACGTCGAACGTCGATAATGTTTTTATTTAGCGTTTTTTTAAATTCCGTAACGTTTTTTACGTTTTTAACGCCTGTATTACTTTCCCGACGCTTTTTACATCTCTGATTTAAATCAGTTAAAGGCATTTCCTAATCGGTCTTCTGCAGGTACTCACGTGTATCTGTATGGTTTCTTTGAAATTGCGTTGATAAATAGTTCAATCGTTCGGTTCGGTTGTAGCGCCCTCCTCTCCTCGCATTCGTCTGCAGTTCCTTCACTCATTCGTGCGAATGTAAATCAACAGACGGCGGCGGCGGCGGCGACGTCTCTACGTCGATGCAGAGGGAAAGTGAAAGCCTGTGTTCCAGCGCCACCCACACACGGCGCGGCGATCAATGCGAATCCACTTGCGACATCAGAAGGGCGACAGCTGCGACGTTCTGAATCCAGCAGACGATGTTCTAATATGTCAACTTCACTTTCCCCCCTCCCCATCCCATTCACTGCTCTAGAAACAGCAGACGCGCTAACCGGAAATACCCGTTTTTACTTGCAACGTGTATAATTTTCGTACACATCGGCTGCCACAGTAGGCTAATAATTATGCACATGTAAATAGAATTATTGAAGATACTCTATTGACCAAAATTTAAATTCGTTTAAATTCATGTATGTGTTTGTACATAGGCCCAGGGACGTAGCCAGGAATGGGCTTGTGGTCTCAAGCCCCTTCCCCAAGCCTGAATCTAGCCCCTAAAATGAATTCAAACCCAAATGGCGGCGGGCTCAAAAGGAAGAAAGGAGAGTGACTCTTGGGCTTCAGCCCCCAAACCTAAAATTCTGCCCATGCAGTGTTTATTCTAGGCTTTATCTGGGGGAATTGCCCCAAGTTTTAAAATGCACCTCCACAAATTTTTTATATGTTGGCTGGGGGATGAAAATTTCCCCTCCAAAAGTGTGGAGACTCAGACCTTGACCTCAAACATTTCAAAATCCCCCCAATGTCAAGGTGGCTAGAATAAACACTGTGCCCGTGCCTGGCTACGTCCCTGCATGGGCCTATGTATATTCGTTTAAATTCATGTCAGTGGCATGCAGAGGCTGGTTGGTGCCCGGGCCAAGTTGTCTTGATAAAAAACACGCTATATCTGTTGCTGAGTTCTTATGATTCTATGAGAAACTAAACTGGTCAAGTCACGTCCGTTAGCCTATCATAGATCAGAGAAACTGGTTCGGGTCAAGTGTCAAGGCTCAACGCAAAACGCTCCATATGACAGTTTGAACTAACGAGATCATGGATGTAAACAAGTCCTTGACGACGACCCACGGAGACAATACGACTGTTTCGACGCGGTATAAACAAAATATGGCTGTCCTAAGAGACGGCTACCGACCGATGACTGTGGACATGGCGTATAGGCTGCACTGTATGACTCCAATTGCATGCAGTTATACGCGCCTATCTGCATGACTAGACCTCTAAGAGCACTTGTCCTTGTGCATGTCACAGAGCTACTAAGATCTGTTAGCACGCTTAAATGTCTTAATAGTGTCTTTTTTCAGTAATCTCGAATAAATATAAAATTTAATATCTCAAGGGCAGCGTGCAACATGTTCCGTTTGTAGACATGAAAACATTACGAGTATTTTGGGATATCAAACCAATCTTTTAAAGTGTGCGTGCTGACTGATCAGGAAATATGTTTGCTAAGTTTTAGTTTGGTCAGGTAAGTACTCCAGCCATTCTGCAATTGCTTTCAAAGAATAATGGCTTTATAATGCGATCGGTCTGTCTATCCGATATCTCACCGTATAAATATCGTAAATGACGTAAGATATTATCTACCTGGAATACCTGGACTTGACCTGGATCTTTAACTGATTTTGATTTGGTGTCATGGTGTGCCATCTGTTGATGTTACTGTGCATTATGAGGTGGTGCAGTAGAAGTTGATTGAATGAATAGTGCCTACTATTCGCACTACAACTGCTGTTGCTGTTGTTGATTGCGATGATGTTGATAATGACGACGACGACGACGACGATGACTGTAATTCTTGTTTTTACGAGACCATGACTTTAACAACGTAAGGCTCTTAGGTGAAACCTTTTGTCTGCTCGTAGAACAAAACCATCGTCGCTCTGATTTTGGGCAAAGCAGTTTGAGAGTCTGGTAAAAATACTTGTGATGGAAGGGAAGGTTTTTTCAACCATTCCTCCTATATCTACGACTCCACGCGACACTCCGAACAATTCGGACATAAAAAAGCAAAATCAAACTCGCCCACCTGACGTGGCTGCCTCAGAATCGAATTCCAAGCCAGATAATAAGGCAGCAACAACGAAGCCGGGTGACAACTCGCTTCCAAATAGTAAACCCCAAGCCACCAACAGCCATAAGACACCTACCGGCAAAAACATCAGGCGCTCCGCCGACGGTGGTGCCACAGCCCCGGTCAAGAGAAATTCTCAGGATGTTTCGGAGACTGGTTCGAGCGTCATGTTCCAGCTCGGACGCAGAATGGCGCGCCTCTCTCTGCGACGACCACTGTTGTCCCGCGTGCGTTGACAACCTGTTTTACGTCTTCACCAAGAACAACTCGAACTGCTCGGAGGCTGTCACACTGAGACTGATGCACCTCGGAATGTTGGAACTCTTCCAGGAGATCTGGAGACAGCTTTTTCGGCAAGCGGTTGCCGACAAGAACGAATACGCTTCGTCCGGATCTCGAAAGATCGACGCGCTGCTAAACAGCTGTGGCGCCGTCGCCAACATGACCGACGCCTCGCCAGAAGTCTGCGACAAAGTGCTTCAGCTGGACATCGACGTGGACATCATAAAATATCTCAAAAGCGACGCGCTGAACCCCACTCTTACGAACAGCTGCCTCAACTCCACCCTCTGCGAACTCGTCGAAGACCTGGTCACGGTCCTTTACAACGTCGTGCAGGTAAACATCGAAGCGAGGGAGCGTTTTCGCGACCAGGACATCGTCGAGGTTCTGCAGCGTTTCATGACGAAGACCGTCGACTCCCTGTCCTACCTGGCGACGATCTTCCTTGCCTGGGTCATCAACGAAGACGAGAACGACGTCGTCGATTCGCACAAGAAGACATTCGAGCTTCTTGACCAGGACCTGGAATCGGCCGTCAGAAGCCCCAAGCAACGTTCGCATTTCGGTTACAAGACGACCGAAGTGCTGGCCGCTATCAACAAACTGGCCGTCAACGACAACAACAAGGACAGGATCGTTCGGTCGGGAGTGTTGTGCAGCTACGCGAAGCTGCTGGAAACGCCGAACGATGTGCAAGTGCTGTTTCTGGCGGCGCAGGGGCTATGGACCCTCGCCTCGAAATGCGCTGACGACATCAAAGCGAGCAGCACTTCGTGCATCGACTGTGAGTCCAACTGTCATTTGATGACCTATGACCTATGAAGCATTGACATTACTCACGCAATATTTTCTAAGAACTCAATCCTATGCTATATTTCCGAACCAGAGAACTCATTACGAAAACGCATGTCCTCTAAGAAATAGAGTTCGTTTGGCTGTATTACAAGTAATTGGATAAAATTCTGTAGCATTACACGGAAGCTTGTGGCAGTAAACCATCTTATATTATATATAGGCATACTATACATAATACTGCACTGTATTTTCAATTGCTAGGTGTCCTAGCAGTACTTGTACGATATGCACCGTAATCAGTTAATGATGATGATAATGATGATGATGATGATGATGATGATAATAATAATAATAATAATAATAATAATAATAATAATAATAATGATGATGATGATGATGATGATGATGATGATGATAATAATAATAATAATAATAATAATAATAATAATAATAATAATAATAATAATATTATTATTATTATTATTATTATTATTATTATTATTATTATTATTATTATTATTATTATTATTATACACCAGCGCTCAGGTATGGTCTCCGAATGCTTAACAAGTAAGCCTGCGTGTTTTCAAATGAATCGTCGGGCAAAAGAACATAATTATGAATTTTGCTTTAAGCCAGATTTAAACAGGCAGACATTTTGAGCTGTTTTAACATAAACGAAATAATGTCGGTACAACAGTAATTATTATTGAAACTTTCTGTGACAGGCTTGAAATCGCTTCTAATAAGAACTACAAACGACGGGGTCAGAAGACAAGTCATGGGGGCGCTGGCCGCCCTTGGCGTCAAATCCGAAGACCCGAAGACCGCGGGCGACGTCTCCCAGGGAGCTTCAAAGACGGCGACTGAGAAAATGCAGCTCTTCATCAGCTATCAACACGCAACGAAAGACACGGTTTTGAAGTTAAAAGACCGTCTGCTTAGACAAGGATACGGCGTTTCGATAGACGCTGATTACATGTGTAAGTTCCCTATCAGTAGGACACTTGGGGGAGGGGCACTTGAGGGCAGAGGCGTAGCGACGGGGGGTATATCGGTATATATAGGCCTACCCCAAAAATCAGGCAACCTTAAAATTTTTAATGTTTTTAAGATTTTCAACGTTTTAAAAATATTTATACCCCCAAATCGCATTATGCCCCCAAATCAAATTCATGGCTACGCCCCTGCTTGAGATGACCCATTCTGGCTGCGATCAGTCGCGGGATTTGCGTAATCATAACAAACAATTTTTCGGGGGAGGATGATTGCATTAGAATCGATTTAATGAATGCTAATGTGGCAAGAATTCCTTAATTATACTTATTTTACTGTTGGACATTTTATACTCGAAAATGTCGGGCTTCAGTGGCGTAGCCAGGATTTCCAGAAGGGGTTTTGAAAAAAAATTTCGTCGATAACCGCCAAGGGGGTTTCACCCCAAAATCACCAAAATCGCCTCAAAAAATAAAAATTGCATGAAAATACATCAAAAAATTTTTCCCGCCGTCCAAGAAAGGGGTTAACCCTCCACCCCCACCCCGTGGTACGCCACTGTCGGGCTTCGTGTCGGTGCACCCCTATTCCGGGACCCTGGATACGCCACTGCAAAGCATTCATTGAATCATAAATAACCGTCCTATTATAACCCTACGCAACTGTTTTAGACAAGATAATTATATTCAAGTCTTTGGTATTGTTTCGAATTTATTTATACAACAGTTGGCATATTTTAATTTGAACAGAACACCGAAGCTGTAAATGTTGTTGACCGAGAATGGATAGCAAAATTTTTATATTATATCGTAATAGCATTCTAACAGTTCGCGTATATTAATTGCAGTTTAAAATGCTCTCGTTTTAGGTGGCTCGATAGGAGATGACATAATAGAAGGAATAGACAAATCCGCAGTTGTTTTGACGTGTCTCTCGCAGAAATATTACGAAAGTCCATACTGCAAAAAAGGTAAACCCATATTTGCACAGCAATGCTAGCTAGAAGAGTCCGATCCAAGTCCTGTTTCTGCGTTGTCTGCGTATTTTTCTTTCAAATTCCAAAGTGCAGATGTCCTCAAATAAGCTCCAATGCCTTTGCATTAAATGTTATTAAATTTAAAAGGTTTAAAGCAGAAATACTACAGTACAATTTCGTTATAACGCACTCGGTTTTAACGTAAGCTCGGTCGCAACGTACCGCAGTGTACGCCCCGTGTGATGCGCTACCGTTTTGGATGAAATTGGATGTAACGTATCTCGATTCCTCGAATAAAAAGTACTAAATTTGACAGGCCGGCTAAGTACGCTATAACGAAGATCTACTGTACTCGAATCTGATTTTTTAAATACAATTAAAGAGCTCATCTACGCCGATGAATTGCACAAAGAATTGATTCCTCTGACGATGGAGTGGAAGTATAAACCGCACGGTTGGCTTAGCTTCAGGACGAGCGACAAACTTCGAATCGACTTTTCTCGACCGGAGTCTTTCGAAGAATCTTTCCAAACACTCCTTCAGAAGTTGAGGAAAAGCTCAGGTTAACGTAAAACACTCGTAAAATATAAACATTAATAGGAAATGTTCACAGTTACTCCAATTGCTGACAGTGGCGGCTCCACCGGGGAGCAGGGGGCCCGTGCCCCTACTGAGTGCCTGGCCCCCAGTGGCCCTCCTGTTGAGACCCTATACTTAATACTACATACCTAACAACAAATGGTTGGCCCCCATGATTAGAAGTTGCCACCACAACGGCCCCCCACTTGCCAAATCCTGGAGCCGCCACTGATTGCTGATCTTCCATATTTCAAGACCGCGTCAGTGATAGAAGATTTTTTTTTCAAACCGATCCAACGTTCGATTAACATTAATTATGGTCTTGATATGTATAAACTATAATCTGATAATTCTTTGCCCTCTTGTCCTCTAGTAGTTTTGTTCCTGTATTGTCTGCTTCATTTCCTTTTCCCAGGCTCCTCTACCGGCGGAGACAGTGACAAACGGAGTCAAGACTTGCAGTTGAGTCATCTGAAACCGAAAGATGAGTCAAATGAAACGGGATCGACCAGCGAACGCCGAGAGGTTAAGACCGAAACTATCTCATATTCAGCGTCGACGAAGATTCCAGCCTCCTCGTGGACCACGGAGCACGTCAAGGAATGGCTGGAGAGAAACAATCTCCAACATCTCACGAAATGGTTAGACGACACCATAATTTCTAACTTACATTTACGTTATTAACGTCATCGGCCTAGCAAGGGTTCCAGAATCGATTGCGTTACTTAACCAATGGCTTCTATAACATGATAAAACTCAATGGCTTTGCATTTATTGCATAAGAAGGCCTAGCGCTTGAACGTCATCATGCAGAACGAAGGCATCATCATTTCCAAAGACCAGAACTTTGTGAACCCCAAAATGGCTTGGAAGCGTCGTGCCAAAAAGGAGGCATTGTTGGGATCAAATCTTGAGATTTTGAACATAGTTTCAGGCATGATGAAAAATTCCCCCTAACCTTGAAATAGGGTGACGGCTAATGGTCAATTAATCACCGTCACTAGCTACATCAATGGCACTTACAGTGCTTTGTTCAGGCCTGAGAGGGGGGGGCTAATCCTCCCCCACCCCCCAAAAAATCAAAAACATCCACCTAAATGTCAACACTGGCACAAATTTTGCATTGTACTGTGTCTCCTCCCCTCCAGCGGAGTCAATTTGCCCACAACGCCTGGGGTCTGGATAGCACACTGGGCACGTATCAATCATGATATCACGCAAGAACATTCAACTGTAATTTAACCGGTGACGCATTTTCCCAGAGACGTCGGGAGATTTCGCAGAGACGTCATTTATTTCACTGTTTTTCAGGGGGGGGAGGGGGCAAAACACTTTCGACCTGACAAGTTTGCGAAAAAGTTGAGGACCTTTTTTTGCTTGTCAGTCTCATTTGTTTCACGAATAGTTACTTCAGATTACTCGACATCAAGCACCAAGCACCACTCCTTTTAGGGGCTGCTGACCTTTTCAAAAAACATAGCACAAACATTGGCGAAAAAAAATTTTTCCTAAAAATCAGGAGGGCAAATGTCCCCTGCCCCCCAAATGACGTCCCTGAGATTTCGTCGTAGGCTATAGTTAATCTGTGCCATTGGCTTCTGCTTTCAGGTTTGACAGTTACGACGGTCGTTTGCTTATGGAATATCAGTTTACTCTCGAAAGGGCGCCTCAGTTGGTTGCACCCAGTTTTATCACCGCCAATTCCGTGGCAGATTTTATGCGAGTGAACATGGCTCTCAGAGAACTGTAGGCTTAGATTAGATGCTCTCGATGAAATGAGGAATTTTTAATACAGGGACTGATAAATAGGATCTAACCAGTGTTTATTCTAGGCCTTCTCTGGAGGAAGGGGGTGGAATTTCCACCTCCCCAAGTTTTAAGATTACCACCAAAATGTTTCATTTGTTGCATGGGGGATGGCAAATCCCCCCAAAGTGTGACGACTCAGACCTTGTCCCCCAAACATTTCAAAATCCCCTCAATGTCAAGTTGGCTAGAATAAACACTGGAAATAACAATAGCAGTACTACTACTACTACTACTACTACTACTACTACTACTAATAATAATAATAATAATAATAATAATAATAATATTACTAGTGCTAGGCCTGCTACTACTACTACTAATGCTGCTACTGCTACTGGGCCTACTGCTACTGCTACTACTACTGCTACTGCTGCTGCTGCTACTGCTACTACTACTGCTACTGCTACTGCTGCTGCTACTACTGCTGCTGCTACTACTACTACTACTACTACTACTACTACTATATACTACTACTACTACTACTACTAATAATAATAATAATAATAATAATAATAATAATAAAACTTCAACAAAAATTGTATTTTAACTTTTTAAGTGACTTACGTTGAATCTCGACTGCCTACAGCCAGCTGTGATTCGTGTGGTCATTTATTGCAACTTTAACATAGTTCTGATTAACATAGGCGGCGATCTGCCACAGAACTTGGGGGCGTCCACTGTACAGGTCTCCCATGGGAGACCTGTACAGTGGACTCATTCCCTTTTTCCTTTTTAAAGGCGGTCAGTGCCTCCAAATTTTTAAGGTCTGTAAGTGTGTTTTAGTGCAGTTTGGACATAAATCAACACATGTCATAGGCCTACAATGGACCAGATATCTGAAGACATGGCTCGTATGAAATGACTTGGAGGCAGTGGCGGCTCCACCGGGGACCCAGGGGGCCCGTGCCCCCTATTGAGTGCCTGGCCCCCCTGTGGCCCCTCAGTTGGGACCCTATACTTAATGATATATATATATATATTAAACAACAAATGGTTAGAAGTTGCCACCCCAACGCCTCCCGCACTTGCCAAATCCTAGAGCCGCCACTGCTTGAAGGTGCCCTATTTCGAATGCTGCTGGTAGAAATTGACAAGACCGATATTGATCATTCCTGCATCACTTGATGCAGTGATGAAGATGGGGACAAACGAATATGTGGGTTTTATCAGAAAATTTCTTCAATTCGCTGAAATCTTTTCTTAAGTTAGGCCTATCTATAAGCCCTACGTCTACTGTTCAATAGGTCTTCAATTGACTTTAACTACACATTGTTATCCAGTGGCGTAGCCAGGATTTCCGGAAGGTGGTTTGAAAAAAAATTCGTCGGTAACCGCCAAGGGTTTTGTGGCGACCATGTGCCACAGATAGCATTATTATTATTATTATTATTATTATTATTATTATTATTATTATTATTATTATTATTATTATTATTGATCGCTTAACTGTATAAACTTGTTAGTTAATAATTTAATCTAATTAATTAGCGTTATAATAAGGTAATTTTATACTAATTTTAATTAATTAATAAAGTTTTAATCCATGTAAAACGGACAGAGCACGCGCTAGGCTAAGACGCTAAGGCTTCGGTAAAATTATTAGAATCGCCACGGCCGCCCAAAGACCGAGAGATAAGTTGTATAAACCGGCAACGACTTATGGTTCCCGAGCCTTCGGTCTTTAGCAACTAGAGAGTTTGGCCGCTGAAAGACCGTCGCCTGTTTGACAGAGGCTGCGCGGAGACGGCGGCTGGCTGGCTGGCTGCTGACGAGGGAACAGGCGGTTGGAGCGATGGAAAGAAGGAGAGAGAACGCAGCGGTCGGCCGGCTGTGTAGTCGATGCGTACGCCTGAACACTGGAGCCCGGGGCTACCAGGGGTGGTTAGCGAAGGGCTGGGCCGTAGACGGGGTCGCTTACCACCGATAACGACGACACTGCCTCCTAGGACCTGCTCTGACGGCATCTAAGCGGACGTGGCCCTACAGCTTGAAATTCCGCCTAAAGAGCGGCGCCCGGGGAACAAGGTCCTGACGGCGATGCGCGTCGCCGGCGGCGAGGCGCCCTTCGCCGCCGCCGACGACGCTAGGGGGGTGGGTCCGAAGTTTAACTTTATGACGGATAAAAAGCGTAGATAGGGACATTTGGGAGCGAGCGCCCTCAAGGGCTAGTTCTAAAAATCGAAAATCTCCGAAATATGGGAATTTATGTAGCACGCGTCGCTAGGCGGACGCAGGCGGCTGTAGTACTAAAGTTCGCTTGAGACGCGCGCCCAGCTGGCAGGAGCTATTGCCGCGCCGCTTAGCCGTAGAATAAGCCCCTGATCACCGCTAAGGAAAACGCTATTAGACAGGTCCCTACTTTTTCACATCGACGGCAACTACGCGAAATTACAGACTACAGTTTAAAAATCCGCCTAAGTGTCCGTCAAAAGTTTCAAAACTCTGAAAATTGTCAGTCACTAACATCACATGTACTTTTCGCAGTGTGGTCGCTTATACTGTGAAGCGATAGAGTAAAGAAAGCACAGCGATTGAAAGCGAGTATTTGGAGCCCGTTTAAAGTGCTAAAGCTTACCGTTTCATACTGACGTATCAAAGACTATCGATTGCAGTTCCTGTGCGCTAGTTATTGTGGCTGCCGGACTGCGTCTAGTCAGCGCGTCTTTGTCCGTGTTACCAGTGTTGCCACTGTAGCCATTGTTGTCATTGTTGCTTGGTTTTATTAATAAATAAAAATAAACCAATAAAGGCAAGTTGTGCCCGTGTCTTTGAAAGTCGCTGTGACGCCGGAGTCTCAGCGCACTGTCCGTGAAGGTGAGCCTTGGCTGTGATGAACCTCGCCTACCTGAGGTCACGTTAGTGCCCAGGAGGTCAATTCTGAGCCAAGGGAGAGACAGACGCCCGCCTGTCGTAAAGGCGCGGGAGACAGTTTGAGTGAATCGACGGCCAGGAAAAGAGTGGACCGCCGTCCATTCAGGCCCGGGTAACCTTGGGTTTGGTGAAAGCGTGTGAGGAAGCCAAAAGACAACGCCGCCTGTCTATAAGAGAGCGGAAAACGGCTAGATTGCCGAGAATGAAGAGACGTGGGGCCAAGTCGAAGCCAGAGACCCGAAATACCTATAGGAATCGCTTAAGGCGCCGAGACCAAGCGGTGGCCAGCGAGAAGAGGCATGAGTTAAAGGGTCTCTCGGACGAGGCCGGAGCCGGAACGGATAGAGAGTCAGAGGAGGAAAACGAGAACCCTACGTTGAGGAGCGGCCATCCTCAGTGCGCTGCCTGCCCGGCAGCCGCGGACACCTCCTCTGATGTCGGAGAGCCGGAAAGGGAACGTGGCGCCGCCGATCAGGCAGAGTCGGCGGCTGATGGCGATCGGGAGACCGAGCGGGCGTTGGGGGCCGCCCGACCGCCGGCCGCGCTACGAAACCGCGAGCCGGCGGGGTCGCCACAGTTTCACCCCCCCAAAATCGACAAAAATCGCCTCAAAAAAAAAATTGCATGAAAAAATATATAAAAATAATTTTCGCCGTCCAAGGGGGGTAACCCCAAACCCCCCGTGGCTACGCCACTGTTGTTATCAGATAAAAGTAAAGTAAAGGTTTCACCCGTAGGCTCAATGCCCGTATGGTCCGGTGCTGATCCCCGTGTTTTGTAGCCAACAGCCCATAGGAGGCTAAGCCATACATCGGCGGACGGTGGCCAGTCTCTTCCGCCGAACCTATGGTTACTTTCGCAATGTTGCCATTGCTACTCATTTGATGTTACTACCGCCCTCTAGCGATTAAGGCTGAGTCGACCTTGGGGCTCCTACGGGATTGAACCCGTTCCGTCGGCGTGCCTGCCCAGTGATATTACCACTCATCTATCTTCCCGCCCGCTCTTACAGACTCCCTGGTATTATTCAACACGTTTGTTCACGCACGAAACAAACTAGAGCGGGATTTTCCACGCGTCATGTTGTCACGAACAACGCAAACAACAGACTTGAGGCTCAAGCGATCCGTGGCCGACTATTATCTACTAGTGTCGTGTGGAGAGAAGCTAATTAAGCAAAATGTCTGAGGATCACACGCATAACGGTGAGTCGCCATATAGTAATTTCAGTCAATTTTATTAACAGTCCCTGTCAATTAACCTGATTTGATGAAAATATTGTGACGGATCGCCACCTAACCTGTATAAGGGTACTCGTTATCTGATCTAGGGGTACTTATTTCTTCTATTGAGTATCTTAACTCAGTGGCGAAACCGACTACATTTACTACAACATCTCACTTCTTATTTAAAATACATTTAATCTTAACTAACTATTAAAACTTCTCAACAATAGCTGCCATTAAATGGGCTTAATATTCAGAGTCCATTAAAATCGTTCAAATGCTCAAGTGGCAAACAATCCTGGCGACGCGTATCTAACGACGCTAATACAATCTACAGCTGATTGAACTAAGTCAACAAATAATGACAAAAATCCTGTTCAACCACGATAACTCGACGCGTGAGTTCCTGCTGTGAACTCCGCACTAAAACACTGTTTAATACGTTTCAAAGTATTAATTTTAATCAATCTTAAACGACTAGAAAACAGCTTTTTTTCGATCGGAAGTTTCTCAACGATCGCCGCTCTCGTTCCTTCTTTTCAACGTTCCTCTTTCAACAACCCAACGTTCGATCCTTGAGTCCACGACCAATGAGAAGCTGCCGCGTCTCGAACCGTCCGAAGTAGCGTCTTTTGATTGGCTGAAAACAAAACACACATCCACGCATCAACACACACATAAACCACTTATTAGCAATTATCCGCTAATTCTATCCTTACTTACCAACTAATCTGTTACTATTCCTTGTTAACATTATACCATCACACCCCTAGCACTCGAGCCTACGTGGTGGATTACCACGTCAACTCAGATGCAGTGGCTGTGACGACATCAAAAGGAAATTGCGAAGCAAACTTTGGCTTACACCAATTTCAACTTATCCAAAATGGAATTAATATTACAAAGGAATAAACAAGAACCAACCACTGAGAACAACTGCAAAAATTATGCTATCTAAGTGGTTATATCACAAACTATCCTAACTTAGCTTAAGCTACAGTAACACTTAAATTCTATTTTTACTTCCAACACTTACTTACAACGCCTATACTAGTTACTTATCCTACCTATTCTGATGGTCAACTTAACTCTATAGGACATCCATACATACTTAAGTATCAATAAAGTACAAGAGTAAACCAGTCTATGAGCAAAACTCATAATCATTAGATGCTGTATTAAGCATAACCTAAGAAACTCAGCAAAACTACTGCACTGTACTGAAAAATATATAGGCTTCCTATCGGGTCTCAAGGGACTTACATATCTCACACATGAGAATGTCTTTGGCATATCCCTAATTATGCGCTTCAAAGGGGCTTGACCCAACAATACTGGATCATTGCGACCATAATCCTCTAAATTATAGACAACTGACTTTCCATCAGCTTCCACTGAGATGCTATGTTTAGTCATCCAATCAACTGACAATTGGGTATTTTCCCCATTGACAACTTTTGTGTTGTCAGGAATTAGTCTATGTGATGAAACATATACGGGTTGAGCATATTGTTTAAGAAAGATCTCATATGCGATAAGATCAGTTTGTCTAGGTTTATTGTTGAACATCTGTTCATGTTGCATAATCAGATATTTCAATTTCTCTGTTAGACCTGAACCCAAATGTTTTGCTTTGTCCAGTACCAGTTCTTCAAATGAACCCTGGACATTCTCTGTTATTTCTATTGTATTGGCAGTTTCAAGTTGGTTTCTAACTGTGCATGCAACAGTTTTAACAAATTCTTGTTCACTTTCATTGTGAAACATTTTCTTTCTACCAACCTGAAACTTCAAAAGATTTACATGCCACAACAGCATTTGTTTTTTCTTGACTGGGATGAAGTCAACGTAGTTCTGCCTGATTTCTGACATGACATCACTACCTGGGACTGTAATGAACTCCTTGGGCAAACAACACCGAACAGAAACATCTGTCAACATCTTACATACTATCTGTCCTGTATGCGCGGGAACGGGAATTGCATCTGGGTAATGAGCACACAAGTCCATTTTTGTCAACAACCACCTGTTGCTTGACTTGCTGTACTCTGGAACTGATTCTACGACGTCTTCAGCAATACGGTCAAACACATAGGTCATTCTTGGTAAGCCTTGGGATTGTTCAATGCTACCGTATTTACTTGCATTGAGTTTCTGGGATATATCGCATGTGTGTGCATATTCCTTAACATCTTTGTTAATTGATTGCCAATAAAAATGTTTAATGATTCTTTGTTTGATTTTGTGTATTTCTAGTTGTCGGACGCTTGGAATGTCATGTGACAATTCTAAAAAGACGCCTACGGATTTGCAATGGGGCAACGATCTGCAAAAGACCAAAATCCGCCTCCTGTGGACACTCAGATTCCACAAATCTCCTTACTAACAGGCCATCATACACACAGTATGAAATCTTATGACCTGGAGTACCAAACGGGACAACATCATTAAACAATTCCTTCAGACTCTCATCAGTCTGTTGCAACCTAATCAGGTCATCACGAGACAGCGACAACTCTTTTCCTATCAAGTCATCTGCAAAACCACTTGGACAATTCAACTTCAATGAACCACCAACAACATCATTAGGAAAAACCTGTGGAACTACTGGGCGATTCAACCTCATGGAACCCCACTAACAACAACATCATCAGAAAAACCATGTGGGTCCTGGACACCACACTGGAGTCACACGACTCATCCAAAACAACCTCCTCATCAACAGTACTTGGAGCTACATCATCAGCATCAACACACTGTGAATTTCAGTAGACCCCAATAAGTCGTCCTCAAACAGACCCTCTAAATTAAAATCAAAATTATAATAATCATCTGGATTATATGTGACCTCTGCTTTCTTATCTAATGAATCTTTCTCAAGATCAATTAATGATTTGATTTTAGCCGAGTCACCACACATGAATCCATGAGTTCCTCATCAACTCGACAATCCACATCAGCTCCAATCAAAACATCAATCGAATGGGGTAATTGATCGATGAGACCACACAACACTTCTCCACGATGAAAAACACAATCGAGATTCACCAACACCAAAGGAATTTGGATAACATCCCCAGTTATACCTTTGATCAAACGACATTCGCCTGTATCTTTGTATTCATCAGGATTTATTCGTTTCTTTACTGATTAAAGTCTGTGATGAACCTGTGTCACGAAAAAATAATTTGTCTTGTTTGTTTGTCTGCATTTACAATTGTAGCTTGGGAACAATAGGGTCTGAAGCTGATTGGTACTGTGTCCAAACTATGTGTAACTTGTTGCACAAAGTTTACATTTGGACCAGCAAAATTTGAGCCTGGCTCAAAATTTGCCTTCTCATTTCTCTGTCGTTTTAAAAGCAAAACATTGGTCTAAACCATGTCCATTCCTATGGCAGAATGCACATTTCTGGGTTGAGGGCAGCCCATTTTACCACTCCTGAAATTTGAGTTCCTCCCTGTGTATTGGAATGTTGAAAATTTCTCAAATTGGCATTATTTTCATCTGGCAATGTCTTAGAAGTGACATTTTGATTTAATTGATATCTCCAATTAGTGCAACTGTTGGCATTTTCTCTATCAGTGTTGTATCTATTTGATTGGGTTGCATTGTGCTCATGTCTATATGCATTTGGAGCAAACTTGTGTCTGTTGTATGTGTCACTGCTATTTGAATAGTTTCTGTGAATAGCAACAAACTGATCAGCAAATCTAGCTAATTCAACAAGTGAATTGGCTTGTTTGTCCATAAGCCAAGTTTTCAGAACATTATCAGTTACTTTGTTCAAAAATTGTTCCATTTTAAACAATTCTTTGATTTTTCTGGGTCATCTTGGGCTTTATGACCAAGCAAAAATCTCTGGAAAGGCCAATTTAACCTAGTTGCAAAATGTGTATACGTTTCAGATTGGTCCTTGTTGAGCTGCCTGAACTTTAATCTATACGCTTCGGGAACTAACTGAAACATATTTAGGATGGCTTCTTTGATAAAGTCATAGTCTTGGACCTGCTCAGCAGTCAGTTCTACAAAGACTTTTAAGATCTTACCACTTATCTGCGTTTGAAGCATAGCAGGCCATTTATTTTTCTCAATCTGGAAGTTCAGCATTGTTCGTTCGAACAGAGTCAAGTAGGAGTCAATATCTGTACTCTCATTAAACCTAGGGAGTGCTTTCCTAGCATTTTCACTAGCTTTATCAGGACTACCTGCACTAGTCCTATCACTACTTACTGACTCACTTTGCAAGGTCAACTTATGCAACTCAATCTTCTCATTGGACTGGATTTGAGCTTGTTGAATTTGAATTTGAGTTTGGGTCTGGGCATCAATTTGAGCTTGCTGAATCTGGGCATCAAGTTCTAACTTACGCATCTCTAACTCTAATTTCTTAAGGACAATGGCCTCAGATTCTATTGGAGTATGGTTGGGATTTTGAGAAGTCCTACTGCCAACACTCTCAATATCTGTCTGTCTGTCTTCACCCAATCCTGTCACACATAATTTAATCAGCTTTTCCCTCAATTGGTCCTTGTTACCCCTCATTTCGACCCCTTTTGAAAGCAAATTTTCCCTTAAGTCTTCTACATTCATAGATAAAATGTCTTCAACCGACCATGCATCAGGGAGTGCTGGGTTTTCCATACTTAAAGTTATGCAGAATATACAAATTCAATGCAAAACAACTAATCAAAACACACAGCAATATTCAACACAAAAGCAGTAATAATCAATTTAAACTACTGATACTACTTACAATGAACGGGGAGACAAAACTCAAACCCTATTTCACTCTTAAAATTCACTAGGCCTCCTCAATTAATTAAATAAAAGAGCCTAAAATTCTGCTTTTCTTACTACACGGAGTGGAGCAGCGTCGCCCGCTTATCCTTGTGCGACGACAACTTACAACTAGATTCAACTCTACCGGACCTGAGCCTACCCACATGTGACGGATCGCCACCTAACCTGTATAAGGGTACTCGTTATCTGATCTAGGGTACTTATTTCTTCTATTGAGTATCTTAACTCAGTGGCGAAACCGACTACATTTACTACAACATCTCACTTCTTATTTAAAATACATTTAATCTTAACTAACTATTAAAACTTCTCAACAATAGCTGCCATTAAATGGGCTTAATATTCAGAGTCCATTAAAATCGTTCAAATGCTCAAGTGGCAAACAATCCTGGCGACGCGTATCTAACGACGCTAATACAATCTACAGCTGATTGAACTAAGTCAACAAATAATGACAAAAATCCCTGTTCAACCACGATAACTCGACGCGTGAGTTCCTGCTGTGAACTCCGCACTAAAACACTGTTTAATACGTTTCAAAGTATTAATTTTAATCAATCTTAAACGACTAGAAAACAGCTTTTTTCGATCGGAAGTTTCTCAACGATCGCCGCTCTCGTTCCCTTCTTTTCAACGTTCCTCTTTCAACAACCCAACGTTCGATCCTTGAGTCCCGCGACCAATGAGAAGCTGCCGCGTCTCGAACCGTCCGAAGTAGCGTCTTTTGATTGGCTGAAAACAAAACACACATCCACGCATCAACACACACATAAACCACTTATTAGCAATTATCCGCTAATTCTATCCTTACTTACCAACTAATCTGTTACTATTCCTTGTTAACATTATACCATCACAATATATTTTGAATCGGCGCGTCAACTGAAGGCCTATAGGTCGTCCATAAATAACGTAACGCGGTTAGGGGAGGGAGTCCGGGCATTTGTGACGAATTGTGACGACGGGGGTTCCGTAAATGTGACGTCACGCAAATATACCTATGCAGTATGCAGACTGGTTTTTGTCCATAGTACATGCTACAGGGGCGGGAAGTTAGCAGAGTGGTAACAACGTTGGACGATGGAGCAGGAGGTCGCGGGTTCGAGTCCCAAAGAAGCCCTAAAGGTCAACTCAGCCTTTTTCGCGGTGATAAAATGAGGAGCAGTGGTAAAAATCTCTGCGATAAGTCAAACAGGTACGCTACGCGATACACTAGGCCCGTATCCGTGGCATTGCACGTGCACCTGGCTGAGGGCTATAGAAACGGAGATCAGCGCCGCCTTATGAGCCCGTGAGGCTCGGGGAAGGACTTTGACTTTTTTTGACATGCTACATACGATCAGTGTTTATTCTAGGCCTTCTCTGGGAGGGGAAATCCCCCAAGTGTTAAAATTTCCCTCCCCCAATTTTTTATATGTTGACTGGGGGGATGGAAATCCCCCCAAGGGAGATGGAAATCCCCCCAAGTGTGGAGACTCAGACCTAGTCCCCCCAAACATTTCAAAATGCCCTCAATGTCAAGGTGGCTAGAATAAACACTGCATGCGATACTTTCTGGTATGTATACACTACATAGTAGTGTATACATACCAGCTAGTGATTGTAATAAAATAATAAAAACAATCGAGAACACGATGAATTTAAAAACACAAAATTTCGCGATAATTTTTCCCCTAAAAATCAGCGGAACGCAACGGCCCCCCTGCATCCCCCAAATGACCTTCCTGAATGGATGTAGAAATGTTTTTCCAGCCTCCGACGATGGTCCACCATCGGCACCCTATACGCCGCAATACGCCGGCGTGTACATACCGGGAGCCCAGAACGTCATCGTCCACCCGAACGTCAGGATCGGTTCTAACGTGAAGATCGGAGACCCTTCGAAGGTCAAAATCAACGGCATATCGCTGGCCAACGGCCCGGTGGCCACCTATCCACCGGTGGCCATGACAACCCTAACCGACGGCCGGCCAGGATTTCAGCAGACTACGGGCATTGTCGGCGGTTCAGGCTACTACACTACACAGGTAGTGCATGGAATTTCGGAGGGACAGTGTTTATTCTAGGTCTGTTTGGGGGGGGGGGGGGAATTCCCCCTCCCAAAGTTTTAAAATTTCCCCAAAAATTTGTATATGTTGGCTTGGAGGATGGAAATTTCCCCAAAAGCGTGGAGAGACAATATCTTGTCCCCCAAACATTTCAAACTCCCCCCAATGTCAAGGTGGCTAGAATAAACACGATCCATCCGTTATTATCAAGATCCATTAGTATCAAGAGGGTTTTTTAAAGACTTAACAGTTGTCACCCAATTTTCTCAGGATTTAAGTATCCCGACGGAATGCTCTCTCTCAGTGGCGGTTCCAAGAATTCTTGGCGAGGGGATGCAATGAATTTATAGGAAGTTGATGGGCGGTGTGCAATGAAATCCCGAAAAAGGTTGACAAGCAAAAACAGATCATTAGCAGTTTTTGGCCAGTAAATAATAAAATAACCTTGCCGAGAAAGACTGACAAGCAAAAAAGGTCATCAGCTCTGTTTTGCGCACAAGGATAGCAGTTCTGACCCAGTAAACCCTCAAAACTCTGACAAGCAAAAAACCTCGATGGGGGGATGCACCCTCAGTCACCCCAACTTGGAACCACCCATGCTCCCTCTCCCCACTCTTCTCGTTTATCAGGCTGTTGTTGCTTTTACTTCTGACCAGGCGATTGCAGAACCGGGACATATTCAACAGAGTGTGGTCGTGCCGGGAACAGGAGCCGTAGTTACTCAAACGTACAGTATGAGCGGACAACCCGGATCATTCGGAAACTAAGCAACCTTTTCGTTGGTATACTGAACTGACCCCGTCTTCAGAATTTTACACGATAACAGATGATTAGGCTTAACTGATTATGAATTTATGAAAACGACAAAGAGGAAAACTTCGACAATATTTCCATCTGATATACAGGACTCTGTTTTCTAAATGATATTTTGGCTCTTGGTATAAATTACTCTCATGTTGAACCAAGTTTGTTAATCCAGGTTTGGATGAAAGAATCCAGTGCAGCCCAATCAGGAAAATTGTTTATTGCAAGCCATTCTCTTTGCAAAAAATAGATACAATCATGTTGAAATGTAACAACTGCAAGAAGAAGGAAAGTATGATTGAGGATTACGATGCTTTAGGAATTATTCACAGGATCTCATACTAATAAAGTAATCATGTGCCCACTGCCCAGGCCAACATACAACAATAGAGTGATTGTAAATTTTAGGTATATTGTTTTAAAATCTGATCTGCACATACAGTATCATTTGTTATCATGCAGATGTAATTTGAAATGTCTAATTACATTTACAAGTTATACTCATATCAACTGTATTTGTTGTTTTGAATGCTGGACCACAATTTGTCATATACACTCTGAAAATACATGTAAAAGTACACTGCAAATGAATCTTAATGTTAGCTCCCTCCACAGCATTCAGTTCCTGGTGCAAAGTATGCAAAGGCGGGGTGGGGAGCTCACAGAAGACTATCCAAAGGATCATGTTTTGTATTTACAGCTATATCCTGCACAATGTGCACATCCTCCATCCCTTTGGAGGTCCAAATAATTGTTCTGTGGGGTGGCACAGGTTAGCCCCGGACCCTGAATTTAATATAAACAGCACTTGTAGTTTGGCAAAAACAGCAGTTCTTGTTCACAACAATATATTTGGTTACATCATGCATTGAAATATATAAATTGAAGCCATACAGAAAATAAACTATCAGTCGATCACTAACATAATATAAATACAACATAAAATGAGAATTTGTATGCATTATCCATGGTTTTATTTCACCCAATATCAGTGCTTGATTTTTCAGAAAGGCAGTGAGCGTTATAGGCTTAAAGTGAGGGGCCAAATGACTTCAAATTAAATTTTTTTTAACTCCAATAGGCCAAATATTGGATCATCCTCAACCAGTTGGAGGGATACAGTCCCAAACCCTGGAAAACTGAACAATACCTAAAATGGGCCTTTTATCCAGCACAGACAGAATACATTCACAGCACATAAGGTCACAATATTGATCTAACACTAAAATGACTTGTAATAAAATTATCACTAAGAATATGAGAATTTTCGAAAACTATCATATGAGATTTCATTGCTAGCTAGTTGTAATATCAGAAAAATTCACTTCACTGTATAAAAGTACACAAGTCAAATGCTACAAATGAAATAACGTTATCTACCCAGAGGCGTAGCATGTGCTCAGGCCACACATGGCCTAAGTCGTCGCTTCAAAAATTTTAAAATTCGAAATTTGCCACACCTTCTAAAATTTGCTGCCTTTACTGAAAATCTCCTGAATCTCCTGACAAGCAAAAAAATGGTCATCGCTTCCAAAATTTGCCACCCCGTCATGTGTGCCACCCATGGCTAAAACCACAATAGCCACTGGCACCACTACACCTCTGTATCTACCATTTCCATTCGGTAAACGAAAAAGGTACACACTGCACATCTAATTTTAAAATAGATTTTCAGGACTAGAATTATATTTACAGAAAGAAGTTGTCATTTGCTGTAATACTGAGACAACTCATTTAGAAAACATACGACAGAGTTAGCCAACTTAACTTACAACCACTGAAGCAACAAATGCTTATATAAAATAAAGTCTACTGCATACCTCTTTCAAGAGGTGTAGCAAATTAATACTAAGCTAAAGTAAATAAAATTCAATACATTAGAGTAATAAGACCCATATTAACAGTATCAGATACAAGTAAGTACAATAATTAGTTTGCAATGTACCAGTAGTTCAGATCATTTCACAAAAGCAGCTTTGTTATACATTCAGATTCTATTAAGCATGTATGTTATTTACAGATGCCAACATTTCATATATGCTGTTGAATAATTTCCTTATTACATCAAAGTTCATTTCACAGCCTGCTATTTTTCAATGGTTATTTCATGAACACTGAACAACTAGCACAAAATGAGCGTTATGTACCGTATATACTCGCGTATAAGTCGAGAAATTTATGCATAAAAATTCACTAAAAAATGCAGAGTCGACTTATCTGCGAGTCAATGCAATTTTTCAAAGAATTTTGGGAAAGAAACGCCATGCATAACGCATTGCAACGTTAGGCTATGCAGCGGAGGTATTCTATTGTCGTCGGCGTTGTTGCTTCCTTCGATGAAAATGTGTAGTGACTGGCAGAGATGTCTGTTGACTCTTTCTACGGCCCCATTGGCTTGAGGTCGGCTACGATGTTACTCAAAAAGTTGGTTAATTGCTTGTGGGGTCCATACTGACTGATTATCTGTGTGTATAGCACTTCCGCAGCCGACCTTCAAGCACTTGGACTCGGTGTTGGCCCGATTTCAATGTTGACCTGGCACAATTATGCATTTAAAAAACATGTAAATCTCTAAATTTTCCAAGTCGACTTATACGCGGGTCATAGCAAATTTCTTAAATTTTGGCCTAAAACTGGGGGTCGACTTATCTGTGAGATCGACTTATACGCGAGTATATACGGTAATTAAATCTTATGTCAACATGTCAATTAATTTAACAGATTTAGACTACTTAAATTGTATAATCATAATCATAATCACTTAGGAACAAGCAGCTACCATGGCAACTATATAAATTCATGAGCTTTTACTTATTTACTCACTTACTTACTTAGAATGTTGTACAAAACTACAGAAGAACAGTATCCATAAGATTCATCATTCTTGGCAAACAAGATAAATAATTATTTACTATCGCACCCATACCTGAATCAAATGTCATGTATTACCTAAAATACATCACAATTACGTTATCAGCAGTAATGAATATATAATACAATGATCCAAGTATGGAAAGAAATTCTTTAACACCAGCAGTCAAGAAACCACGCAGAACTAATGCATATTTACAAACACATATAATTCTCTCTTACGGAGGCATGCAAAAAATATTAAGGGACAACAGTGGTTTCAACGCAATAGATATTTTCTATAAAACCACTAGAAAACCCGGATATTAGTATTATTATGATTCATGTTATAATACAGAATAAATTTGTTTATTATGCTATGCCTCTATCAGCCAATAAATATGACTTATTATTATGCTGATCAAGATTTTCATTTGAATACATGATTTGAATATACATATTATGCCAACGTATAGCAAATAAATAAATCTTGTTTTCATACAAAGTTCTTGAGATATTATAAATGCCAACAATAGCTAAGCAAGGCCAAAGTTAAATTCACAGAAAAGAAAACTTCAAGCGTTTTCTCAAAGCAAAATAATCTCCAACGATTCTCCACATTTAGCAAAAGTTTCAAATTCAAATGAGCTTCAACTACATGATTCATTCAATTGAATAACAATACAAACCGCATTCAATTTTTTCAACCAAATAAAAACAGAAGATCAATATATTTTACTGCCAGAGAAGTGGGTTCTTCTCAGCCATTTAACAAGCGCAAAGCCCACAATACAGTGAAACCCGTTTAATTGCATAGGTGTCATGCAAGCCTTGCTTATGCGATTAACTGGGCTAATCGAATAGCCAGGACGTCTGACAATTAATTGTACGAACAAAACAGGGATCCACTGTTCTGCCAACAAATTGAACAGTGAAACTAATCGGCTTTGAAACGATTTAAAGCTCTTGTATTCAAGTTCATTTCACACAATGCATAAATATTCTTCAATCTGGGAGTATATATCTGCTCGTCACTGAAATTAATAATAAGAAATTTTGGCAACTTGAGAGATTCAAGGACAACAATTGACACAATCATTGTAGGTCCCTCATCCAATCGACACATCACAAACTACAAAACTGCATATTATTATAAAAAGGGCTCGTGCCTGTCTGCAGAAACAGTACCTGAAGAGTTGTGTCTCCCAAAATCAGAAAGATGTATAGATATAAACTTAGAGATAAATTCAAGAGAATACTTTTATTATGTATATATATATATATATATATATATTATACATCCCATCCCAGGATTGAATAGCACTGACATTTTTTCACTCTTAGGCACTTTTAAATTTGTCATAGTTGTTGAATACTGTTGTGTGGTATCACATTTAACTGTTTTGGAGTATTATGATTAAGATAATTTCAGATACAGAAGTTTTAACGCGATGTCACAAAGGGATTAGAGTTGGATGTATGAGGAAATTTGTCCATGGTGCCATTCTGAAAGAAAATAAATATAGAGTATAAATATCTACTAGCAACAAACCCGTTGTATATACCCGGTATACAAAACAGACAGTGATAAAATAAAATACTTTTCAAATATAATGTGCAGTATAGTGTGTAACAACTTTAAAGTCACATTTCCAGAAGGTAACATTGCCTGAGTCTCAACAATGTGAAACTTCCATCAAAGTATGATTCCAATGCAATTATGCAAGAAACTTTTCCTGTTGTCAATGAGCTAAGAAACATATTTAGCTCTGCATTTGGATCAGCAGATACTATTATACTTTCTATTCCTGATTGCCCTTCCCAGAGCTAATCCTAGTATAGTAGGCAGAGATGGAGCCCCTGATAAGGTCAAGGAACCAAGCCCATTTCCATAAAATCAGCATTTTAAAACAAGAAGGTGACATTGCCTGAGTAAGTATGTAAGTCAATCAAATTTCTATAATGCTAACTCAAAAACACTAGCTTATTCACAAGCACTCAATGTGTGACAAGCTGTGAATCACTAGGAATTGCCCAAAAACCAATGATCCACTCAAAGTGAACACAAAAAAGTTCTAGCTTCAAGCAACATATAAAGAAGATGACGGTAATACACAAATAACAGATTAATACTGAAAGTAGGAAGTGTCACCGCATGATCTTGTATAAATACTAACATGAGAAACTAAACAGAGGTGTAGCAACGGGGGGGTATATCAGTATATGTGCCCCCCCAAAAAAAAAAAATCAGTCTACTTTAAAGTTTTGTGTGTGATTTATATGTGATTATATGTGGTTATATATGTAGTTTATATGGTTTATAGTGAAGGTTTATATCCCCCCAGACATTTATACCCTCCCAAATCATATTCCTGGCTATGCCCCTGAAACTAAACATTCTGACAGATGCATAGAAGAGTCAACAATAGGGCCTACTTAACATTGCTTTCTAGAAAATCAACAATTAGCTGATAAAGAGAAAAAGAAAAGCATAATAAGCAACAATATTTTATAAAACTGCTTCAAAACCTGTTCTGACTGTCTTTGACTTGATCCTCCAGCTTGGATTTGAGGAGGAACTACTTCTTGGTGATCCGGCTAAAGAGAAGGTCAAGAGCATACATTTTATCTCATGGATTTCTCTCCCTCAGTCAATAAAATGCATAAAGAAGTACAATAACTCAAAAGAAGAAGTCAACAGATGAATTTGATATAGAAGAATCATCCTTATTATGAAGCAATTATTTATTACCAGGGTGTAAACAGATTTGGTCACTGTAAACAGGTCTGTAAAATCTGGTCCTTGACTAAGAATCTCTGTCATCGGAGGAGACGGACTGGCAGGAAATCCATCATCATCTTTAACATCAGATCTCATAATTGCAATCTGTCACAAGCAAAGCACATCTTTGTTACTCTAGCTTCATTAGCACATTCTATCAAGTTTGCTTCCAATGAAAATTGACAATTTCAGCCATTTCTTTGTTTAAGAATTTCATAAGTTTAAACAAGAATCCTCTAGCGTTGGCATAAATTCAGCTTTGCATGTCTTTAATAATTTCCATTTTAATACCAAGGCTTGAAGTAGGCTGATTTGGTGCAAGTAAATAAGATCACATGCTAAAAATTGCATTTTGCAGTTATGGGTGCTGCAAGACTGGGCATTTCTCTCATACAACACAGCATGTCTTTCTTTGATATTTTAACCACTTTGAAATATCAACTGATTGTCACATATCCAATCATCCAATTCATATCCAATTCATCGAGCTTTCAAACCCCGCTCAAATCAACTAAAGCTTTTTCTCCAGGGCCTGTTTTATTACACTACAAAAGAACTTTAACAACCACTAACTAATACAACCTATTCATAGAATATACCACCTAATACTGTAAAATAACACTTGAAAGTCATAAAACAAGTCCAGAGCTTTAGTATTTTATTGATCAATGCATGTAGTTTAAGACCTGTGATGTTCGAACATGGAATGGAAAATTCTTGTTTGAATTCTGCGGTCTTGTAAGAAACTACAAATAAAAGAGATCACACTTTCAGCCATGCATGGAATCTGCAGGATAAAGATCATTTCTGGTCAGATTCTTGACCAAGGTCTTGAGATTATCTTAAGATAATCATACATCTGGTTAAAAATCCCAGACTTAAGATGTCATATGTAGTTAAACATTCATATTTGTTATTAAATAACATGGAAACTTTACCAGTAATTGCAGTTAAGCTGTTGAAATTAAAATCTTGATGTAACAATACATAAATGGTACTTTATATATCTTCATCCACTAATAAACAATCCAGCATCTGCTATTTTAAAATGAATAAAATATGCTTAATTTCTAAACTGAAACAACGTCTAGTAGATAATAGGACTGACTAGTAAGTATGTCTGAGCCAGAAATGATATTCCAAGGTCTATTCCATTCACAATCTTTGCCGTTGATATTTTGGAAATCCAAAATAAGCTATCATGACAAATATGGGTCCAATGAGAAACCTACAACACAAGGGTTTCCTTTGCCGTTAGCTGCAAAATTGTGACCATTGATCATGTGATCAGCACTGATCAAGTGATCAGCACAACAATTTACAATAACCTCTTTTAAACTGTTTGAAGTTCCAATTAAACAATGTTGACCAATGGCACCAAAGCTTAGATAACTGTGTAGAAACTGAGCTTGTTGTACAATGAATACTAAAATAAAGATAACGTTCAAAAAATCTGTCAACAAATCAATCAATCAACTTCTGTGGTGCCACTATAAAAATCCTAGGACATCAGCCATGGTATGAAATAGAGCCAGGCTAAAGTCATAATAATCTGTTGTAAATACCTTATGCAGCAGCAGCAGTAGAGGGATACATTTTGAAATACTGTTTACTATTTTTATCACTATTTTCTGCTTTAGATCTGACTGAATATTTTTCAGGTGCATAGCACTGCATATCTAATCTAATCTTGAACTTCTATAGCACCATCTCATAATGCACAGGAGCATCAGGCGATGGCACACCATATCAAAATCATTTAAGCCCCAGGTGCAAACTGGTGCATATATGATCCATATGCATCTCATTCCATACTCAGAATACTATGCCTATTTAGAAATACTTACTATTAACTCAAGAAACATCTCTACCATGTTGCCTGCATTTGACAAATCAGTTAATAGAATTGAAGTTGAAACTGAACTTATATATAGCTTTCACTTACCAAATACTGTAGAAGATATAGAATGGAGTGTAAAATTTTGACTTCTCTGGGTAATGCTTGACAGTGAAGAAACAAGCATAGCTGAAGTATATCCAAGCAATCAACTGCATTACCAGCAGACCATAGCCTGGTGGACTTTCATATATGTACAGCACTTCACCTGGGTCAAAGAACTACAAAACCATTCAAAACAATCATCAAATCAAATCAAATTGGTAACTTCTATAGTGCCATTGTAATAATGTAGTAGGCATTATTTTATTATCTTTTGCAGATGGATTGACCTGGTCTTTTGTGGATGGATTTGAAGTACCATCGATTGATACCCTGGGTATTAGAACTGGTGCTATAGAAGTGCATAATTATTTTATTATGGCAACTTACCGGTAATACATAATATATACATTATATTAAGAAACCTGCAACAGAATGCTTAACCCTTTATGTGCATAGAATGCCGGATATATCCGGCGGATTATTTAATTCTATAGTGCCTTAGCCACCGGATCAATCCGGCATAAACCCATAGAGGCCCAGCAATATCTGGCACTGTAAATAACATTGCTACTGGCACGCTGGCTTTATGTAAGCTATGTCTGACCTAGTTTTTTAGTGGATTGAAAATGCTTATACACCAGGTCTTTTTGGGGTCGTTGACGAAATATTATCCCCCTGGACATGATCCCCCCCGGTACACCCTTTGAAATGACAATGCCGGACGTAATCCCCCCTTTGTTTACTCTATGGACTTTGACTATAATTACCCACACCACAAACCAGACACGAAACACTAACCCTAGATGATACTGACAGCAGCCATGGCATCAGATAACTGATAAGTACCTTTTAAACTTAAGATCTATGATATTGATTTACATTGTTCATTACTTCTTTGCCAGGGAGGGGATATGTCCGGGGGGATAATGTCCGGAGGGATAATGTCCGGGGGGATAATGTTCAGAGGGGAGAATGTCTGTATACCGGCACAGGACATGATGAAATCTATTGATTAGGCTGAAGTAAAAACATGGGCGCCTACAGAAATTTTTCCAGGAGGGGCAAAACACAGTTTAACATAATGGTCACGGTTAATATTTTAGCAAAGATTTCAAATTTCAATGTGAAATATTGGTATTTGCATTTTCCAGGGGGGGGGGCAACCACTGACATACAGTATATAAAATAACAATATAACAATAATCGATATAACAATAACCACATACATGAGTATTAAAGTAATCATTGATTCATCATCAGGTGATCTGTCTATAGATAGGTTCCATAATCCTACAATGTCACTCCTCTCTATCTTGAACCTTCTTTTCCAAGGTTTCATATTTGTTCTTTACTGTAAGATTGAACTTCCACTCTACCGGCATTGTCCCTGGTCGCCCATTTTGCATTTCCCCTGCCATTTTCCTCTTTAGTACTTCTCTTAGCAAGCAAGTTTCTTCTCTCAGAACATGTCCAATCCACTTATTTTGTCTACTATCGATTTGTATTATTTGATTAAACAGTAAGTTTACAGTATCTAACCTTAATGAGTGAACGAACAAGTGTCAGAATGAGTAAACTAGCCAACTCCAAGTAATTACACACTGGGGTTTCATAGATGAAGAGTATGATGCAGATAATCAGATATACTCACTGCGGCTTCATAGATGAAAAGTATAATGTAGATGATCGTATATAGAGTCATGAAGATGGCTATTTTGACTGAACCACCAGTGCTGATACGACCTCTGGTTATGGTAAATCCTTTACCCATCAAGAGCAGCAGCAAAATGAATACAAGGAAACTGACGGCATTCGAAATGCGCCCTTAGCACAGAATAGAACCAGCAAATGCATAGCTAACCAATGCATCCTCAACTGCACTAACTAATTAATCTCTGACTTAATATATATTCTGTGCAGCAGAAATATCATACAACGTAATGTAATTTATGTAACTTTTTTGTAAATTTCAATAGTGCATGCTAAGCCACATGCTCATAAATCAGCTTATCTTCAATCCTGTCCTGTGTTCTTATGAATAACCATTTGCTGTATATAGGCATACTTGATAATAGTGTGTGTCTGCCTTGTCACCAATGTTCCCTCAAAGCCAGCTCTCAACCCGTGGGCCGCGGCCCAAAGGTGGGTCATGAGAGGGAGCCTTATGAGTCGTGCTGAAGTTTCAAAGTGGGAAAAATAGCGAAACTAATAAATTAAATAAAGCCAAAAAGGTCGTCAAGGAGTTCACTATCTTTTTGTTTGCCTGTTTTTCTACCCTTCGGTTTGCTTGTAGACTGTAATTTAATTTTTACTCATTCTGGAAACATAGCTACGCCACTGCTTAATTTGACAGGTGGACCGCAAATATTTTTTAAAATTCAAATGTGGGCAGTGCAGCAAAGGGGCCTGAGAACCACTGCTCTATGCTATGCTACACTGCCATGTGCTGGCGCACAGATTTCCAGCTTGTAGCATATAGATTTTTGCCTGAACACAGGAGCAGGCAATATGGTATAATTTGTGTTATTGATTTTGAATATTAAAATAAAAATCAAGGAAATTATAAGCAACGAAGCAGTACCGTCGCAGACCTTGCGGTAACTTTAAATACAATGCTAGAACAATAGGAAACTCTTCAAATCTGTAAATCTGCAAAACCAGTTTCTTAGTATGCGGTATATATGCATATTGCATATGTATATATGTGTGTATATATATATATATATATATATATATATATATATATATATATATAGTAATTGCAAATATGCATATTGCATATATATATATATATATATATATATATATATATATATATATATATATATATATATATATATATATAGTAATTGCAAAAGAACAAAATGTGTATGACAAAGCAAATGAAGTTTAATACATACAATACTGGTACATTCATACAGCAAATCAGTTACCAAAGGTTTTGAGTCCATTATTTTCCAGTCCATTACGTGCATATTTTCCATATGCAATGCACATGATGAACACATAGAAACACTCAAATGACAGGGAGATGATGTACATTTTATATGTGGTGTGTAAGAGAAGCTTTTTCTTCAATTCATCTAAGACACAATTCAAAATCAGATACTGTAAGTTAATGGCGGTGAAAACGTTTGTGACACTGCTAACACGTTAATGCAAATTGCAGCATATTCAATGATGTCAAACCATATTGGATAAAATATTAATTGAAAAGCTGCAGTATTTTTTCAATTTCAATGCATTATATATTAAACTTTCAAAAAAACCTCACTGAATTTTATTGATACTGATGCAACATTTTAAACTATATTATGCAAAATGATATCTTTGTGGCAAATAAACCTGAACTACAACTGATCAGATGGCTAATAACATATATGAATATCATCATCACCATTAACCGTGGGCTCATCGGCCATTGGTGTATATTGCCATCTCCACAGTTTTCTGCCATTCTTTCCTGTCCGTTGCTCTGTGGCTAAGATCCTGTAAACTGCTTCCACACCATTCTTCAATATCATCGCACCATTCCTTGTGTGGTCTCCCTCTCTTATTGGCACCCTCCATTATTCCAAACATTAGAGCTTTGCTCTTTCTGTCCTCTTTTATTCTGCATATATGTCAAAAAAGATGGAGTTTCCCTTGTTTTACTCTTTCCAGCATGGTTTGTTTGGGCTGAATTCTCCTGTATAGTTCTTCATTTCTGATTTATATATGAATATACAAACAACAATAAACAGTCATTGATGCTTTACTCTAAAACAAACTGTATCTTATGCTTGTAACCTTACTAAATAAGAATGAATAATTTTCTCACTTGCTGATATGACTGCAAGAATCAAAATCATCATCAGAGCCAGAAAGAATGCAACATCGACTTGCAAAATGGCTACAATATCAAATTTAAAAAAATTCTAAATCCATTTGACAATTAATTTTTTTATCCAGCAAAGCAATTAGACCTTAATTATCTAATTACAATCAAATTAATTTAGCTTAAACAGTCTTTCAATTTTCTTTAAATGATAGAATTCAGCTATACATTGATTCTCTGATTCTACTGCTGACAGACTCTGTGCAAAATGGCTGTTTCCGGGCAAAATCTTAGAAATGGAAAAACAAAACTTTCATGGCTTAGAAATTTTTTGCCTTCTACATTTATTTCAAGAAGTTTACAAGTAATGATGCTTGGCAATAATCTATTACTTTCCTGCACATTTAGAAAGATTTAACCCTTTAAACTGCAGGAAGCACAAAATATTCATTATTATTATTATTATTATTATTATTATTATTATTATTATTATTATTATTATTATTATTATTACATATGTGCAATGTAATACAACAATGACTAAATATCGAAATAACCAAAGGCTGAATCACTAAATCATCTGCACATTTTGGCTTTTAACTAAACATTTCAGTTCTGGTTCACTTAGACAATTTGATGTGAAGCAAAGTATTTGCATATTCACAGAATTCGTCTGCAGAAAATTCTTTGTGAAAGAGATCTCCGTCAGCTCCATTTGTCATATGAATCTGATATTTTGCAAGGAGACCCTAGTCAAACATTTCAATTGCTATGTAGAAATAAGTTCAAATTCAGTGCATAAATAACTTTTTGGCAAACTAAAAGATAGTTGCATCCTTGAATCTAAATATTAGGCTCCATACTGATAGCCGGTTTCTTGTCAAAATAATAGGAGTTAATGCTATTAAAATGAAAATGCAGACAGGGCATCACCAGTGACGGTTCCAGGAATTCTTGGTGGGCAGATGAAAAAAATTTGTTGGAAGTTGGTGGGGGGATGCAAAGTGAAAAAGAAAAACAAGAAATAAGAGAAAACTGGTCATTGTTAGTAGTGTTTTGCTCACTAAATGCTAAAAAATCTTGGCAAAAAAAGGCCGACAAGCAAGAAAAAGGTAATTTGCAGTATTTTTCACTAATTAAAAAAAACTCACTGGAAAATAGGCTGACAAGCATAAAAGGTCATCCGGAATCCTGGTGGGGGTTCATCCCAGTCATCAACATGGTGGAACTGTCACTGGGCATCACTGCTTTGTAATTACTGTCTCTTGAAAAATTTTACCTTCAGAGCCCAAATTGGTACCCATTCTAGTAAGTAAGCAAGCAAGTAAGTAAGTAAAACTGCATGAATTTATACAGCACTTTCAAAAGTAGTACAACAGCTGCCTATTCTTAGGTGCATAGTCTAAATTTGAAATAGTTAATAGCTCAAAAGGTGGGGGGGGGGTCAGTCACACAGGATCATTTCACCCAAAGGGTCATCATGGTTGGGACATAACTGCTATGGAGAAAATGATATTTTGAAGTCAGTCAGGAGTCAACTCAGTCATTCATTATTCTGACTGGATCCCGAGGTGAAGTCATGTTCCAACTGTATTCAATACTGCTGATTTACTGTTTGCTCAACAGTTCAAACGCTATTAAAGACACCAACAGTTTGAACAAATCTATAACTAAAAGTAAATTTCTTTGCTCTTAAGATTTTGTCCCAGTGTGTCTATTAACATGACCACAAAGTGGCATGGGAAGATCTGCCTTAATTCAGGCTGTGACTCATCATGGAATTTGTGCAAAACCAATGAGAAATTTATATCAGAGGAGTGTTGATGGAATAGAAAGTCCTAAGTCATATTAGAGCTTTTGGCTACTTTATCTTTAAAATTCGCACCAGTGCTCACATTTTAACTGTGGTATTAGACCTACAAAAACCCTTCCTGCAGCTGTTGTTCTGCCCCAGACTTCACTAGGAGAGTTCATAATACTCCCTAGCCCCCTAGTTGAACTAAAGAAAATATGTGTTTATATCTTTTTTGTGCCCCTATTCAGGCACCCTGTATTGATCAATGGATAAACCACCTAAGTATACAACCTTCCTCTTTGGTTCTATCATTTATATACATGTCTGTCACTAATTAAATGCAATATTTGTTCTGATAAGTTAAATAAATGATAAAACAATGATTTCTATAATCATAGCCCAATATTTTAATGCACAGTTTCCTTTGCTTTGCAAAGTTACAGACTTACCGGTAAGGTTGAATTCTGACATCTTGATACAGCCAAGTACCACCATCTTTCCCGGGCAGAACGAAAAGTCCTGGTGGCTTCACATCGAATAGCTTCAGAGTGAGTACTATTGTCAAAAACTTTCTGACATCCTGACCAAGCCTCGTTAACGTCGAGATTGATGTTCTGATTATTTTCAGGAAGGATGTGAGGTGGAGATGTCATTTCCACACACGACTGCATACAGACACATGTAAAAATTATGCAATATGCAGCTATCCTTTAAAAAATCTATTATTCAAAATATGGTTATATATTAATAGAGAAGTAAATTTATATAGCATCATAGCATGGCCATGATATTAGTAAGTCAAAAGAAATGATGCCCCAATCTATAGCTTGAACTAATTGTCTAAAAACAGCTTTCTAGTAATAACTAAGAATTTAATGAATCATGCTTTCACACAGCACTACCGAAGACTTACCAGTCCCTTTTTGTACACAGCGGGCCACTGTTCAGATCCATCATAATACAGCAGAAGCTCTTGTGGCTGAAAATCCTAAATGAGATAAGAATTTAGGCATATTCGCTTATACAATTGTTGTGATATGTTGTATTTCGATGACTTTCTTACTTATCTTGTATCTAGATTTAGAGTCTTTGGCTGGACTCTTCCTCTTCCGTTTTGGTTGTTGCTGATTAAATTATGTTTGCGAGAATAAAATCTTTAAAATCAACAAAGTTTCTATTAATAATATAGCATCGTGCTCCGAGCCTCTAACAAATAAATTCATTACAAATTGCACAAATGATCATACTTATGATTTGAAATGAACTAATATGGCAGACAAAACTTTAGAAGAGGATAATTTACCGGAGGAAAAGAAAACACATAGTGGAGCTTCCCTTGTTCTGAAAGAAAGCAGAATCTTGTGAGAAATGACCATCTCTGAAACAGCAAAAAAAATAAAAATTGTATATTTACACAGCATCAGTTCTAATACACATAGGCATGAATGACTGTTTTCCAAATCTGTTCAAGAAAGCTCTGTTAGTATCAGGATCAAGCATTAATCTTCTGATTCTCTGATTTTCTTCATGAGCCATCGACAGAGATTCAGATGATTCCAAAGCATCAAAACCATATCGCTATAGAAGTTCCTATTATGGATGTGTGGGTATACCTGTAAAAGTTCTAATCCATGTCCAACATTCATGTAGGCTTAGTCTAGCTGACTAGTTGTATTACACAATGTTACCAACCAGTAGTCCACAATCCCAGAGAGAACCTGGACCTACTGTTTGCCAAGTGGATTACCCTGATTCCTAAGTCCAAATCTGTCCTAATCTAAACATGCGTGCCATTTGCAATGAATTAGTTAGTTATCCCAATTTTGCACAGGGCAGCTCGGATATCTCATCATGATGGGTGAATGAAAATACAGTATCCTATACCGTATATATACACAGCCTCCTCCTGCGCCCAATCAATATAGTACAATACAAATCAATATTATATAGGTGATTGGGTGGTATATACTTTCAACCGTAATTGATGGTAGCCAGTAGCCCCTAGCCAAGCTGCCCTGGATGACAAAGGGGTACTTGTCGGTTAATTCACTGCCAACATTGGGTAAATGTAAGGGCTTTTCGTTAAAATCACAGCCAAATTAACACTAACCTTAACCCAAATCCTAAACCTAACCCTAAACCCTATTGAATAAACTATTGGCGGTGAATTAACCGACAAGAACCGACAAATGGAAGGGTGTAACTGCAATTACTGTAGTATAACTGATGCAGTACAGGGTGGGACGAAGAAGTAAGATGCAGCCTAAATCTTTCATGTGCTGAATGCAATATTTAACATGTAGCCGGATTGAATATCAGTGTGAAATGTTCCAAATTCCAACCAATGCCGGGTACGGGTATACGGGTACGGTAGGGTACACAGCTTTCGGGTACGGGTCGGGTAGGGTATAGCGCTAGCGGGTACGGGTAGGGTGAAAAAAGTTTTTGCACGGGTACGGGTAGGGTAGGCATTTTGCTGTACCCGCACATCTCTAGTTCCTATGCTTATTAAAACCGGTAGATAAACAGCGATTACAGCAACTACACTTTCAAGAAGAAAGCAATCGACCGACGTTTACCTCGTATGTTGAAAGGACGCCTTCGATGTACTTGGACTCGGTTGTTATCAACTGTGAGAATAAAACTGACACATAAAAAGATCGAAATAGAATTTCCATTTTATTCGATTTTCTCTTTAATCCTCTCTAATAAGTCTGTGTACGTCACGTGATCTCAACGGCACTTAGCAACACGCAACGCCTTCGATGGACGCGTTGTTAGTAAGTAAGAAACCATCTTATCTCTCGATTGAATTTTTAGACATTTTACAGAGAATAGATTTCTGAAAGACTTTGTATAGTGTCGTTTCAAATTGCTCATTATTTTTCGTGGCATTTCGAAAGCTCTAGAAAAAAATTGAGACAGAATATACTGACAATTCTAGTACGGTTTGACAGAGCAAAGATGGGGACACAAGAATATGTGGTTTTAATTCATTTCATCATTCTTCTGAATTTTTGCTTATCTATAATATATATATATATATATATATATATATATATATATATATATATATTTTGGGGGCGGAAGATGGCAGAGTGGGTTACGTGCTGGAGAGTCAGGCTGACGGAGCGGGTTCAAGCCCCGTTAGTGGCCCTAGTGGCTTTTAAACAGGCAGTAATGCCTTCTAAGCCACTTTAAATCATGCTAAGTGTTTTTATAGCCTACTGTAGCACTAGTCCTTGCATTGTCCAATTTAAAACAGGCCATGTTGGCCCACCCAATATTTGGCTTGTGGCGCCCTCCATGGGTCAAAGGAGGGAAATAAAAAGATACCACGAGGGCCTAGAGGCTACCGGTAATAAATGTCTACGCCTATGACTACTGCTTATTTCTTACATTTCAATTTTACAAAGGGATGTCACAATTTAGTCAAATAAGTAAAGTAGCAGACTGCTGAATGTTAGGCCCTACCGAAACAACATCAAACATACAATTAGTTATTATTTATTAAATATTTTATGTTAATCTTTCGACGAAATTTAGAGCTTTTTAGCGTTTTATTACAATCTTATAATTCATTTAGACAAAACTTGTGAGATTTCAGTGTGTAGGCCTACAGTTTTTAGATGTAAGTAGGCCTACAGTATGAGAGAGAGACACGATCCACGCATATTGTTTACATTCCTATGAAACCTGTATTTCAAAGCAAGCGGATAGACGCCTGCTGAGCAGTCCTATTATATTGCGCCACGGAGTGCGCAATTCATTAGGCAGTTCATCAATAATGCAGCGCAGCAAAACGGCTCAGCGGATAAATTTTCAAGCAGCGAGTGCTTCCGTTCCTCGTTCACGTGTTGATGCGTCTCGGTTTTATATGGCGATCGTTAGACAGTAAACGAAAAATATTGATGAGCGAATTTTTGAAGACGCCAAGTGAATAGCCTAATAGAAAGGGCGAAAAGTTAAATCGAGCAGACGATAAATCAGATCGCTGGGACAAAATGAATCCTTCTCAACAACGATGTAATTTCTTTTATAGATAGGCATAGGCCTAATTGAAAACAGGCCCGCCTAGAGAAATTCAGGGCCCCTGTGCAGAAGGGCCGACGGGCCCCTCCTGACAAATCTTAAGTCTTAAAATTACCTGACGACCTTTTTTTTGCTTGTCGTCGATTTTTATTTTTACGAAACGCACAGACGCACTGACGCTTAAACGCTAGTGCAACTATCGAAAACTAGTGATGACTTTTTTTTACTTGTCGCCGTTTTTCACGGTGTTTATAATGTCCTAGGCGCCCTAGCCCCCTTTTACTCGTCGGGCCCCTGTGCATATCACATGGTGACCTCCTTTTTTGTGTCGTTACTGTTTTTATTACATATTCATCATCGGCCCGGCCAGCGGCTTCTATCCCCCCCTTGAAGCCGGGCTCAATTCCCCCCAAAAAAGTACAAATCCCCCAATTACAAATTCCCCCTGCTAATTTGCTCCTTGTAGACTTTTGTATTATTTTCAGCTTTTTATCCTTTGTATTAGGCATAGCTTTTGTTTTGTTCAGTCTCTACACTACCCCACTGTCATCCTTAATCAACTCTCTCAAATTGAATCATCAACTTTATGCAGATGACACTCAATTATTTCTTTCGTTTACTCCATCTTCCTTTAAGGCATCAATCTCTGAACTAGAATCAGCATTTTTGTCAATCTCATCGTGGATGTCAGCTAATCTCCTTGCCCTCAATCCCTCCAAACAGAATTTCTCTTATTTGGACTGCCACAACAACTGAAAAAAATTGAAAATCCCACACTGATTTTAGCCCCAGATACAATAATAACCTCTGTTCCAACTGCAAAAAATCTTGGATTTACTTTTGACTCCTCCCAAATTTTGAAGCTCACATATCTCAACTATCAAAAACCTGTTATGCTCACATTCGTGATCTACGTCGCCTTCGTCCCTACCTTGATATTAAAACTGCTTCCACTATTGCCACTTCAATAGTTCACTCTAAGTTAGACTACTGCAACTCACTGTTTCACAATCTTCCAAAGGCTTCCATATGTAAACTCCAATCGATTCAAAATGCCTTAGCTCGTGCAGTAACTAAATCGCCTAAATTTTGCCACATTACACCATTACTCAAATCTCTCCACTGGCTCAAAATAACAGAACGCATTGAATATAAAATAATATCGATGACTTATAACTCACTTCATACATCAAAACCAGTCTACCTAAAAATCTGATAATTCCACAACAACCTGGATCTACTAGATCCTCTTCACATGTAACTCTCCTTCGACCTCTGAATCAATCATCTCTCAAAATTTGCAATCGTGCTTTTTCATATGCGGCACCTGAGCTTTGGAACTCAATTCCAATATCCCTTCGCTGTCTACATCAAAGCCAAATAACAAACTCTGAGTCACAATTTTCTCCCCTTCTTGCAACATCTCCTCATGTTTTTCTTTCTAAACTAAAATCATTTCTCTTTATAAAATCATTTCCTCCATAGCTATAGCATCCTGCCCACTTGCCCTTTTGATTAAATGACCCGGCATGAATGACCCACCTTTGGCTATAGCTACTTCATTTGAGATTGAGCGCGTATACTAGGAATAAGGAGCTACTTCGGTGCATCTTTTGAAAGCGCTTTAGAAATTAACGAGATTTTACTTACTTACTTACTTAGCTATCATGTACCATTGATTAGGACCAGTAGCGTCAGTTCACACTTTTCTTGGGGGCAAGATAATTTTTTGGCTAATTTTTTGTAAACTTTGGCAAATCTTAGGCATTTTTTGCAAATTTTTTGCATAATTTTGGAAAATGTTGGGCAATTTTGGCAAATTTTGGCAAATTTTAGGGACAATATTGGCAAATTAGCAATTTTTTAATATTTTTTGGCAATTTTTTGGCAATTTTTGCATTTTTTTGCACATTAATACATTATAAATTAGTTTGTTCATTTCCTTTGGGGGCAACGGCCCCCTCCCCCTTAAAATGACGCCACTGATTACGTCACGATCAGTGTTATTTTGATTCAATATCAGTGTCAGTTCAGTTAAGATTAGTAGCATCGTTTAGCTTATTAATAGTTTATATAACGGTGTTGAAAGCAAAATATTCCCCCCCCCCCCATTTTTTTCCGGGCGCACACTGAGCCCGCCTTAAATAGGGATAGAAGCCCCTGGGCCCGGCCCCCTCCAGGCCGCCGGACCCCTATGCATTTGCCCCCTGCCCCCTCTCGGCGGCCCTGGTTGAAAACGATGCAAATTTCATCAATTCTCTAGCGCATTGTGAAAATACTTTTTCGCACTCGACGTGCCTAATCAAGTAGGTATTGTAGCGCTCTTATATTTCTACTCAGAGGGTTTGGAGTCGCTTGACAAGACGATGAGATTACTTTTCGCATTGAACTTGGCGAGGGGCGATATAAGAAATGAGTCACGGGTCTATGGAGACAAACAATTCCAGAGAGAGAGAGAGAGAGAGAGAGAGAGAGAGAGAGAGAGAGAGAGAGAGAGAGAGAGAGAGAGAGAGAGAGAGAGAGAGAGAAAGAGAAAGAGAAAGAGAAAGAGAGAGAAAGAGAGAGAGAGAGAGAGAGAGAGAGAGAGAGAGAGAGAGAGAGAGAGAGAGAGAGAGCATAGTCCAGGGCCGCATTAAGACCCATATAGGCCCTAAGCACTTAAAGATTTGGTGCCCCTAGCCCAAAGCATTAAATATATTTAATTCCAAATATAAGCAACAATAAACCATGAAATAAATTTTTAGTTTTCAAAATTAAAATACCTAAAGTAAGATGGAAAGTAATGTTTAATTTTGTGTCATTCCACTTAATTTAGATTTTATCATTTGAAAAGGGTTTCTCTTACTTTTTTTAAATTGCAAAGTCTTTGATCAGATCCTCAAAGTTTATGTTACGTAACACATCTGCTTCTAGGCCCCTATACATAGTAGAGATAAGGCATCCAACCTGCCTCGCTGCATAGTTGTCCTGATCGAAATTCGATCAGATCAAAGCTTATTAAACTAGATCACAAAATATTTGACTGAAAAAAGTAAAAGATAAAATCGTTGTGCCCACTTGCCTCGTGCTTATGGTCCCACGAGGCAAGTGTGCACAACGATTTTATCTTTTACTTTGTGGAGAAGGTCTGAGTCTCCAAAAACCTTGACAAGCAAAAAAGGTTATCTTCCCTTTAAAATATGGTGACAAGGCAAAGAAAGGTCATCCTTCCAACCTCCTTAATATTTTGTACCCTTCTTAAATGCCCTGGCAAGCAAAATAATTGTCATCCTTACATTTTTCCCCTCTCCAAAAAATAAAAGCCCCCCGTCGTCACACTTTTAGGGGGAAATTTTCATACCCCATGCAACATTTAAAAAATGGGGGGGTTAAACTGGAGGGGAGAATCCCCACCCAGAGAAGGCCTAGAATAAACACTGCATCGGATTGTGTTACGTTTCGCAGACCGTTTATTGTGGCTACCAGTCGTTTAATGCTTTCCTACAAAAGCAAATCAAACAACATAGCATTTTGTCTCGATCATCTATAGATACAAAATAAGCAGACGTCGTCTTCATGTTTTGAGGCCGGAACAGGTTTTTATTGTGCTTTCATATGATCATATTTGCAATCAGAACGTTGCGAAGACACATAACTATCCTATAGGCCTACGAAGCAATAAGACGGCGGGTAAAGGCAATATTATTTCCAATTTCCTGCCAGAGTCTAATGGTGAATCCTATGGACGGAACTACAGCGCCTGCTCTAAAATTGATGTCATATCAAAGGTCTTAGATTGATCTTCAGCCAAAACGGCAGTTGGTAGGTTAACGTAGAGACGCATCCGTCAAAAGACGATGGAAATCTCCACACCATCTTTCTCCCTTCAGCCAAATATGCTTCGAGCTATTTATGATCACGAGCATTAGAGGAAAAGTGGCGTGGTAAGGATCAGGAAAAAGATTCAACCAACACAAGCAGTGGAAGCAAGATTGATTGCGTAAAGGAAACAGAAATAATGCCGAACGTCGGTAAAAATGAACTGTCGAAGTCGTGATTGTAATCGCAGTGGAATATTTTATTTTGCTCGGGGTGTGTTTAGATACTTCCGATTTCAGAGAAAAAATGTCCCGATTTCTATAGAAAGGTGGAAAATTGACTGCGCCTCGTAGCATGCAGCCAGAGGAATTAGAAAAGTGCCGACTGTGAGTTATCTTGGTGCTTCCTTGCATCAAGAGCTAGAGAGAGAGAGAGAGAGAGAGAGAGAGAGAGAGAGAGAGAGAGAGAGAGAGAGAGAGAGAGAGAGAGAGAGTTGTCAGCATCAGCTCAGTTATCTGGCCTCCATCAAATCCGCATTTATAGAATGGCCACATATGGCTTCATCGCGCTCAGAAACTTCCTATGTCTGATTTATATTAAATAGTATACAGTATAAGATGTATTTAGATTAAGCTTATTCTCGCTAGTCAATTTTAGTCCTAGAGTTTTGTGGTTAGTACGCGAGGCTGTCCATGCGATCTATAAGTAAAGAGCAAAGCTCAAAGACGTTACGTTTAACTAAGTCAATAATATCTCGAAGCGTATAGCCATTAGAGAGTGACACGGTAACCGCGGTAATACAGAACATGTGGTTAAAAATGCGGTGTTACTGCGGCAACGGTCTCCTGGCGTGCGGTAATTTCGCGGGGACGTTTACTGCGGTTATATACCGCGGTAGCGGTAGCAGCATTATCAAGTATTAATAGTCTAAACCTGGACACTATAACATAGAAACAAAATTTAGTAGTAAATTGTGATTTTGTTAATGTATGGATTGGCTTACTGTACTACGGGGACAATGGGGGACGCAAATTGATGGTGCGGGGGATAGGAAGGGGATGGGGACATATGCGGTGGGGATGGTATTGGGTCGGGGAGAAGCAATGCGGGAATGTGGCGGGGCGGGGATAAATGTTTGGGTGTGGGAACTGAGATAAAAAGTTGTTCCAGTGTCACCTTCTAGTAGTCATTTAGAAATTTGGTAGAACTGTTAAAATGTTCTATAGAAATGTCATACAAATTTGCTCTTAGCGAATGAGCTACGTCAGTGCTTGGTTACAGATATACAAGTTGGTCATGTCATAAGAACTAATTTTAAGCAATTAACCCTTTATATGAAGTTGTATAGAATATATCTATAGAAAGCTGAGCGCAAGGCCATTGCGCATAGGCGCAATGATAGTCAAAAGTCAAAGTCCTCCCCGAGCCTCACGGGCTCATAGGGCGGCGCTGATCTCCGTTTCTGTAGCCCTCAGCCAGGTGCACGTGCAATGCCACGGATACGGGCCTAGTGTATCGCGTAGCGTACCTGTTTGACTTATCGCAGAGATGTTTTTACCACTGATCCTCGTTTTACCACTGCGAAGAAGGCTGAGTCGACCTTTAGGGATCCTGCGGGACTCGAACCCGCGACCTCCTGCTCCATTGTCCAACGTTGTTACCGCTCTACTAACTTCCCGCCCCGAAAATGATAGCGATGTATTTAAAAACAGGGCAATTTGAAGGAAATTACAGTTTAACGGAACGTGGCCGCTATTCGAACTGAGGCGTCTAATTTGCCTCCTGATTTAAGCGTCACCTTAAGCGCCGACTTGTGTCTAATCAGGATTTATGCCAAACGGAGCTTTCAGTGTTCAGAGGATCTCTCTTTTTTGTTGTCAGGCGTGTCGGTATTAGAGAGCGTCACGGACGCTCTCTAATACCGACACGCCGGACAACCGCGGTAACTGCAGCGGTATTGTGGGAAATCTGTACCAAAAATGCGGTGTTACTGCGGTAACGGGTTCTTGTCGTGCGGTAATTCCGCGGGAACGGGGACGTTTATTGCGGTATATACCGACGTTTATCATTATCAAGTTAATATACCGCAGTAGCGATGATGATAATAATAATAATAATAATAATAATAATAATAATAATAATAATAATAATAATAATAATAATAATAATAACTGCAGCGGTATTGTGGGAAATCTGTATTATCATTATCAAGTTAATAATAATAATAATAATAATAATAATAATTCCTCCTCCGGCCAGGACTCGGAAGTTTGGCGAGCGCTCCATGACTCACGGCAATTAATAAGAATAAACGTTCGCCAAAGAACTAAAAACGTGCTTGTTCACCAGATCGTACAGTTATTAGCTGTGTTTGATTGTACATGATGATGATGATGATAATGAATAATAATAATAATAATAATAATAATAATAATAATAATAATAATAATAATAATAATAATAATAATAATAATAATAATAATAATATAGATGACGCTGCGTCGGCGTTCTTGTCGGAACCTGGACACTACAGCATAGAAACGAAATCTAGTGGTCTAGTGGTCTAGTGGTAAATATATAATTACTGTGCTTTTTTTCAAATGTATGAATTGGCGTGTTAGTGGGGACAATGCGGGAGCGGAAATTGCTGGATTTCGGGGATGGGGAGGGATGGGGACAATGCGGTGGGAATGGGGTGGGACGGGGAGAAGCAATGCGGGGATGGGGCGGAGACGGGGGAAATGTTTGGATGCGGGGTGGGGATTGGGATAAAAAGTTGTCCCGCGTGTCACCCTCTAGTCGACATTTCGACCTTTTATCGTCCAGCAGCATGAGGGCCCACCGAAATTTTTCCAGGGGTGGGCAAAACAGCAAAACACAATGGTCACGATTAATATTTTAGCATGGTTTTCAAATTTTACTGAGAAAATATTGGTATTTGCATTTTCAAGGGGGCAAGTGCCCCCTCTTGCCCCAATGTGCGGGCGCCCATGTCCAGCAGCTGTCTGTCTGCCCATTTCGTTCCCAGACTGAGCCTCGTCCCAATGGTCCCGCCAAGGAAACGAAGCAACGCCAACCACCTTTGTGCCTTATTTCGAAATGGCGCCCTTCGCCGCAGACGCAGAAGACGGACTCGACGCGGGTCTCGTCATGTCGCCGTCGCCGTTGACAACTCGCCCTCCCCCCCCGCCTCCACACTTACATCAGTGTGACATCAGAGGTATTCTGCGACGTATTCGACCCTCCCTCCCTCAATGCACCACGGGATCAGACGAGGCAGAAACAGGTTAATTGCCAGATGCAAAATATCATTATACTTGGCAAAGACGACGACTTGCACAAACAAACACACACACACACACACGCACACACTCAAGCACACACATAGTGTATTCTGCTGTTCTGCTAATTTCCCCGCTGCTATGCCATCTTTCAGCTGTTATACTAGTTTTCTGTTGTTCTGTCTGTTTTCTGCTGTTATGCTAGTTACGACGTCATCCAGTGACACGCCTTTTCACCAAAGCGTCTAAAACAACGCCTGCCTGCCAGCAGCAGCAGCAGCCGAAACTCTTCCATCGGTCTCCATTACTCCTCCTCCTTCATCGCTCCGAAGACGAAGAGTGCCGCAACCGCCGCCGCCGTCGACGATTTCTGGTCGATTATCGTCTGACGTATTGATGCCCCCCTCCCCCATATACGGGCTCCGTCGTCGTCGTCGTCGTCGCCGCCGCCACCGCCGTCAAACGCCTTGCGGTGAACAGAGCGGACCGACCGAAGCGCTTCTTAAGTCGCCGCAGCAGCAGCAGCAGCAGCAGCTGCGTTCCACGGAGACTCGACGAACGGACATGGTCACATCGGAGCGGGTGACTGACGATGAGGAGGAGGAGGAGGAGGAGAAGGAGGACCACATCATACGACGTCTGGATTACAAAGACTAGACATCGGGTTGTGATGACGACGACGACGACGACGACGACGACGGTCGATAAATGAATCTGTGCGATTAGAACGACGGACATCGATTCATCACTCCTCGTGTGCGTTTCCTTCGGCGGCTGCTGTGGCGGCGGCTACACCGAGTAGAAGGCACCTCTCTCTCTCTCTCTCTCTCTCTCTCTCTCTCTCTCTCTCTCTGTATGTTTCTTTCTCTCTGTCTCACTCTTCGTTTGTTCTTTCATCATTGTCGATGATCGTTGACCAATTTCGTCGTAAAGCAGCGACCGCCGAAAATCCATATTCCGTCTCTAACTCTCTCTCTCTCTCTCTCTCTCTCTCTCTCTCTCTCTCTCTCTCTCTCTCTCTCTCTCTCTCTCTCTCTCTCTCTCTCTCTCTCTTTCTCTCTCTCTCTATCTCAATCTGTACCTCTGCCTCTACCTACCTCGCTCAAAGATTTTCTGTTTAATGGAAATAATATTCGCGACAGGCAATATAGCCATCGGTGCCGAAGGAAGAAATCATTCTGACGATACTTAGGAGGTTTACGGATTTCAACACAAAGACACACAACGAACGCGAAGGTGAGAGTCTGTTCCTTTCTAGATAGCTAGACTTTTCTTGTCACTGAAATTTATAAAATTTCGCCACATATATAGGCCTAAGCGTCAAACTTTTAAGATGAACTTGCCCTGTCGTTACGATTGACATCAGTCTTTGAGAACTGTTGACACGCTGACTGCGCTGTGGACCAATGAAGCATTTTAAGCATCGATGTTTCAACATCTATGACGATATTGTTAAACGACAGAGCTACAGTAGCCTAAGTGAATGACGATCATGGGCGTATTTAGAAGAATGATTTTTTTGAAATTTCCTCATAGACAGTGTCAAGCACGTCGCGATCGCAATGTATGCCTACAAGGTCTAAATATTCCGACGCTAGTCGTAAGAATGATTTTTTCGGCCGTAGGGATCTAATTTAAAGCAACTGTGTCTGTTATAACAATTTCATACCGATACCTAGGATCAGTCTGACTTAGCTGCAATTCATCATGGTACGGTAGGCTAACAAGAAATTTTTTTGTAGTCAAGTGCTTCCTGTAGCGGTTCTTATGTAGGCCCTACATATGGCTTTAGCTGTGACCTGTAATTTCCCTGTAAAGCCAGTGGCTATTCTAGCCACCTAGACAAACATACATACATACATACATACATACATAAAGTTCATTTACTAGGCTCAATTATTGCAAATGTGCCTCGGTTGCCAGGTCAAACATATGAAAGTCGAGCGAGAAAATTGTCACGGTTGAAAATTCCATCTCTGAGAGGAAGCGGAAGCCGATTCCAGAGTGATGGACCAATCACCCTGAACGCACGCTCTCCCATTCTGGTACGAGTGTGTGGCACGGACAATATCCTGGTGTAATTGGAATGCGTGACCATCGTTCGAGTGAGAGCTGTATCAGATAGCAGTTTACAGTCTCGAATAAGATACTACTACGGAGCTTCTTTTCTTAGACATTGGGGGAGTTTAAGATGTTTTGAGGGGGGAACAGACATTGGGGGTCATACTACTTGCCAAAATGTGGGAAAATTCAAACTTTTTTTTTTGGGGGGGGGGAGAGAATTTCCACTCAGAGAAGACCTAGAATAAACACTGTGTAAAGCGCATAAATAACGCCCCAAAGGCGTGGAGTTTCAGCCCGCGGTGACTTCAAGCTGGGCAAAAGCAGTTCATCTAACGAAAGACTCACCTGATGTTGTTGCTTGTCGAAAACTCAACGACAAGAATTCTACAAAACGGAAAAGAATAAATCGCCGCAAAAGGTCAAGATTTACGACATCTGCACGAATAATGTCTCCCTTGTGCTCCAGTTCGACACCTCTATACCATAATATCGCAATTTAAACTTCTGAGCAATAAATATCTGGGAGTCTGATTTCTCGCAATTAACATCGACCAAGCGTCCTATAATAGACCTTTATTCATGTCGGGCATGGAGTCTCGTGACCTCTTCTCTTCTTTCGTCTTGCTTCGCGATGGAAAAGATCTCGGTTTGTCGAAACGAAAGAAATTATGAGGTTGAAATTCACGACACTGCACTGTACGGCCTGCTCATATCGAAATTTACATTCGTCGGTGGAGTTCGGGGTGACGTTAAAGACTACATGTATACCGTACAGAGTAAATTGTTGATCGTAATCGTTGTACCTATTACACACGCAATCGCCTTTTGCCGAAGCGGATCGATGTGTGTGTGTGTGTGTGTGTGTGTGTGTGTGGTGATATTCCCATTGGAAAGATTTCATTATGGAGTTATGCACCAGAGCAACGAGAATCGCTGCATTCAAAGGAGAGGCTGCACTGGAGTGGAGAGCTGTTCGCCGATCGACAGTATGGACTCCAATAGTGCAAGCGTTACTTGAACTGGAAAAACGAGAGTCTAGAATATTTTTAATATAAACGACTGATCTCCGGAATTGACCTGGTCTTTGGCGATATGGAGTAACTGTTACAGTATCATCGATTGATACCTTCGAAATATTAGGACTGGTGTTATAGAAGTTAATAATAATAATAATAATAATAATAATAATAATAATATTATTATCAGCGTTTTTTCTAGACAAGAAGCTGCTGGAACGTGTCCGATTTGTTTTATGTATCTTTTTATGTACTACAATTTTTATAGTCCGCTGTGGCTTGAACTAGAATTAAAACGCGCATTATTTCACATTGACAGAGACTTGGTTAAAACTTGAAAACCCATAAAATTTCTAAAAATTATTTACTATTTAAAATAACATTAAATGTATAAGAAAAGGTTTCGGACCACCGTTCCGGCATATTCGGACAAGAAAAGCACTGATTATATTATTATTATTACTATTTTATTATTATTATTATTATTATTATTATTATTATTATTATTATTATTATTATTATTATTATTATTATTATTATAAACTATTCTTTATAAGAGAAAATGGAGGTGGTAGAGTTTTCTGGCAATGATGCATTCATGTGCCTAAGTTTCTGTTGTGTGACGTGAGTGTAACGTGCTCGATTGCAGTTCAGATAAACTCAAAAGCGAAGGACCAAAAACGACGAATTCTAATAAATCTACCAGTCTCCAAAATTTTCGAGACTTTGTAAAAGCCTAGATCCACTCTATAAGCCCTCTCATATTTTGTTTTGGCTGAGAAACGACGACGTGTTTAGCCTACAACCGTACATACATCGAACATGCTAAAAATCCATTAGCACAGCCAAGGGGGTCGCGCAAAACCTATTTTAGCCGTGACCAGTCGTTGAATTTGTGCAAAACTGACAGGAACTGTTTGACGTGGGGTTGGAGGCGACTGTCGACGGAATCGATAATTACTTTAGTTGTATTGCAGCCATTAGCCACTCTGTAACAATAAATCTGTTTAGGACGATCAAGACGATAATAAATAAGAAAGCAAGAAAATATAAATCACTAATGAAGTCTTCGAAGCGGTAAGTCTAATGGTAAGCCCACGGTAAGTCCAATATTACTCAAAAGCTTCTGCGGTTGGAATCCCTCCTCCAGAAACCGCCGAGGAGCTCACGAAGCCCCCCTCCCTTCCCACTCCCCCAAACACCGCCAGTCGAACTAAACGGAACGTCTGGACTGCACCCTGTAACTCCGTGTCTGCTCGTCATGTTCGAGGGATGTCCATTACCAGCCTGTCGATTGGAAAGGCGTCTCCGAAGCGGTCTTTTTAGCGAGCGCTTAAGATCGTCTTAAATATATGACAGGGTACTTGGTGGTCGGTTCAGAGATGACCGGATGGAACTACGGCTGGTATATGACGATCGACTGAATAGCGGAAGCGATTGCAGATGGAACTTTATATCCGGAAAACTCTTAGCGAAATGATTGATCGCACGAAGCTGCCGACGACATGAATCGCGCTCAATCGACGGTTTTGCAGTATATGAATGTGCCTTCTAGTCTTTCGCTCTCATCTCTCTCTCTCTCTCTCTCTCTCTCTCTCTCTCTCTCTCTCTCTCTCTCTCTCTCTCTCTCTGGGTGTTTAAATTAATTTCTTTCCACTAATAAACAAATGTCACCGTGGGGATCGTATGTTCCGTATTTCCATATTTCATCTCTTTCAATTAACCTCGTTTTTCATCTCTACTTTTCTGATTTTCCGGAGTTATTTGTTGGCCACAAGATGGCGCCTAATATATATATATATATATATATATATATATATATATATATATATATATATATATATATATGCATCGGAGTTCCTTGAACTGAAATGTCTTTGCGATCGATCGGTCATTTTTGAATCCAGACCAAAGCTGTGCAGCTAGTTTGTTGCCAAAATTTCCTTTCTCACATTTCATGTATATATATATATATATATATATATATATATATACACAATTTCCATCGCTCATGTCTTCTGGATCAAAGCTATCGTTTAGTCTGGGCTGATTGTATACTTTTCTAACTGGTATTTGGATTTGCTTCTAACAGATTGAAGCTCGAGACATCGTATCATTACATTGTAGAGTTTCGCTTAAATGTATTTTGGCGCCATAAAATAACCAAGAGAGGTAGTTAAGATAGCCACTTCCCATCTGAAAGTTTCTAGAAGATTCTAGAATATATAAATTCAGTTTGTGACCGAAATGGCTCTGTCAAAAGAATTTCGATAAAGTAAACTGGATTAGGCCATTAGGCCATATATACGATGCTATGTACGTATGAATGAATGTATGTATGCAAGTGTATATATATATATATATATGCATGATTTTATGGTTATAAAATAAATGCCAGAGGATTTCACTATGTGCAATATATGACAATATTTATGTCAAATTTATACAATGCTATATTTTTAACCGACGGACAATTTTCAGTTAAAGTCGTCGCCATATATGCCAATTAAACAGCACAAGCAGTCAAATGATGCTCTTTTCATTCCTTTCAGCACATTCAAGACAATACGAGTCACACAGGAGGACGCAAGGGCAAATCTAACCTAACTCAAACTGAAGCCAATTGAATTAATAGAAACGAGTTTAAAATATTCCTAAGCTCCTCACAATTCGGAGAGAGAGAGGGAGAGAGAGAGAGATCGATGAGTTTGGACTTGTCAGAATGTAACATTTACCATTGAAACGCTGAACTGCCTGATGTCACAGCATAGGCATTTACATTATACTATAGCAGGGATGGACAAAGTGTGGCCCGCGGACCACATGCGGCCCTCGAAGTCCTTTTGTGCGGCCCCCGATATCGATAGATACTACATTAATGTGCGGCCCTCTAAAACATATGAAACATTTGACAACACCTTAATGGAAAGTTCAGCATTCAAATTGTATTTACACTTTGGCGCTTGATCGTTAACTAGAAATAATGCTTTTAATATTTACTAACTTTTCTTCGACTTGACAGTCTTGGTTAATTAACAAAATTTAATACTTATACAGTATTATACAGCACAGTATATAATACTGTTAAAGTCGTTTTGTAAACAACCTAATAATTTAATTCTAAATGCCGAAAAAATGTGTTCGGCCCTCGGCTTTCATCGCAGACACTTTTGCGGCCCTCGGATAAAAATTTGTGTCCATCACTGTACTGTAGGATACTAGATTGGAAGGGTACAACAGTGGTTCTCACACAGGACAAACCCTCCTGAACCACTTTAGGTCTTATTATTGTATTTATATTACTATTAGGGGCCTACTGTTATTATTATTATGTTTACTGTTATTATTATTAGGCTATTATTATTATTATTATTATTATTATTATTATTATTATTATTATTATTATTATTATTATTATTATTATTATTATAGAGTTCCTGTTTTCTCATAGATTCCGGAGAAGGTCTCCGTGTTTAAAATTTCGCGTTCCAACGATGATGAATTATCGAGAATTGTCAAGATTTTTAAAATAAATCATTTTTTGCAGGATTTCTGGCAGTCGGTGACGTCACCGAAAGTATACGTCGCCAATCGTCGCCAATATGTCGCGAGGAGTTTCGATTAGATTCAACTAATGACGCCATTACAACGGCGACTGTACTTGAACAGCCAACAGCAAAACGAGCTCTCGGAAGAAGAGTTTTTAAAAATAGTCTTTAAAAACAACGTTCTACTCGTACTTAGGAAGGTTGCCAACTGGGAAAACGTCAAGTTTTGCATCCATTGCGCTCGCCAACGAAACGTTTTCAACGCACAGAACTCTGTTTTCGTAACTTCACCCTCCTACTGAAAATCTACAGTTTTCCTTCCGATGCACCAGCGAACGGAAGTTGCTACGAGCAACCGGTTGCCATTGACCACCGCGTTGCGTTGACAACGGCGCCCAGTAACATGTTGAAGTCGTCGAACGCGTTACGCTTTCTTCGCTCACAGTTCCTGTCCTGCAGACGACTTTTCGCCGGTCTTTACATAACTCTGCTGTCCTCCATTCTTCCATCGATTCACCTGGTTGTCATGGCAACGACCCAGTCTCAGCAACAGCAGCAGCAGCAGCCACCGGTCTTCTACCTGGCTAGGACGATGCGAGGTCGCTTGGACTGCCCTCTTAAGTCCGACCCCCCGACCGCTACGCTTCAGTGGCTAAGAGACGGTCGGGTGCTGGAGGTTAACGCATTGGGTCGCGTACGGATGAGTCATGAGGGTCACCTGGTCATCAGGACGGTACTCGCTTCGGACGAAGGAACCTATTCGTGCGTTGCCTACTCTCCGCTCCGAGCCAGGATCGACTCACCGGCGGTTCGAGTGCTAGTAAGAGGTGAGTCAAACTTAGACTTTCCCCTACAATATTATGCAGGCACAGTCATGTTATATGTTAGATTTGTTTTCAAACCCATCTTCTTCTTCCGGGAAAGACTCTTGGTGCTGTATAGATATTTTATACTAGTGTACCCACTCGAAGTGCATGTTCTTGTTACTAGTTCTTACGTCCAATATGGCGTCCGTCCGACGTCGTAAATACGGGTTTAAACTATTCTCAAGGCAAGTGGTCTGTCCGTCTCACCTTGTTGGATGAGAATAGAGCCTGAGGCGCCTATCTCTTAGTTCTATATTGCGCTAAGTAACTTATTCATCAAGTAGGACGATGAGCTCTGAGCTATAGGGTGGCGCAAAAAACCGGACTAGTTACATTTAGGTTTGCATTTGATATAGTCCGGATTTTTGCGCCACCCTGTAGGTATCTTTCGAATTTCTATGAAACCAGAGTTTGGTTTAAAAGTTTGAATTTTTAGTTTCGTCTTGAAGATAGTTTCTACGTCAATTGTTCTTTTCATTCTTTTGTAACAACTGCATACATGAGCAAAATACGTTTTTCATAGCTAGGCTCTTTTCTCATTTGAAGATTTCTGATAGATCTTTTGAAATCGCTATTTCTCGCATCGCTAAATTGGACTGAAAAGAACCCCCCTCCCCAGTCTCGGTTTATTCTCCCTCGGCTCGAAGTTTGAAGTTTTAGTTGCCCCCAACCAACGTGGCAAAAATTAACCATCACTGCATGTCCTGCACTATCATCTTTTCTTCTAAATCTAAGGCCATCGCTGCTCGGCGACCAGCAATTTCAGTGCCGACCGACTGTCGACGAAAATCCATTGCACTTGCAAGAACGAAAATAAAATACGAACGAAAATTAGAGTTCTTCCCGTAGAGCCGCGGCATAGTCCGTCCCTTGATCGTGTTTCGATCGACCGGACGAGACGAACGCGCCTCGAGCGCCCGACCCCTTCGGTCTTACCATAGACTACTACAGTATTCGCCTGCATCGATCTCAACCGCCGTCGTCGACGCCGTAAGATCTGTATCGAACAGCGTGCGGAGACTGATACAGTTCGAGGCAGTAAACCTGCCGCCGGATTCATCGCTATACATTTCAACAGTAGATTTGCATTTCAGCTGACAACCATCTCTCTCTCTCTCTCTCTCTCTCTCTCTCGCTGCTGTTGCTCGGCCTACGTCTTCGCATTTTCATAGTATACCTATACTGGCAATATTCGTCATATTGTGCCGCAGGGCGCGATTTGTAGGGGGAAAAGGGGGAATCTTCCCCCCCCACTGCCCAACTGCATCCCCCTACTGCTACATCCCCCCACCGCTACATCCTCCGACTGCTGCATTTCCCAACAACTACACCCCCAAGCTCGACATATTCTCCCCGCCCACTGCTCCAGGTCACAAATCGCACCCTGTTGTGCCGCATTCTTCAGTTGCTTCGTGAGCCGAAGCAGGCCCTACACGCTGACTTACTTCAGTCGCTGTACGTGTTGTTAGCATGCAATGCCTGCTGTGTCTTGGCTTCAGTGGCGGATTTACCACGGTGCAAAGGGTACATCGGTACACGAGGCCACCTGCAAAATTAAAATGTAGAGACCCACCTTTTCTATTAGCAAGATTTTAAAAGATTTTTAAATGATTTCTTTCTTTAAATAACTTTATTTTCGGAATATAAACTTTCGTTTTAAAAAATTGAAGAATCTTCTGTAATGCAGCGTCCTGAAAAGCTTGACAGACAAAAAACGGTCTCTCGCCACTTTTCCTCACACTGGCTCTGTAAATTTGTAACTTTTCCGAAAATTTTCCGAGATTTTGAAAAATCTAAATTTTCATCGACGCTATGTGCAGGCCTACTGGGCCTATAAATGCTAATCCGCCACTGCGTGGCTTCATTATGCAATTAAGGTAATTTTCAGGACTATTTTAGTCCCGCGATAAAACTTCATTAGGGTTAAATCTGGAGTTAACTCACATCTCTTGCTGTTTCTCTTTTTTCTTAGTCTACCTTGCTCCTAATTCCCCCACTCTCACTATGACTATTCTCTGGAATTGACCTGGTCTTTCGCGGTATGGATTTGGAGTACCAACGATTGATACATCTGAGTATTGCAGTATAATTGGTGCTATAGAATTTCCAGTGGCGTAGCCAGGATTCCAGAAGAGGGGACACTTCGACATTTTAGGGGTCAAAAGTCTTGACGAGCAAAAATGGTCTTCCTCTCAAACGCTCTGAAGTCTGATCAATCTGATGTCTGATGCGTTCCCCACGATCTAATACTACCCCTACCCACCACACCCCAACTACTCACTGGTTTTGGACGAACCGAATAAGGGTCGGAACCCCCGATCTCCCCATGGCTACGCCAATGAGATTTCATAAATAATTCGAATTAATTATTTGCTTCGTTATTGCGCATACAGAGGTTGTAGTTGCAGCGCATTTACGGCGGTTAGCCACTGTCTGAATGATGCAGACCGTTATTATTACTATGCCCGGATCGCTATGTAATGCCACAGGAACTCTTACAAGGTTCACTTATGAGTCATGACGCTCAAAATCCTCTTCATAATACATCGATACATCAACAGAGAGCCGCTCTGACCTTCGAAAAATGATAACCAATATCCAAAACCATGAGTAAACATATACTTTTTAAAAAAATGAATCTCTAGTCACAGCGTCAACATTCGCTTGAGTGTGTTACAAAAAGACGGTAGACGAATTCTGCATTGGCAGCAAAAAACATGACACCTATTCTGGAATTCTGGAATGTAGGTGTTAAATGGCATGGAACAAATGGAAAACATTAGACCTAACAGATCGGTTTCAGTGCCACAACTAAGAGGATATATATATATATGTGTGTGTGTGTGTGTGTGTGTGTGTGTCTGCAAGGATGCAAACGCTTCCGAATGCCAAAAATGAGCTATATAAAAGCCTATTAGTCATTTTGGCTGGGTCTCGTCGTCTGCCCGGTGATGGCATGAAATCCGCGCTCTTTTGGGGGCATTCGTCACCGGAACGCCGTCTGGCGACGGAAACCAGAACGATTTCTGTTACCTGGACGCGGATTAATTTCTTCCGCGATCGAGTGAAAATATACCTTCTCAGAAACGACTCACTTCCTGTGTTGACAGCGACGATGGAAACGTTCGCAAGCAGCAGCAGCAGCGGCGACCCCGAAGATTTAACACTATGCGCTGGTTACAACTTAGCGTCTTAGACTATAGGAACGCCGGAAATTCAAGCGGGTCGCTTATTTACTGTAAGGGATGTTAGTCCTTGGCCTTGAACCTGGTCTTTAAGGATTCCTTAAGGACAAGTTACAAGATCCTGGTCCTGACGATAAGGGTTAAGTCCTTGGTCCTGGTCCTGACGATAAGGGTTAAGTCCTTGGTCTTGGTCCTGGTCTTGGCCTTGAGGGTTGAGTGACGAGTCCTTATTAACATCCCTGTTTACTGTATAGGCGCGATTACTAAGAATTTTGAAGAAAACAAAGAAGGAGAAAACAGGAGCACGCCTACTGGAGGACAAGAAAACAAAAAGAGGTTACGCAGCAAGACCATGATGTGAATGAATGGATGGGTGGAACCTAGTGGCTCTCACTCTCCCTACTAAACCACTCAAGCCTACCACTATTACTACTGCTGCTACTACTACTACTACTGCTACTACTACTACTACTACTACTACTACTACTACTACTACTACTACTACTACTACTACTACTACTACTACTACTACTACTACTACTACTACTACTACTACTATTACCATTATTATTATTATTATTATTATTATTACCACTTTTGTTATTATAGAACGGATTAGGCGGGCTGACCCCGAATTTCACTGCCTCCACGTCGTACGTAAGGGTCAGTAAAGACTACACACACTAGTAAACAGCTGGACACAGCCAGTTAGTAAACGATCGAAGTAGAAGAGGCGCTGCCGTCTCAATTGCTGCTCTAGCGAGCTTTTACTGCGCTTTGGGAAATAAACTCTAACGGTCGTCGACCTCAATTTCTGTGACTTATTTTATTCGAATCTTTCTCCATTTTAGGCCTATTTATGAGCATCTGCTGCTGTACATCAATGCCAAACGGATACAACGTTCTATTTGAGAGGAGGGAAACGCGTTTGCCCGTCTCATCCTAACCTGATCAAGAACGATCCACAATGAAGTGGAACATTCTGGCCTTAGCCCCCCACCACAACTCTCCCCACTGTAGGTAAAAATAATTTGGTAGCATTAGCAATAGTAGAAATAGCAGTAGTAGCAGTAGTAGTTGCAGTAGTAGTAGTAGTAGTAGTAGTAGTAGTAGTAGTAGTAGTAGTAGTAGTAGTAGTAGTAGCAGCAGCAGCAGCAGCAGCAGTAGTAGTAGTAGTGGTGGTAGTAGTAGTAGGACTAGGACTACTGCCTTTTCTAAAATCTATAACTCAATAGATACTTTAAGTGTGTGTATAGTAAAGTGGAATGATGTCGAATTAGACCCTGCAACGGTATAAACAATCTCGTTACAGTTGAATAATTGGCACATACTGTTCTTCTTCTTCTTCTTCTTCTTCTTCTTCTTCTTCTTCTTCTTCTTCTTCTTCTTCTTCATTAGGTGCTCTGTTCGAAGACAGGTTCCATGCTCCAGCGTCGCCACTCCTCTCTATCTTGAGCGTTTATCTTCAGGGCTCAATACTTGTTTTATGCCGTACTGTCGAACATCCACTCCAGCATCGATGTCCTTGATCGCCCTTTCTGTGCTGTCCCTTTCGTCTTTCCTTCTAGAACTTCTCTTAATTGAATGGATGGGTGGAATAAGGAGCTAAATACAGTTACCACCTTAATGGTGAGATTGTCAATTGAAGGACCCAGAGGAATAATGAAGTAAATGCAGTTACCACTTTAGTGGTGAGGTTGTCAATTGAAGGGCCTAAAGGAATAAAGAAGTAAATGCAGTTACCCCATTAGTGTTGAAAATATCAATTGAAGGATCCGGTGAAATAAGGAAGTAAATGCAGTTACCCCTCTTATTGTTATTGATACTCAAACCATTGGGGGTTCGGATACAGTTACCTCCTTATTCCACCCAGCCATTCAATTAGTAGGCACGATTCTTCTCTCAGAACATGTCCTATCCGCTACATAATGTACAATTGTACATACACATGTACTGTAGACACATGTAGTCTTTTTGTCCCGTAGTAGATTGGCACGATTGTATCAACGCAAAACGATAGCCAGAAAATAACAATAAAGCGAAAATCCTAGATTGCCGATGCAACAAGTATGACCAAAAGGAGGCAACGACCGACCGACCGGACTGAGCAAAGGCAATCGCCGCAGATCCTGCCTTTTAAAAGCATGCAGCTGCACTTGACGTACTTCTGATTGCACGGCAGAAACATTCCCTCATTTCGAATGGCACGCAACGCTCGGCAGACAGACGCATGACATTCGATAAGAGACAGGGGACGGGAATGTCAAAACGAGTGACGACGGTGGAACGTGACGTAGAGAGAGAGAAAACGACATGCTCTGCAAGTGATCGTCAAAAGTTCAACACTGCATCTGTTCTACATATATATAGGCCTACAGTAGTAAAGTAAGTAAGTAAAATCTCGTTAATTTCTAAAGCGCTTCCAAAAGATGCACCGAAGTAGCTCCTTATTCCTATGCGCTCAATCTCAAATGAAGTAGCTATAGCCAAAGGTGGGTCATTCATGCCGGGTCATTTAATCAAAAGGGCGAGTGGGCAGGACGCTATAGCTATGGAGGAAATGATTTTATAAAGAGAAATGATTTTAGTTTGGAAAGAAAAACATGAGGAGATGTTGCAAGAAGGGGAGAAAATTGTGACTCAGAGTTTGTTATTTGGCTTTGATGTAGACAACGAAGGGATATTGGAATTGAGTTCCAAAGCTCAGGTGCCGCATATGAAAAAGCACGATTGCAAATTTTGAGAGATGATTGATTCAGAGGTCGAAGGAGAGTTACATGAGAAGAGGATCTAGTAGATCCAGGTTGTTGTGGAATTATCAGATTTCTTAGGTAGACTGGTTTTGATGTATGGAGTGAGTTATAAGTCATCGATATTATTTTATATTCAATGCGTTCTGTTATCTTGAGCCAGTGGAGAGATTTGAGTAATGGTGTAATGTGGCAAAATTTAGGCGATTTAGTTACTGCACGAGCTAAGGCATTTTGAATCGATTGGAGTTTACATATGGAAGCCTTTGGAAGATTGTGAAACAGTGAGTTGCAGTAGTCTAACTTAGAGTGAACTATTGAAGTGGCAATAGTAGAGCCTTGTTATAGCGTACTTGGCGGGCCTGTAAAAGCTAGTACGTTATATCCGAGACACGCGTTTACGAGTGCTCAGAAGCTACGTTTGGCCAGTCTTCTTGTATGGGACAGAGACATGGACTATATCCAAGGCCATGCAGAAGAAATTGGAAGCCACAGAAATGTGGTTTCTGCGAATGATGCTGAAGATTTCACGGAAAGAAAACCAATGAAGAGATCTTGGATGAAATTGGAATAAAAATAAGTCTGATGGTAACCATCAAAAAAGCAGCTTACCTTCTTTGGACACGTAATGAGGAAGGAAGGCTTGGAGCATTTGGCAATAACCAGAAAGTGGATGGGAAAGAAGCTAAAGGAAGGCAGAGAAACACCTATTTAGACTGCCTACGAGCAGTGGCGGCTCCAGAATTTGGCAAGTGGGGGGCCGTTGGGGTGGCAACTTCTAATCATGGGGGCCAACCATTTGTTGTTTAATGTATGTATCATTAAGTATAGGGTGACGTTAGGGTCCCAACAGGGGGGCCACTGGGGCAGGCACTCAATAGGGGGCACGGGCCCCCCTCCTCCCCGGTGGAGCCGCCACTGCCTACGAGAAGAAATTGAGAAAGTAAAGAACAACATCGATGTCAAGATCGAACAAAGTGAAAATTCATGGTCGCTAACGTAGAAATACACAGCACCTAAAGAAGAAGAAGAAGAAGAAGAAGAAGAAGAAGAAGAAGAAGAAGAAGAAGAAGAAGAAGAAGAAGAAGAAGAATATCCGAGGTACGTTATATGCCAATATCATTCATTACGGTAGCGCATCACAACGGGACCGTATTCATTGTGGTACCTTGCAGCTGAGTATTCGTTATAGCCTAGTGACTTTTAACGAAGTTCTACTGTGGATCCGAGCTCACAGATTTCATTCTATACTGTATACAGTACGCTGAATATTTTGTGTCTTTTTGAGTTTCTGCGATGTCTGGATTTCGATCTGTAGCGGCAGCCGATATTTTGCTCTGATCTGTATCTGAATCGATAGCAAATTGATGGCGGACGTGTGTGTGTCTGGAGAATAACTGGAGAATAAGTTTCTCTCTTCGATGTTCTGCTGCCGTGGAATTTTAAACACGTCCCTCTTAAAGTCTGAACGGAAAGCGTTCGATTTGAACGAAAATAATAAGCGTTTTATCCAACGACACGGTTATCGCATTTATCTGGAGGCGTTGTCTGAATATTATGAGCATTCAGTGAAACACATTTCAATCAGTTCTATCTGTAACGAACTCTTTTGAATTTACATCGCTTGTAAAAAAACGCATTAAATCTGAGCGAATTTATTTCTATGCATGTATGTGTTTGTGCTTGTGTGTGTGTGCGTGTGTTTGTGCGTGTGTGTGTTCGCTTACCATTGGCATATTTATGGACGTACGGCCTGCTGAGGTTCCGTTCTTCGGCGATTATTTTTCGTCTGGGAACGGTTGGTGGCCGATGGCCGGAGGGTCGACAATGCGTCTCACTTATTTAAAGTCCCAATTTGTCTTCCTCGGATTCTAAAGCGATCGTCCATGGCTCAGTGGTGCCGGTCGGCATAACTTGTCTGTCGTGCTTCTTCGCTGCCGAGTAACATTTATTGTCGTCCACTTGACTTAAGCTTGTGTGTATGTGGAGCTGTAGGCCTACTAGGATAGCAGAGAGAGAGAGAGAGAGAGAGAGAGAGAGAGAGAGAGATGGAGAAAAGAGAAAGAAAAGAGAAGAGTAGAGTGAGAGAGAAAGAGAAAGAGAGAGAATAGAGAGTTGGAGAGAGAGAGAGAGAGAGAATAGAGAGTTGGAGAGAGAGAGAGAGAGAGAGACGGAGAGAGAGAGAGTTGGAGAAAAGATAGAGAAAAGAGAAGAGTAAGGAGAGAGATAGAGGGAAATAAGAAAGGAGGGAGAACATACAGAGAGAAGAATATGATAGAGAAGAGAGAACGAAAGAAAGAAGAGACATTGAGAGAGTGGAAGCAAGAAAAAAATCGTGGCACTAAAAGTTCAGATTTTTAAATATTGAGCTATTTTAACCCTCATTAGAACCTTCTAAAAGTGTAACGTTCCAGAACCTTGGGGTGAAAACGCACCCCAAATCTATTTATTTAGTTTTCAGCAAAAACACTGTCAGCTGTTCAAGATAGCTAAGGATCTAATAAATAGAGTCACTTCTGCCATAACTACTGACAGTTGGGTTATGGTTAGGGTAACCCTAACCCTAACCCTCCCCAACATACATCAAGCCCTGCCGGAGAAGTTCTTCGGAGAAGTTATTCAGAAAGTGCAATGCTTGTAAAAAAAATTGTTTAATTACAGACTTCAAAAATGGCCGACTGGATACTGGTGTGACTAAAAAACCGTGACTGTTTTGATAATCAACATATCCACTCATACAAAAATAATTTATTGTAAATGTCATCGTTGTCATCTTGGGGTGCATTTGTACCCCAGGAAGAAAACACCACTATTTTGCAGATGCGTTAATTATTCAAAATAAACTGAACACTGTATTAGGCGCTGAATGTATACGAACAATGTCATGAAACCATTCCCTAAAATTCGCATGCTTTACAATGTTTAGCAGGCATTATGTACACGTTGGGGTGCATTTGCACCCCAACGTGTACATAATGCCTGTTAGACGTCCACTGATTCGACTGTACGTATCATACGTATTTTATTTTTGATGATGAAATACGTATAAATACGCGTATAACATTTTTGGACGTATTATACGTATGATACGCGTATAATTCTAGTGGACGTTTAACAGGCATTTCTCTCTATCTCTCTCTTTCTCTCTATCTCTCTCCTTACTCTTCTCTTTTCTCTATCTTTTCTCCAACTCTCTCTTCTCCTCCGTCTCTCTCTCCAACTCTCTATTCTCTCTCTCTCTCTCTCTCTCTCTCTCTCTCTCTCTCTCTCTCTCTCTCTCTCTCTCTCTCTCTCTCTCTCTCTCTCTCTCTCTCTCTCTCTCTCTCTTTCTAACCCCAACGTGTACATAACATTTGCACCCCAAGGTACTAATGAGGGTTAAGCAGCGATGATTTGTGAATCCTAAATCTGCTGAAAAATCGAGGACACTAGAACAATAAACAACTTGGGTTTTCAATTTAACGATCTTTATAAATGTAATCAAGATTCGACTGTACATATCATACGTATTTTATTTTTCATGATGAAATACGTATAAATACGCGTATAACATTTTTGGGCGTATGATACGCGTATAATTCTAGTGGACGTATAACGTATACGGTCGAATCTTGAATCTAATGTAGGCCTATATCGTTCGTGAGCTTTTGAGCGAGTCTAAAAGCCAGACACTGACGCCGGAAATTTGATTTTAAAGAAGAATAGAACAATAGGAATAACGATCACATTACGGCTTAGAGTGAGTGGTTCAGTAGCATCGCCCACGTATGAAAACACAGAGTTACAGACAACGTCGGCGTATTTGGCTACACAATGCAGGGCCCTGGAAATTGCTGCCCTTAGAGACCCATCAGCCGCAGTTTCAGCATCCCTGATCACGTTGATTAATTATTGAACTGTAGTCCGGCTTTTTATACTGTCTAAAGCAGACTATTGTATTAAGACCAGGGTCGTTTTAAGGCATAGGCATGGTAGGCACGTGCCTAGGGCACCAGCGAAACAGGGCCCCGGCGGACAGCGGAAACAGTTTTTAAAAATATATTGCGTCTCAATATAAAGTTGTACGCGCTCATGTGCACTATGTAATTCACTTTAGCAAGCAAAATAACTGTTGACGACCTTCTTTGCTCGTCAGGATTTTCCCGTGTTTAGAATCATGATCATAACCTTTTTGGCTTGTCAGAATTTTCCGAAGTTGGGAATCATGGGAACCATAACCCCGTCCCCATTTCGGAAAATCCTGGCTACGCCACTGGTTATCGCCTTTTTTAATATGCCCAGGGCCCCTTTTTCAAAATGCCTAGGGCCCCGAAACTTCTAAAAACGGCACTGATTAAGACAAGTTATCAAAACAGTCTTACAGACGCGGCTTAGGGGTCCGTAATACCTTATTTACTTTCAAGAGGCTGCGGAAATTTTTAAAGCCACTTTTAGGTATATGACCAAAGATGCCCTTATATGATACATTAAATCTATAGACGACAAAATCTGAAGCCGATTCACTTCTCAGATAAGCTGTCATTTCACAGAAATGTATTAACTATCGAAAACCTTATAAATGTATAAGGTTTTCTATAGTACTTATACTGTGTGTCCGCAGAATATAAAGGAAGTGTTCCAAGATCAACAACATATATATAATAGTCGAAACCTTCACATCATTATATGCTACAATTGCTGTGTGCAGTCTACATTTGAATATATTGGATATGCCACGATATTCAAAATTGAGTCACTTAAATTTCGCACCGATCTGCAGTAAAAGTGACAACCGCAAAAGTAGATTGTTGGTTACAAAGATTGAACTGGCTCTCACTCCGATGGACGTGACATTTTTGCGTAGGACCTAATACTGTCCTTCCTCTTCAATTTTTGCCTATTTATATTTCAGAGGTTGGAGAAATATAGATACATTAGCTTTTATCAGATTATTACAATATTTGGATGTTCGGATGTAGCTTGAGACGTTTGGCAAACCTAATTTTGAATGTTTGTAATGAGAACATATTTTATTTCTAAGCAGATCCTATCCAATATGGCGCCGTCTATATCTTAACAGTTATACGTTTCATAGCAGTGTTCGAAACAGACACATAAATTCACTCGAAACGCGAAAACGATTTTTAAGTCGAACGAAACAATAGATTGAATAGACGCTTTTATACAGCATAAGAATATCCATGTCAGATACGCAAGAAATATCGTCATCGCTTTTTGCAAACAAAAATTAATACTTCACTTTGACTTTTCAAACCAAACGTCAGTCTAAGCACGGTTCTCTGTACTATTCGATCAACGAGGCGTTTCTTTTGAAATGCGCTTTAATGGGATCTAAACGCTTCCTTGTTACAACCTCAGTCCTGTTCCCAAGAGTCACACGCCGAACAACTCCGCTTTGCAAATGTTCGTTTCATGAACTGACTTTCACAAGCCTGCAATCTACAAGTACATTTATGTGTGTGTGTACATTGTACATTGGCGTAGCCACGGGAACAACGGAGGCTGGGTCACATATTCTGGCTGGGATCAACCGTGGGATTTGCAATAAATCGGTGAGAAATGTTTCGGGGCTGGGGGGCTGGGGGAGGTTAGACAAGATGATTGGAATGGAGTAGATATAGGGGCGTGAATGTGCCAAGAGCGTATGGCGAAGTTTTTGCTTGCTCGTAGACCGTTTAATTTGCTAGAAAATTTTGATGTGCCTCCCTATTCGGGAAACTGGCTACGCCCCTCAATAAATAAATAAATCAAAAAACTTCTATGGCGCCACTATCATAAATTCCAGGGCATCAGCCGACGGCGCACCAAATCCAAATTGAATTAGGGTCAGGTCAGGCCGAAAAGATCAGTCAGAAACGACGGGGAAGCAATCTAAGGAGGATAAGCCAAGCAGAGATATTTCTAGGATTATCAGTTTGGAGGTGTCGGTAAATTGTATTGTATTGTATTCTGGACTATTTATAAAGCGCCGTAAACATAACATAACCAAAAACAAGGGCGCTTTATAGGGGGTATGACTCCCTAAACTGATGGCTTTTCAGTCTGTTTTTGAAGATGGGCCGAGCTGGGGGTTCCCTGCCAAAAAGTCTGACAAGCTAACAAAGGTCATCGCATAGCTGGAATTTGGTGGGGGTATTGAAGGGGTGTCGGTCTCAAATTGCGGAGGGTGTTGGGGTGTGTGTTTGGAGGGTTTAAAAATATTCCTGAAGCCAAGTCAAAGAGGTATGTTTTAAGACCGGGTCTGAAAGATGATAAATTCTTAGTTATACAAAGTGATATTGGTACAATGGTATACACTGTGTGCGTATGTCTACAAACTCTATATATACTATATACCGTGTGTGCGTGTGTGTGTGTGCTTGTGTGTGCGTTTGTGTGTATGCCAGCTCTTATGTCTGTGCGTGTTGCATATGTGCGTCGTTGATTTTTTTACCTCGTGAAGGTAATGAGGCGAATCGATTTGGGCCTATACGAATCTCTTGTATTCGTGCTCGGCAATTTGATTTCGGAGCGACGCGAAGACGAAGACGCCTCTGCCTCGAACTTCGAAGCAGCTGCGTAATTATTATTATCATCGTCATCATCGGCGCTATAAGCTAAAACGAGCGGTGGGAGGGGGCGGGGGAGAAAGCTAATTAGCCGACAAAACCGAAGAAAAAGAACATCACCGATAATATCATCTGGGGCTGCGCCGCTGCGCTGGCGATCTTCTTTCGTTATCTCTGAAAAAACGACCAGGTCGCCGAGCGCATTCGCTCCAAATTAGTTCTTTAAATCACCTAGAATGCTCTCGCTCGATGAAGCGCTCTTCTGCTTAGGACTGTACAGCGACGACGACGAACCGACCGGAAAATCAGTGTCTTAGCCAGACGCTGGATTGCTCGTTTCGAACAGGAATCTATAATGATTAGCAATCAATGAACCGACGGATGTATGAATTTTTCAGGGCGGCTAAAATCGAAATATTCTCTCTCTCTCTCTCTCTCTCTCTCTCTCGACAACAGGATAAAAATACAGTATGGACGCTCTAAAAATGACCGGAAATTAAAATGATCTTGTTTTCTATGCATAGCTTAGTAGAAGCGTTGAATAAATGCGCCAAAATAGAACATACAATAACAATATAATAATAAAAAGGCCTATAATAATAATAATAATAATAATAATAATAATAATAATAATAATAATAATAATAAAGTTTAAAGTGGTTTAGGGTGTCTGCCGTGTGTGAGAACCACTATCGCACTCATCCAAATCTAGTATCGTCTAGCACTGAGGTTTATTTTAAAATCATTCACACAATCACACTCGTAGCCATTATTATTTCCTCGTCCAGTTCATTCCATCTGTCCACCACTCTTGCACAAAAAGTGTTGTCTGCATCTCCCAACCCGTTTCTTAAACAGTTTCATGTTGTTGTTTAAAGTGGTTCAGTAGGGTCTACCCTGTGTGAGAGCCAGTTTTGTTCAGCACATCTCTTAGATTGTTCCGACTCCCATCCTGGATCTACAACCCCTTGACCACCACGGACCACGGATTATGGAACATGGATTTCACCCAGATTGAACGCTCGTGAATAAGCTGGTGCACTGCCCCAAGCTTCCTGGCAGCGCTATAGAAATTTCGTCTTACTTACTTACCTACTTACTTAGAACAGAGTCGTCAGTCAGAATAACTATTCTGAATGGACGTTCGTTCAATTGTCAGATTTTCAGTCGATTGATTCCCGATAATATTCCGGATATATATATATATATATATATATATATATATATATATATATATAATAATGATCCTTATCTGTATGTCTCTCTGTCTGTTACCTTCAAGCGTTCTGATTGGTTGACTATTGGTAGACGGTTTAGACCGTTTAGTCCTTACGTCGCGATGCGTTGGTCGAAGACGACGTTGCTATTGGTAACAATTGTTCGTAGAATCGTAGTTTAACACGGTTTAGTCGAGTCATTGCAGCGTCAGAGGGCTGGGCGTGCGACGACGTTGCTATTGGTAACAATTGTTCGCAGCCTGAGGTAGTTGCGCAATTTTAACGTACATTTTAACGTACACAAAAAAACGTGTACAGCGTCACAAATGGCCACAGTTGCGTGATTTTAACGTACATAGGCCTAATTATTACGTGGCGCAGAGCTTGGCTAGGTGGCGATCATTGAAATGTTGTTCAGCATGAATTCAATGATTGGGTATCAGTGGCTCCACCAAAGGGGCCCGTGCCCCTATTGAGAGCCTGGCCCCCAGTGGCCCCCAGTTGGGACCCTATACTTAATGCTACATACATTAAACAACAAATGGTTGGCCCCCCATGATTAGAAGTTGCCACCCCAACGGCCCCCCACTTGCAAAATCCTAGAGCCGCCACTGTTGGGTATTAGGTATAGGTATTGGGTTAGTATTATCCTGCACTGCGAGCGAAGCGAGCGAGCGAAGCGAGCATCTTTCTAGTATATATATATATATATATATATATATATATATATATATATATATATATATATATATAGGCCTAATATTCCAAGTGATACTGTGTGACCGACCGGCGAGCAAACGACGCTTTTTAAACGGCCGCGCACATCTCCTATACTACGGCCTGAATGCTCGTTGATTGTTTAGTTTAGGAGTCTGTCGCCGGAGGCGCTGCATGCAGAGCATATGTGCGCCCTTATCTAAATCTCTGCATGGGCGCTGAGCACCACCCCGAATACGGTCGTCTCGGGCGTCGAATGTTCCTAATGGGGTCCATTGTCCCGGACGAGTAATGAACTCGTTTGCACCTATTCAGTCGGCCTCGGAACGTCCGCACGCGCACACACACACGCACACATAAACACACACACACACACACACACACACACACACGGCCACGCAACGAACCACCGCCATCGATTCGACCCAACTCCACCGTAAAGTTTATTTAAAACCCATTAAAACCCACATCAAGATATTCAGTTTATTTTTTGATCATTTATCCAAATTGGTCTGTGATGAACATATATGGGTTTGGTTTCCTTAGATATAGGATATTTTTGTAGATATTGTGTATTAAGTTAGCGTCCTATATATAGGACTGTAGGCATCACAGGGTACATGTTTCTCCAAATTTCTGTATTTCACATCCGACACAAAAACTGATCAAATTATGTGTGTTTTATTATAAATGCACCATATTTTTAAATTGTGCTCACTCAATAAGGCCTACCTGTGTTTTAGTCGCCGACTAGCCTGTCATTTCTACTTTGTCTTATATACAGGACCAAGCAATGAGCGCCATAAAATTTCTAATCTTGCTATGGTATTCAGCAAAGGGTTCTTTCCCGTTATCCGGACCCCAGTAGAGGGATGGTGTAGTTGGCTAGAGAGGCGTTAGGGTTATGGTTAGGTTAGGGCAGTGTTGGAGTTGCTGTGGGGCAGTGGCGGCTCTAGGATTTGGCAAGTGGGGGGGGGCCGTTGGGGTGGCAACTTCTAATCATGGGGGGCCAACCATTTGTTGTTTAATGTATGTAGCATTAAGTATAGGGTCCCAACTGGGGGGCTACTGGGGAGGGGCCAGGCACTCAGTAGGGGGGGCACGGCCCCCCTGTCCCCCACGGTGGAGCCGCCACTGCCGTGGGGAGGGGGTTGAACTCCCAGCTAACTTTGCAACCCTCACAAAAATCGCATATCGGGTACAATGGCACATGCAGTCTCTGTCATTTATTGAATTTCAGTCCTCAAACCCCCCCATCTCAAATTTCAGAAATCCAACACTGGGTTAGGGTCAGGGTTAGGTTAGGGTCAGGTTCCCGATAGAACAGAGAACTGGGGTCCGAATAACGGGAAAGTACCCAGCAAAGCATTCAATGTATGGGCCAACATTACATTTTACACATTTGACTTTGGGTTTCCCTTTGCACTGGGCACATCATAATTGGCTCTTATGAGTCGTCGGATAATGTTCAAGTCCATCATAGCGGATGTCTGCTGATGCACGACGATCAAGGCGAACGCGTTGTCCCTGGGGAACAAAGACCCTCGAAATCGTCTGAAAATCCTTGTGGGATCCAAATCAATGCATGAACACCTGGGCAATTTCCTGCGAAAGTCCAAGAGAGCCAGTGGTCTGTTATTGTATGAAGGACACATTCTGTAGAACAGCCATGCATTCTGAACAGCAATATCTGCAATGTATGCAAACAATGGCCACCACCACTTCTTTGATCTAATACCAATTCTATATTTAGAGACATTCTGATCCATTCGGTCTGTGTCTCATCTTGTCATCTTTGTATTCTGTTCCTGGCAAGGCTTCTTAGTTTGAAACTCGGTCACATCAAGAAGAGAAGTTTTCCGTTTTCTGCGACCAGCTGACACATTGCTTTACACAGACATGCATGCTGCCTGAAATGAAGACTCGCTAATTATCACCAGTCACAATGTTGTTTTCAACATAATTTGAGACATTTAAATCATCGTTGTCCAGTGATACCTTCACGGAGTCTGATGTAAAATTTGTCGGAAGGCATTCAGCGACAAGCTGCCTGCTACTTAGATTATTCACTGTTCCTTCTCCCACAGCTCCACTGTCTTCCTCACTGTCCAGCCCATCTTCAGGTGGGGGGTAATGCAAACATTTACATTGAACATATTTGGAGTGCTCTCCGAAATTTCCAGAACATCATGTACTAAATATCTCTTTCTAGAAGCAAATTTCAGACCATTTTCAGAAAATGATATCAAACTAAACATGGGTACAGCGAATACAGCATCTCTCAGTAGCTAATAATAGCAACATGAGAGGCGCTATATCATTGTCACATTGCATTACATCTCAGAATAGAAAAGATATCTATGGCAGAAATGCTGTACATGAAGCTCAGTTTGAATCATAATCAATTTTTAGTCCTTAGTTGGCTTCAGATAAAAACAGTCCACACACAGAAAAACCTGTGGTCTGCTGTGCCTACAGTCCTATATATAGGACGCTACTTTTACACACTCGTGAGCGATAATTAATTAAGTAATACCATTTGGACTTGGTCATGTTTTTAATTGAATAGTATCTCTATAAAACTGTTATATAAGAAAAGTATTGTTTAAAAAAATTAATAGTAAGAAGCCTATCTGAATCTTTTTGACATGGTAAAACAATTTTTTGTAACAACTTTGAAAAAAATACCCTATTTCACACACTTGTCAGCAGCAATTAATCAAAGTAAGCTTATATATCACAGAAGTTACATCTGTGGATATGATTGTTAAGTGAGTAATAATTTTTTGTAGTTTCAATATTTCTTTAAATTGAAATTTATTAAATGTCCTATATATAGGACTGTAGGCATTAATGGGTTAACTGTGAACGGAGCGAGCAGACGCAACCGCAGATCTTGATCTCGGGCTATATACCCTGTACAGTACCTTATGGCTGGCCGCAGTACGATGATATGCATTGGCGTGGCCACGGGAGAGAGACGGGAGACCGCTCCCCCCCATTATGGCTGGGGCCGGTTTTGAGATTTGGGCAAACCCGTCGAGAAATTATTTGGGTGATAGGTAACATGACCGATGAGAATAAATACTACGTGAATGTGCGATGAACCCATTGACGATCTTTTCGGAGACTTTTTCATCCGAAAATGTCGATTTGCCCCCCCCATATTCCGAAGCCCTGGGTACGCCACTGATGATATGGAAGGTAGAGGCGACGGAAGGAGAGGAAACGATGGAAGCTGAAGCGACGGAAAGGACCATAGGCTTTTGTGCAGGGGCGTAGCGACGGGGATGTATATCGGTATATACTGTATATAACCCCAAAATCAGTCTACCTTAGAGTTTTTATGTGATTTATATGTGGTTATATGTAGTTTATATGGTTTATAGTTAAGGTTTATACCTCACCCCCACCCCCAAACATTTATACCCTACCAAATCAAATTCCTGGCTACGCCCCTGCTTTTGTGAAATCAAATTAAGAGAAGTCAGACGCGTTATGAATTTGATCGGCGCCCAGCGCCCAGCCGTCGATTGGTTAAGGGTTGACGTCACGTGACAGTCCCTTGTCTTAAAAATTAGAGAGATGATTAGCAGATTTAAGAAACCTGAACCGAACCGTAAAGACTAACGATGCAACATACCCAAGAATTGCTGCTGTAAATTAGAGATATTTTTACACACCCCTAACACCCCCACACCCCCAATTTGAGGTCGACACCCCCAAATTTGGTAATGTGACAATGGTATGCATACAAAATGCATACTAATTAGCTCCGGACACACCCCCCCCAATTTGAGGTCGACACCCCCCCAATTCACAATTCTAGAAATATCCCTGCTGTAAATACTCTTCCTTCTCTTAGAGACGCTCACGGGTTTTTATCTCATCCTGGCCTCGTCTAGTGCTGTGGGCATAGGTGTAAACTTGGGTGGAAAAGAGTGCGAGGCAAACCCTCCCTATAGTCCCACGCCTTTCCTCTTCCCTAGCCTGACCTCTCAAAAAGTGGGGTCTCGAATAATTATAGCAGTCTAAAAGAAGTCTAGGCCTATGCATGTTGCGATTCAATACCGGAAGTGTGAGCGGAAGGACTTTGGCTTTAATCCGGAAAGTCTGATATATCCACGTCTCGTCATGGGCGTCGGTAGAAATTTTTCCAGGAGGGTTCCGCGTTTTTGTCTGAAAGCAAAGCACTACCAAAATATCTGGCAACCGAAAAAAAACGTCCTCGTGCATGAAACTACTCTACATATCCACATATCTACATATCCACATATCCACAATATAGTATCTAAATATCTGCATATCAACACATCTACATATGTTGTCAGACTGATTTAGGATTTACTACCTCACATGTTTTTAGACTTAGAATTTGTTTAATGTTCACAGTTGCACCCCTTGCGCCGCCACCTCCCGACGCCCATGCGCCTCTTCGAGTAGCCGTTTGTCATTTTTACTCTCGCGCTACAGATAATTTAATGGGAGACTGAAATGTTGAAAAGTTATTTCTAAAATCCGTCATGGCAAAATTTCCTCTATATGCAGCGACGTTGTTGCGGATTCTCTTTCAGACGTACCGCACTTTACGGTCACTCCGCGTCCCATCTACCAGCGTCAGTTGTCGCAGTCTGTCCTTATGCCTTGCAGGTGCGACGCCAACCCACCGGCGAAGATCACGTGGAGAAAGGTAGGCCGGTGCTTTCTAAATACGGGGCGTCAAAATGTGGGAACTACAACAATCTCGACCTTTCGTGTGATTTCTTAAAACAAGTAACACACACAAACACACACACACTCACACACCCAAACACTCAAACACACAAACACACACACACACACACACACACACACATATATATATTATATATAAATATTATTATATATATATAAATTTGTTCTGAACTTTAAGCTTTAATAATGATAATAATAATAATAATAATAATAATAATAATAATAATAATAATAATAATAATAATGGATTTTAAGTGGTTTATTAGGATTTCTCCTGCGTTGAAAAGTTGAAAACCACTGTCGCACATACACTCCTCTATTCCAACTCCTGTTTGTCTGCTGCAGATGTCATCTTTGATTCCATAGGAAAGACAGACACAATTTGCAGCATACAACGAAAAACAGCAGCACTCATTGAGGACAGAAACAAAATGTCGCCTGCAATTTTGACCAAAAAAATATTGACACACGCCAATCAATAATTTTTTCATGCATTTTCTATTTTGAAGCGGACCCATGCTATAAAATTATACACTCTGCTGCTAATTGAAAATATTTCAACGCCTTTCCTCATAATTATTATATAACTCTTTTAAAATAACGAAATCAACATTGTGGAAAGACGTTGAAACAGAATCCATCTATAATATTATTGCCAATAGTGAAAATAAATTAGCGTGTCTAATCTGAGCAACGTTTCTTCGCCAGCCAAAGATGCTGTCCATCGTTCATCATCTTATGAGATTTGTTCGGACGTGGATGGCAGAGAATAATCTGGATTATATCGCCATGTATTAAAAGCAGCGTCGAGGTATAGGCCTATATATATATATATATATATATATATATATATATATATATATATATATATATATATATATATGGGGCCCTATAGATACCTGGAGCTGAGTCGGGATTCTCTTGAGAAATGTCGCTTGACCATCAAAACCGCGGTCACATATGGTGGAATCTAATCCGTTCCAATATCTTCTTAATCCCCTCACGATCCCATCTATTTCCCAGCAATGCTCTTTCGCGACCTAGAAAACGGTCCGTCTAATAACACGTAATGCCTCAATTGATGAGGGTTACGGATATGTAAACAGTTGCAAAACCATCCGCTCCGTAGCAGCAGCAGCAGCAGCAGCGGCGGCGGCGGCGGCGGCGGCGGCGTTTATTCGTCCATCGATCATTTCGTTCTTCCGTCGATCAATAATTCTTCTTCTTCCTCCTCCTCCTCCTCCTCCTCCTCCTCCTCCTCCTCCGCCTCCTCCTTTACGATGGCGCTGTTTATATTTAATTTCTAGATCAATGGGTCATTTCCGTCGGCGGCTCGAATCCTGCAGGACGGGGGAAATCTGACCATCGCCCGCCTGACAAAGAACGACCCCGGAGTGTACGAATGCAGCGCCACGAACCCAGTGGCGGCGATAACGACCACGACACTGCTGGTCGTCGAACGTAAGTCTTCTTCTTCCTCCTCCTCCTCCTCCTCCTCCTCTTCTTCTCCTCTTATTCGTCTTCGTCTCCTTCTTCATCGTCTCTTTCTCCTTCTTTTCTTCTTTTCTTTTCCCATTCTCCTTTTTATCCTCCACCTTTTTATCTTCTTCTCCTTCTTATTCTCCTCTTCTCCTTCTTCTGCTTCTTCGTTTCCCTCTTATTCTTATCCTCCGTATTCTTCTTCTCCTCTTCCTCCTCTTCCTCCTCTTTCTTCTCTTCCTCCTCTTCCTCCTTCTTTTCCTCCTCCTTCTCCTCCTCCCCTCCTCCTTCTTCGTCTTCTTCTCATTCTCCTCTTCTTTCTCCTCCTCCTCTTCCTTCTTCTTCTCCTCCTCCTCCTCCTCCTCCTTCTTCTTGATCAAAAATCCGATGACAGGGCAATCTCACAGAGTTTTAGGAAAGTCTCTTTTTTAACTCAAAAGAGCTGAATTGATTTCTTGGTCGATCCGTCCTCGCGAATAGATTTCGTATTCTGGGTCGAGATGCAGTTGACGCGTAGATGTTCGTGTAAACGAAAGATTAGTATGCGCACGTGTCATTCGTCTCTATGATGTTACATCTAGTACATTGGCGTAGCCACTTGGGTGCGCAGGGGGGGGCTGGCCCCTTATTCTGATTGGGACCGGTCGGTCGTGTGATCTTTGCAAAACCGTTAAGATATTTTGGGGAGGTACTGTAGGTAGGTTAGGTATCATGATCGAAAGGGATACGCGAATGTGCGATGACCTTTTTGAAATTTTTGAAATTTTTACTCAAAAATGTCGATGTGCCCGCCTATTCCCGAACCCTGGTTATGCCACTTATCTAACTGCAAGCATTTATGTTTTTAAACAGCGTTGGGATGCGTCAATGAAACGATAGCTAACGAACGTTTAGATATTTTCTAGGCATTTGACTGTCTTTAGAAATGCGAGTTTGATAATTTTAAATATGGCGGTAGGAGCAGTGGCGTAGCGAGGTAAAGTGCCGCCCGGGGCGAGAAAAGTGTCACCTCCAAAATTTTCCTGACTAGCAAAAAAACGTTATCAATTTCCCAAAATTTCTTGACAAGCAAAAAACGTTATCAAAAGCAAAAAACCTGATCAAAATTCAAAAATTCGAAAATTTCGAAAATGCTGCCCCTAGGGCAAGTGCCTCCCGGGGCGGTTCGCCCCACTGCCCCCTCGCTACGCCACTGGGTAGGAGGCCAGTAAATCGATACTTCAACAGACATAAAGGAACATTGTGACGAAGTTTAAGCTATTAGGGAACAACAACAACAACAATAGAAATAATTCGGTATCAAAACTCACTGGTGGTAAAAAACACTATACACTATATCACGAGAGTAACGAAAACTGGATAGATGGAGAGGCCAAGAAAAAGAGAGATACAGGCAGACATACAAACATACAGACAGACGAAAGACAGACAGACATAGACCATAGACAGAGACAGGCAGACAGACATAGGCAGAAAAAGAGACAGAGCGAGAGCGAAAGAAAGAGAAAAAGGGTAATGATTAAAAATGAAACAAAAAGAGTGAAAAATAGGCGAGGTCACGAATGGAGTAGAGTGTGTTGAACTAATAAAGAGAATATCTCGTATATACGCCCTGTATGAACACTTAGCGAATGTAATGATTGATATGCTTCTATTGATTTTCATTTCCATAATTCTCGCCGACTTCTTCGTTCGTTGACTGAATTTAACGGGGTTTCTATCGGAACTAATAAATCGTCCAATTCGTGCACCGCACCCCCACCCACCCCCCCCTCCCCACCCCAATCCGCCTATACACTCCGTTGTAATCCTTGCGCTGAATGCAAACCCTTGACGATACTATCGCTCTCGCTCTCTTTCCATCGCACTCAACCCCCTCTCTCTCCTTTTTTTTTCGTCCATGCTTCCCCCCCCCCACCCCCCACCCACCCACCTCACCACCACCTTCCCCGAGGCTTTGGTTTTCGTTTTCTGCTTTCTTGTAAAAAGAAGTTCTTGATATTGTGTAAGATGCGTGAGCAGCGACATTGTAACCGTAGGCCGCCTTGAAAAGATTTCTGGCGTTCGATGTTCATATACCGCTGCGTTGGTTGGTCAACTGTGGGCCTCGAACGCCTGAATAGAAGAACACAACGCTCAAAACGCGTTCGAATGGCGCTTACTTATCCACGTTACCACACTGTCAATACTGTTTTCTGTCATCGCTCTGTCTGTCTGTCTGCGTGTCTGTCTGTCTCTGTCTGTCTTCCTCTCACTGAATCTCTCTGTCTCTTTCTTTCTATCTGGCTCTGTCTTTTACTGTATCTCCATCACTCACTGTTTTCTGTCAACGATCGCCTCTTTTTCTGTCTCTTTGTCTATTTGTCTGTCTGCCTCTCTGTTTTCTGTCATCGATCGCTTTCTCTCCTCTTTATTACTCTCTCTCTCTCTCTCTCTCTCTCTCTCTCTCTGTTTCTCTATGTCTCTGTCTGTCTCTGTCTCTGTCTTTCTCTGTCTCTGTGTCTGTCTTCAACTGGTTTCTCCGTCTTTACCGCAGGGTGTGCGAGGGGTTGTGAGGAGGCCTATCTGTTCTTCCCATCTTTAGCCTTATCGTCGGCCGTTTTACGTTTGTCTCTGCGTCTGCCTTCCTCTCTGTCTGTCTTTATCTCTGTCTCCCTGTCTCTTTCGCCATTACAGAAATCGAATGTCTGCTAACGCTTCGATGCACACGATGTCTCGTTAAAACTACTATATCGACACAGTGGCTTCTTTCTATATAATCAAAGAAAGTAGATTAAATGTCTCTTTTCATTTAGGAAATTCGACTAAATAACTTTTCAAATTCTGTAGTTTTACAAGAATTCTCAACAAACCTTTCTTCGTATAATATGACGAAATCTCTAATATTTGACTGCCTTACTAGATGTATTTAAAGTTTAAAAAACGCGGGGAATCTTGAATTATCGAAAAATTCTCTTAAGTCTCATTTTCAAAAGTTTGAAATCTCACTCAATCTCACTCAAAGTTAGTCAGCTTTACGTGCTTACGTTTTAAGCAAATTTCGAGAACAACAGTACTATTCTTGTTGCATGACTTATGGGTGGATTTGAGAACTTAAGACAAGACACAGATATAAAATATAATACATAAGCTTATACAGCATTCATGCGTCTGTACTGTAGTGATTTTTTTGGGAGGACTCGAAAAGACAAATGGAGTTTTGGCTTCACTTGATTTCATTGAAAATTGGGAACTCCGAAGTCTCTGAATTGGGTTTTTAACAAATAGGCTTTCGTCTGTTAAAATTGTAATTGCGAACATTCAACACCCACAGTTTCAGGATTTTGTTTCAACTTATATATTTTCAGAGGCGTAAAGAAAAAAGGGGGGCAGGTGGAGACATATGCCCCTGGGCGCCGAGGTGAGGGGCGCCAAAATTGGGTTTTTGGGGTAAGTTAAACAGTTAAATATACACAATTAATAAAAAGAAACAAGTGCGGCGACCTTTTTTGTTGCTCGTCATGAGTATAAGGAGAGGGGCGCCGAGAGAACGATGTGATGACTTTTTGCTCGTCAGCAGTGTTGGGGGCGCCAACGGTACATTTTGTCCCTGGCGCCGGATACCCTCGCTACGCCTCTGTATATTTTAGTAAGATTTTTAACTATGAGTTTAATAGGACTAGTGTTTTGGAAATCAGTCTTTGTATATAATATGTTTTGGGTTTTTCCATCGAATGTTTTGAGGCGTTTCAGAAGTTGCTGTAGAAGTCATTGCGTTAGGTAGCCTCGCTATCTCTCTATCTATCTGTCTTTCCGTCTCTATGTCTTGTAGTCTCAAGATCGCATTTAAACTTATAATTGGCCACCTCGTTGATAATCGAAAATAGTTTCTTTGGAAATTGCCGACATTGCGAAGTATGAATTTCAGCAGTTTCAATGGAAAACGTGTCTAACTTAAAATTGCTTTTTGTAATTTCATATATATTTGAATTCGAGTTCTGGACTTTAAAACGTATCACGAATGCTATTATTGTATGTAACGATGCGTATCTTGGATTTCTAATAAAAGCGTGAGCTTTGCTTTTGGCAATCTCGGAGAGAGAGAGGCGCACTTCAACGTCGCTTCTGGGATCGTCGATCTGAGTTCGTTGAAAAACGCTTGTGAGGGTTTACATCTAGAATATAACGATGCGGTTCTCTCTCATCTGGCAGAGGCAGAGAGAGATAGGCAGAGAGAGAGAGGCAGAGAGAGGCAGAGAGAGAGAGAGAGAGAGAGAGAGAGAGAGAGAGGCAGAGACAGAGAGAGGCGAAACATCCGAGCGATCCTCTGCTCTCTCTCTCGCTCTCTCTCTCTCTCTCTCTCTCTCTCTCTCTCCTCCACCATATACTAGATTACTCTGTAATAAACAATGTCTATTGTAGAATAATTAATCAACCATTGAAAATAGTAAACAGACCTATTGAGTGTGAGTTGATAATTGAAGTCCAAAGCAAGAGTTTTTTTAAATCGTTGCCATCAGGCGCCGCAACATTTTATAGGGAGGGAGCAAAAATGTTGATTTATCGCACACAACGCCTGACTGATGCAATGTAATGAACCTCATTTCTATAGCGTTCATGAAAGTTTAATTCCTACAAATTAGCTCTTTCTCCGGCGCTTTTTCTCATCCACAATCTCTTTCTGTCCTGTCCTGTGCTCGTGCAACCAACCTGTTGTTGTTGTACGTGTTTTGGCATTTGTGTGCGGCTGCCTTGTCGGGTATTTAATTTATTATAACGGAACGGGGCGTCTTGGTGGACAGCTAACTACTACAGTTCCGCTCAATGTCTATCGCCGCTGACGTATTAGTACACATCCAACCTTGGTACATTACACGGACCATTTTGACTTCCATTCCGTGCCTGTGTGGCAGGTAAATCGTACTCTAGGCACAACGTGCTGTCTATAGCAGTGTTTAATCTAGGCCGTTTCCGGGGGGGGGATTGCCCTTCCCTCCCGGAAATTTCAAATTCCCCCCGGAAATTTTGGAATACTACATGGACTAACAGCGGCCCCTAGCAGAATTCCCCCCCGGTTTTGTCAGTTTATCCCCCCCGGCTTTTTCAGTCCCCCCCCGGAGTCCAGGAGTCTAGATTAAACACTGGTCTAGAGTACATCATACCCAGGCACATTGTACTCTAGTATTAGGTTTGCCAATTTGATTAATTATCCAATTTACTAATTAGTTATGTATATTAGCAATAAATAATAATAATTAATTAAAATAATTTAAAGAAATGCTTTGAATTGTAGATTCTAGAGCAGCGTCAATGTAATTTATTGAAAACTAGAGTCAACCCTTCCTGTAGGCATCTCGCGCCTACAGGCATTTTGGTCTCTAGGGTACAAAATGTGCCTTGAGTCCATTCACCCTGCCTCCTACACCGGCGGACAGGTGACTGCATGAGAAATAAAATCTCTGACCGCGCGGGGGGGGAGGTTGAACCACGGGTCGATTGAACACCTCCCCGTTTGTAACTTATACTACTGCGCATGCGCAGATGCGCAACTTCCGATTGGTGAAGCATCAGAATAGGGTCCTAAGAAAAGACAGAGATTTCCCTTCTAACGTATTATTATAATAATTATAATAATATGCTTGTGGTTACATAGTGCATCCAGCTTCCTACGTGCCGTGATTCGACAAGTATAGGAAGCGGACACTTTTTCACCAAATAAAGGCTTCGGGCACCACTGCACTAACACTAACAGACATTGGTACCTGTACTGTAGTCAGTGACGATTCCAGGAACTCTTGAATGAAGGATGCAATGAATTTCTAGGAAGATCTCGCTAATTGTCAAAGCGGCTGCGGATTAATTATGTCAACAATTTTTGGGCAATTTTTGAACCCCTCCCTCTCTCCCCTTGTCAACAACTGTCAACTTTCAGTGACCCCCTATAATTATGTCAAAAACTTGTGACCCACTCCACTACCACCCCCCACACTAATATCAGTGACGGGTCCCTCTAAAAAGTCTAGAAGGTCATTATTTTTGCGGTGATGACCTTTTCCCCTTTCTTTTGTTCATCAATTAAGTCATAATATCTGGTTACGATGACCTTTTCTTCCTTGTCACGCTTTTTTCTGTTGTAATAAAAAAATTTGTCTTTCTTGGCCCTCTGGTGGAACAATTTGCATCTGTGCCCTCTTGTGCTGCTACTGTAGGCCCTACAGTAAATTATATCCGTTTAGTTGAAACGTTGCTAGTAAACGTCATTTAGAGACTTCACCGGGCATTTTAGTTAATCATTTCTTGCGTCCTTTGAAGTTGCTTACGCGTGGATTATAATATTAGAATTATTTCAGTCATAGCGCCCCGTTGTAACCGGAAAAGCACAAATGAAATATCGAATTTTCGTTTGCGAATGAATCAATTCCGAGAATGTCTTGACCAAACGATACCGTCCACAAATTTACAATAGACTACAGCAGGGATCTCCAACTCAAATCAGATGGCGGGCCGCATTGGACCACAAACCCAACGTCGGGGCCCGCACATCACTACAAGTACCGGTAATAGCTTGGTCTAAGACTACGTCTATAAGTCTAAGAATCGAAATAATTAATAGTGTAAAGTGTAAATGTAGGTAAAGAACACAATGAAACATTGCATTACACATTGCTATTTATTCTTGTTCTATGTTCTTGTGGATAAGTAAGCAATTTGGTAACCTTCTAGTCCTAAAAATAACGGTAATAACCGGTCTTATAGTTAAAATTTATATTTTCCCAAACTCGGTGGCGAGTCGGATGAAACTGTCCTGCGGGCCGCATCCGGCCCGCGGGCCGCCAGTTGGACAACCCTGGACTACAGAGCATAAACAGGTAAATATTGACTGATCTTTCTTGCGTAATAGGCCTATAGCAGACCCACAGAAATTCAATTCAGTTAGACAACATTTCAAAGCATTCTCCGGATTCTTATCGAAAAACCAAACAGATCGCCTTCCACTGGCCTGTTTGTTCATTATATAATCTGGTGTCGTGTCAATTTGTCCGACGCATGACACAGTCTATGTTTGTTCTTCGCACAGATTTTTTTCTCTGAACAATTAAGCGGTCGCTTGCTTAGAGTCGTGCGACGCAATTTCACTGTTAAATCTCTCGAACCTACACCATGTATCCGCAAAAATTTGGCCGGCACACTCCGGTCGGACTCCTCCGCGGCGCCTGCCTCTCTGTCCCTCGCGAATATCTTTCCAAATTGAAAACCTTCCCATATAAACGCGGTCTTTCCTGGTAGACGGGAACGCGACGGGACACCAGTGCGTCCGCCGCTCGGTTACTCGACCCCTGACCGTCATTGACTTTTTCGTCCGATCGCTTGACGGGGACGTTCGGGGAGGATGCGCCGTCTCTCCCACCCCACCCCACCCCACAATCCCCGGCTCCTCGCCGCTCTCGCGATGCGAGAATTTACGAGACCCGGAATTGGATTGGATTTCTCGCCGTTGTGCATTCAATGCAAAGCCGAAGTCTGATTTTTGATGTCGCCTTACGTGCATGCAGACGCATTCAATTCGCACCGACATAACAATGTTAGGCATGTCGTCCACGCGCGACGAAGAACAATATTAGCCAATGTCGCTTTTTTACCCTTTTTTTATCTCACCGAGAATCGGGCCGCAGTGAATGCAAGTTGATAGGCACCTCATGGAAATGTTTGCACTGACTTTTTCAAGGCGATATGTACTGCAGTACAGTGGCGGTTCCAGGATTTCATGGTGGGAGATTAAATGAATTCATAGGAAGTTGGTGGGGATGGGGGAATAAAAAAGAAGGAAAATATCAATAACATTTGCCGGAAAGGGCTGACAAAAGGGAATTTTTACAATTTTCCCTAATTTTACTACACTTTACCGAAAAATAGGTTGATTGACAAGCAAAAAAGGCCATCCGCAGTTTCCCCGTAGTTTTACTAGGCTTTTACACACATTTACACACACAAAAGATTTCACAAGCGAAAAAAGTCCGGAAGTCCGGTTGGGGGATGCATCCCCACTGATCTCCCACGTGGAACCGCCACTGCTGCAGCACATCGTGATATATTTTATTGATGGAATACAGTAAAATTTCATTGCAGATACAATTTGTTTGACTCGCTAACCTCCAACTGCAATGTGTTCTTTCGTTGGTTATTACTTTCCGAACGTCTTGAAGTCATGTCATGATTTGAAGAATAGATCTGAGTTTTTCTTCGTGAGTCTTTCATTATGGAAAATTGTAGGGAAAGGATTCATGCTCTTCCGAAGATATTTGGCTTTACGAATAATTTCAAATCTTTTGGAGGAAGAGATGAAGTTAACTAGTATTGAAGATCTGTTTTCATCTCTACTTTTTTATTTAGTCTGAAAACATGATTTATTTCTTGAGGCAAGATTTTAATCTCAAGGTCATTTATCAAGATCTAGTTCTAGTAGTTCCTTGTTTTTCTCGGTCTGTGGTTGATTTCTAGCTGGGTCATCTTCTTTGTCTTTAATTTTGCTTTTCAGCCCAACAATAATCAAATCATTTTGAACCGACATCGCTTCTAAGGCATCAATTAATTCTTTCTCCCATCGAGGATAGTTCATTCGTAACTGGGTTGATAGACTGAGAGATTTTTTCATCCGTAATCTTCTCAATTGATATTTTTATTTTGTCATTCATTTAATTTATTTTGTCGTTTAGTTTTTCATTCATTTCCGCCATCAGTTCATTGAATTTTAAATCCAATTTCGAGTTAACTTCGCTTGTTATTTTGTCAAATATCTTACTAAGAACTCTCTCAGCGCAAAGCGCCTCAATGAACTCATCTGTCGTTGCTGCTTTTTTGACATCTTCTTATGGCAGTAGAGGGCTGGGCCAAACAGGTTAATAATGTCATAAAAGAAGCCTTTAAATTGTTTTTGTAGCCGATATAGTGATTAACTGTTCGTTCAGTCATCCGTTTATTCCATATTTAAATAGATTTCTTCACTTGATTTATCCTTTTTTGAGTGCTATATTGAACGATGGTTGATTGCGTACTACATAGAACGATAGTTGATCATAACTCCTGTAGCCTGTTCGCTTTTGTTTAAACTTATCGGTCGCATCGTATCGTAAGTTTATAGTTCTACTCAATTTGTAATATTTGGGGCTGTCCATTAATTACGTCAACAATTTAGGGGGAGGGGGTTTGAAAAATGTTGACAGTTTTTGACAGAGGGAGGGGTCAAGAGAAGTTGACGTCAACAATTTCACTTTTTACAAATAATCAAAAACTAGGAAATTTCATGGAATACTACTTATTATAATGGAAAAAAGCATGTCAAAAAGGTCATAACCATCACATTTTGACACTCGACGAGCAAAAAAGTGAAAAATGGTCATCATCGCAAAAATATTAACCTTGTTATTGGGACCTGTCATTGATCTGGGGGGGGGTCAAAAGTTTTTGACGTAATTATGGGGGAGGGGGGTAACTGAAAGTTGACAGTTGTTGACAAGGGGAGGGGTCACAAATTGCCCAAAAATTGTTGACATAATTAATGGACAGCCCTTTTAAGAAAAGTAACAAAATAATTTAAGAGAAAATCGATAATCAATCGTTTATCGAAAATAAAAGAAATAGGCGTCCGCCATTTGACCATAGAATTCTTGACCTTTTTGATGCATGTAAAATTTAATTTTATATATATATATATATATGAAATTTAGTTATGAAATACTGTGTTTCTGATCATTGATTTGTGTGTCTCTCTCTTAGTTACCTCGCGTCACGGCCCACATTCGTTGAGAGTCGTAACGACCTACAACAGTGCAACCATATCATGGTACCCAGCCTACGACGAAGGCTTTCCAATACACCAGCTGCTCTGGTGAGTGTCGACTTATAGCTGCAGGATGGTCGATAAATTTAAAAACATGCGGGTAATCGCTAATGTTTAGATAGTTAACCGTCAAGCATTCCACTTACGTAGGAAATTATATAGGTCTAACTTACACAGGCCAATGACTGCTCGAGTTCACTTTGAGTGATTGAAAAGCAGAAAACGTCGCTTTATATTTCAACAGCATATTCAAATTTCCCCATATACTGCTGATTGATTAACTGACATTCCAATGCCTTTATATAGAGTGAAAATTCAGCTGAACAAATTGAAGATATTACTGTAAATCCTCTCCTTAATAGAAAGAAATCTTGTGAGTTTCCATGGTCACTGTTTGATTTTTTCAATAATTTTTATTTGCTCAATTATTGACTTTTATACTTTTCCCGATTCATAATCTCCTCTCTCTCTCTCTCTCTCTCTCTCTCTCTTTGTATTGGACCAGCCATTGTTACGTTTTTGTTTATTCATCGTTAAGAATTTTCCTTCTTTTCCCTTCGGTCATCTTCCGCTTTTGAATCAATTTCTTGTTTTCTCTCTAGCAAAACCATAACAAAAACACTTTTCGATCGAGGTCTCCAGAGCACAAAAGTTCTTGCGTCGAGTAGCGGGTATATATGTCCTTGGGTTGACTCGCCAACATATAGACGCCCTTCGAGTCGACAATGCCGGAGTTTTTTTACGCATCAAATTCGCAGTTTAGTAGTTCGGATAGCGCGGCATTTGTTGTTGTTGTTGTTGTTGCGTACGTGACTGACGTTGTACAGTCTATTGTAATTTTTAAATCTGAAATTAATTGCGTTCTATATATATGTGGCGTCTGTCGTTAGCAGCGTCGTCGTCGTTCCCCCGAGGCGGACTTTCTTCTTCTCTTCGGCGCAACCTGACACTCTCCTCCGTCAGTCGGTCTTCGGCGCCTGAAGCGAATGAGTCTTCTTCTGCTTCGAAAAACACTCCATTCATATTGTCAGAGAAACATCGCGATCCACACAACACGCCGATTCTGTCCCTCCGTCTGTCTATCTGACTGTCTGTCTGCCTGTCAGTCTGTCTCTGTCTGTCTGTCTCTCTAGCTCTTTCTTTCTCTCTCTCAAGTATGTCTCTCCATCACTCTCCGTCTGTCTCTGTCTCAGTCTCTGTCTCAGTCTGTCTGTCTATCTATCTGTCTGTCTGTATGTCTCTCTTTCTCTCTCTCTCTCTCTCTCTCTCTCTCTCTCTCTCTCTCTCTCTCTCTCTCTCTCTCTCTCTCTCTCTCTCTCTCTAGCCTCTAGATAAACCTGTGGAAGAACACAGCTGTCATACGAATCGACTTGTGCTTTAGAAATCCAGTATAATGTCTATATTAGTTCGAATCTTCATCTTCATCTAGTACCGAAATACATTGCTTTGTTCTCAGCTGTCGTCAGCTTTTCTTCTTCTGATATTGTCGTCGTCGTCGTTGTCGTCATATACGCGCCATTCACTCTCGCCGTTTCAACGTTCGTCCGTCTGCTGATGGAGACGGGAACGACTAAAATTTTGCCCCCTCTCCCCATTCCCCATTCCAAGCGGTCCTTTCGCCCAGCGGGATTATTGACTCCAGTAACCGTAAAGAACGCTCAACTGCCCCACGGCGATGATCGACGCTGCTAATTAATCTTATCCCTGCACGATTAAATAGACCAGTTCTTTCCAAGCTCTTAATTCTAGCGGACTCTTTTAAAAATTTCTCCTACAGCACCAGGGACCGGTGCCACTTATCAATTCTTCTTCCTAGAATATGATTTTAACAGTGGCGGCTCCAGGATTTGGCAAGTGGGGAGGCCGTTGGGGTGGCAACTTCTAATCATGGGGGGCAACCATTTGTTGTTAGGTATGTGGTATTAAGTATAGGGTTCCAACAGGGGGGCCCTGGAGGGCAGGCACTCAATAGGGGTGGGCACGGGCCCCCGGGCCCCTGTGGAGCCGCCACTGGATCTTAAGTATGTCATGAAATAAATGCATGCTTAGCCAGTTCTATACACAGCCTGGTTCTCTTGGATCTGTATTGTGGAAATATTAGACCTACAGAATGTTACCAAATTACTAATAACAAAATAACACTGAAGCAGCTAACAGTAACTGCTAAATTTGTTATTTATTTATTTGTGTTTCTCGCAAGTTTATCAATTCGTGGTTCTATTGTAGACATTGCTACCCACAATAAAGAAAGAATATCCAATAATATTTTTAAAGTTTTGTTTTAATACTGCTCATTGCCGAAAAACTAAATTTTAAACTTCTAGCTTCTCTGGTTTCTTGCATTTTTTCACAATTTTCTAAACTCATGCCTTGCACTACCACCGTTGTGAAGTCCTGAGATACTAGTTACACGTGTGTGTATGTGTGCGTGTGTGTGTGTGACTCACTCACTTACTCATTCACACTGTCGCACACACACACACACATACTAATGGGCGATAAATTTCATGATTTGTTTGATTTTATGCATAAATGTGAACGTTTATTGTTTACCACAGACTGGTTCATTAATTATTTTATATGCTCTGATAACTAACTAATTAATATCAGAACCGTTTTTGTCGACTTTTTTGCTGCTCAGTAAGACTCGACATAACCTTAACCACTGTTGTTGATCTTAAAAGATTTTTAACAGAGTCTCTTTAGGAACTTATGCAGCTTTGCCAATACAATATATATATATATATATATATATCTTTGCCAATACAATATATATATAATTATATATAGACCAGACGCAAGAGCCGCTTAATGCACTTTTTAAAAATATCCTCATCAAATTTTGCTGAAAAACAATAAGGGAAGATATGCCTGAAGGAAATCTTCGTCGTTTTCCTCCAAGCGGAATAAATGGCGCATGGATCAATGACTTCACCCGCTCGTCATGGACGCTGCATGCTTAGAATGCGCCACTGTGTCTTATATAGAGGACACTTGAACAGTCAATATGGATTATATGGCATAGAATATGGTTGAATCACTGGCGTTGCCAGGGTTACGGAATGGAGAGGAGGGGCGATGCTGGTGATGCTTTCGATGGAAATAGGACATCTGGTTTCGTGTATTACACTGCCTAGTGTACGCGGCTAAACAGACAGTTTTTTTTTGAAAAAATAACTATTTTTAATGATATAGTAGGATCTTCTTAAAGTGCTATACTGTAGTTCTTGTGGCACGAAAGCGCTACCGAAATTGCGGTCAGCAATGATAAAGTCGGGGTTTCTTCTCTTTAATTAAGGACAATGGTCTTACCCCCACCCTGGCCACTAAAAGCTAACCTAGAACGCACAGTCGAAACATACCAAAGAAACCCTTATGGGGCCGGTCATAAAGTACGCCTACGTCGCGCTATTTTTCAATCCATTTTTACCCTCTCCTCCCTGTCACAAACTTTCACAAATCTTGGAACCCCTTAAGGCGTCATCCATAAATTACGTCACGCAGGTTTTCTATTTAATATATTTAATATAATATGATGATGATGATAACGATGATGATGATGATGATGACGACGACGATAATGATGATGATGATACTGGTGATAGGCATTGTTGCGATGCTAAGAGGAATGATAATAGTCTGGCTCGACTCGCCTACTGTTCCGTCATCGACTGAGCGTGACCGTTGTTGCCTGTGCGGTCCCCTGTAGGTACCGGCGGCTCGACGACGGCCCGACGCTGGGCGACAACGGGACTGCGGAAGACGCCTCCCGTCGGCCTCCGAACGGATCGTGGGAGACGATGGGGGTCGTTCCGAACGACACGGCCACCATGACCTTACACTCCCTGCAAGAAAACTGCTCCTATCAGTTCTACATTCAGGCGCGCCTTCACCGAACGGGCGAAATGCTCACAACCGATGCGGTCACCGCTCAAACAAAAAGTACGCACTTGAAAAATTCTGTCCATTATTAAAATTCTGTCCATTATTATTATTATTATTATTATTATTATTATTATTATTATTATTATTATTATACTATTATTATTATTATTATTATTATTATTACTATTATTATTAATATTATTATTATTATTATTATTATTATTATTATTATTATTACTACTACTACTACTACTACTACTACTATTATTATTATTGTTATTATTATTATTATTATTATTATTATTATTATTATTATTATTATTATTATTATTATTGCATTCTTCAATGCAAAATGAATGTTAACGCACATCAAGTCAGTCGCAAGTGAATAATCGTAAGCACAAAGCTTATTAAGGGGTGAACAACTTGTCCAGGGTCGCTACCCGCATTGGAAGGGTCAGATTCGAACCCGCTACTCTCCGGTCGAGTGGCAAGAATCTTACCGCTACTCCACGCCCTATATATATATATATATATATATATATATATATATATATATTATATAATATATGTAATTATGTGTGCTGCATACTATATATGTATACAAGGTATACAATAGTATCTGTATCTAAAGCATGAACATATTTATTTCTCGTCAAATCTTCTTAGCTTTCTGGCAGAAGGACTAATTTCTTGCAGCTTTGTCGTAACTCCTTTTGGCAGGCGATGCTGTGGCGAGCGGCAAGGGTCTATCTGTGTACGGTTATGTTTCTCTGATTGCGTCTCTCCATTGGAGCTTCTCATCGTTACGTTTATCGCAAATTTCGTTTAAAACGCCAAAAGGCTTTACGATCGCCGGAGAGATGACGAAGTTTCTTCTCGCTCGCTAGGAAGAAGTCAATGAAGATAACTTTAAAGTCGAACGGGCTTCGCGAGTTACTCGGCGGGCGGACCCATCTGTAGTGAAACGACGATTTAAGGATGTCTATATGCTCACGCTTTGTTGTCCGGTCAATCTATTAAAGTGTGTGTGTGTGTATTGTGTGTGCATGTGTGTGTGTCCGTGCTTGTGTGTGTATGTGTGTGTATGTGTGTGTAAGTAGATGTTTCCTTTCTCTGCATTCGCTGCTGTCCGACGCCGAGTAGTATAGTGGTGTTTTATGCTCGGTGTTTAGATCGATCTATCCGTTCGATTTTCTCTCCTTTCAGATAGACCCATTACTCGGAAGGAGGAAGACGACGACGACGGCGATCTTGATTTAGTCGGTCGACGGTCATCCAGGGTGACAGACCGTGCCCAGAGAGATAGCACCTACTCGCCGGCCGCCGTCAGAGGTAACACCCCGTTAAACCACCGCGCAATGCTTTTCATCTGATACGCGTGACATCGGTGCGCCGACTTCTTCCTCTCTCCTTCGCACCCACCGTCGTCGCTTTCGCTCGATTCAGTAGCCTCTCCAAGAATATATGGTTCAAATAATCCTGCGTTTTTCCATTTTCTGGATGAACACGTAACGCTTCGTATGGACCGGTATCATTATAAATTGTTCACTCGGCGGCGTATCCAATCCAACGCCGCCGAAATCTGCGCTCGGACGCAGAACGGTAAATGCTAGGCCGAATGTGGGCATAATCGGTTTAAACATTTTTACGGAGATGGTCCAGTTTGCAAGAATTTGTGTAGGTCTTTCTGCATCTCTGTTTTGGCATATGCTTCCATCCCAAAAATAGAAATTCCCAACTCCGGAATTGTTGAGGTCACAATAGAGAATTTAACCATATGAAAGGAGTTGCCGAAAATTATGGGAAAAGAAAATGAAAACGTGTTAACTTATGGAAAAGTCATCTTGAATTTTTTCTACTTACTTTTATATGTTTTAATGCCTTCAATAGGTCATTGGTTTTGCAGTAGCAGCTGCTACCTTCGCTATTAACTCTTCATCATTATAGTCAATATCTCTTTTATCTTGAATCCAAATTTCAACTTAACTAACTACATTTATTATATCAAGGACTCGCACTCAGATATTGCGGATTTCAATCAGCCAAATTGTAAATGCATTAGGCCTATAGTTAAATTCATTTTCACGGTCGTGTAGGTCACAGGCCTACTATAGAAATAGGCCCTAAGTTGGCACAACGGCTCTTCATCTCCGTAACCCATCGTCTTTCTTTCTGTGCTCCGTGACTCGTTCTATGTTAGGCATTAGCTTCTTCAAATAAATTCCATTGGCGTCGACAGGATATGTGCATCGAGACGACGTTTTAACGTTTCTTCGGTAATTAACTGAAACGACAGCATAATATTCTCATCTGAGCGTTCTATTCGTCGCATGCGGCCATTCGTCTGTTATCCGATGATTCTGATCTGATCGTAAACTTCTATAGCGCCACTTCATGATCAGTGGCGTAACGTGGGGGGGGGGCGGGGGGGCACTTTGTTGACAGCCCCCCGGGCCCCGGGCTGGGGAGGGCCCGAAGAGGGGTCTACGCTAGGGTTAGGTTAGGGTTAACCCTAACTTCTTAACCCTAACCCTAGAAATGATGTGCTGACGACCTTTTTTTTGCTCGTCAGCTCGAAACTCTGGGGCCCCCATGGCAAAGATGCCCCCGGGCCCCCAAAAGTCACGCTACGCCACTGTTCATGATGCACAGAAGCAGAGCAGACGATTGCACGCCAAATCAAAATCATTCAAGCTCTATAGGTGAAATCCATAAAAAGGCTTCCTAGACCTTTGGAAAAAACGCTTGACCTTGCCACCATTGGCGCAAACTTGGAGCAAAAAGTGAGGGGTTCAAACCCTAGGCCTCCCACTTCCCCATGGTAGATTCTTAAAAATTGGGGGGACTCAAGCCTATATGCCTAATATAAACATACGACTATGACTCTAACGTACAGGGTTAGTTCTAGGATTATCAATTTCGGGGGGGAGTGTCTGTATATTCTGGGGGTCCCCTGCCGAACCGAAAAAGTATGACAAGCAAAAAATTTCATCCAATGCTCAGATTAGGGGTGTCGGTCTCAGATTGGGCTTTGGGGTGTTGGGGGTGTAAAAATATCCCTGCTAACGCAACACATAAAGTCGCCGCTTGATTTTAGAATTTCTGCCTTTTCGTCCGGTGAACGTAACTGTCCGGCAGCTGTCCGAAGGCCTTCTGATCAGCTGGCGTCAACCGACTGGCAGCCCAGTACCCATCGAGTACTACGATGTAGAGTACCGTACTGTCGGTCAGTGGGTACCTCTGGTCGTTCAGCCCGTTGACCAACCGTGGTACCTGTGGAAGACGGCTTCGCGCGGCGTCAACTATCAGTTTCGCGTTTCCAGTCGCGCTCACTCGTCACTCATCAGTGAACCAAGTCTGCCGGTGACCTTTTATAGCGCAAGTATGAGTTATTCGGTCAAATGCTCACTATATATTCTCCCATTAACTAAGGAAAAGAAGCTTTCGAGTTACTGTTGTTCTAACGATCGTCGAGGTAGACTAGGGCCTGTTTAAAGAAAAATTTAGCACTGCACTAAACTCAGAAAATTTGTGGACATACGCACAAAAACAAGCAAAAAGGTCGTTCGGAAAATTTAACACTGCACAAAGCACAGAAAATTGCATCCTACCACTGCACATTTTCATTTTATCACTGCACATTTTGTGTATCACTGCACGTTAAAACAGGCCCTGAGGACTGAGGTAGACTTAGATAAAAAAAGTAGGGGCCCGACCCTATACATTCCCCCTTTCCTATGGTAGCCTCTCTAAAAGTGGGCGTGGGGGAGGGTTCGAGCCTAGAGGCCCATTAGAAGTTTACGTCCTATGTTTTATGATAACGATCCAAACAATTTCAACCAATTCATTGCATTTTACAATACGACAGGGCAGACCCTACTGAACTACCCACTCTGAATCTTGTATTTTATTATTATTATTATTTTATTATTATTATTATTATTATTATTATTATTATTATTATTATTATTATTATTATTATTATTATTATTATTGGGAAACTACTTATGAGTATTAATATTATTATTATTATTATTATTATTATTATTATTATTATTAATTATTATTATTATTATTATTGGGAAACTACCCACTCTGAGTCTTGTATTTTATTGTTATTATTATTATTATTATTATTATTATTATTATTATTATTATTATTATTATTATTATTATGCCAGTTTTCAAAGAGCGTTTTTAGCGTTTAATTCATTCGCCCATCTAGGTTATTAAAATGCTTTAAAAATTAAGTGAGTATTTTGAAGGAAGAAATCTCTTGTTCGTTTTCATCGCTAGGTGGCGCGTCACGCTCAATCAACGACGTCGCCTACGGGGTCGTTGGCCTTGCCACAACGATCGTCGTCGTTGTCCTCGCGGTGGCCTTCGCTGTCCTCTTGTCCCTGAGAAGGACAGTGGCGAGAAGACGGAAGCGGCGAGCGACCAGACACGGTGAAAATAATAATAATTCCAAACAGATCATTTGAATTTCGAGGAACAATAAGCTTAGAAATGATTTTTCCTCTGAGCGCTCTTTTCGCTAGATAATTATTATGGCGAGGACCTTGTTTTTGTTCCTCGTCAAGTAAAAAAAATTCACGTGACAGAATTCTTAGGAAAGACGCTTTGAAACTTCCCGTATTTCCAGTTCTGAAGAGGCAGTGTTTATTCTAGCCACCTAGACATTGGGGGGTTAACATTTTTGGAGGGAACAGACATTGGGGAGGTCATACTACTTGCCAAAATGTCAAAATTTGGGAAGGGGAATTTCAAACTTGGGGGGGAATTCTCTCCAGAGACACTGCTGAAGAGGGAATTAATTAAATTAATTAGAGCCAAGTCAAGGCGGAAAAGATCAGTCAGGAACGCTATAGCGAAATAGGGGAGGCCCAAGGACAGAGCCCTGAGGGACGCCACAAGAGAGATCGGTGGGAGTTGAGAGATTCTCATCTATTAACACTGATTGATTGAGTGCGGGGGTGTAGATATGCACGCAGTCAGAGAGTTCTGCGCCTGATCCAAATGCACCTCTCGCTGGAGCATTGTCGCATTCTTTCCTCGAGGATGCCAAGTGACAAAGCCATCCTGAAAATTCTGCTCGGTTTCGCAGAGATTGCGGCCGCTAACTTAATTCGGGTCTTCTTATTTTTCTTATTGAAATTCACAGAAGGAAGAAGATAATTATTAATAGACAGGAGGACTTCTTGGAAATGCTTTGTTTCCAGCTATTGCCGCTGAAGAGTTGGCAGAGATAATAATAAATAATTAGGCCTATGCACTTCTATAGCACCAGTTCTAATACCTAATCAATGGTACTTCAAATCCATCCGAAAAGACCAGGTCATTCCAGAGATCAGTCAGAGGGAAAGAGTAAGATCGACTGTATGGAAGAAATGCTAATTGAAAGAGATGTGTTTTAGTCTGGATCTGAAAATACTCAATGAAGAGATGGCGATGATGGTGCTGATGATGATGACGAATGATGATAATGATGATGATGGTGGTGGTGGTGATGATGATGATGATGATGGCGTTGATGATGGTGTTGTCGCTGGTGATGATGGTGGTGGTTATGATGGTGGTGGTGATGATGATGATGATGATGATGATGATGATGATGATGATGATGATGGTTATTTGTTTATATTTTGAAAACAAAGTGACGGGCTGTCATTCCAGAAATTTCGCAATAAATAAATAAAGGAACTTACAAATCAATCGCAGTTGATTGTTGGTCAGTCATAATTGTCATTCTGTCTCCCAACAAATTTGTTATTTACGTTTTCTGTTGACAAATCTTGTGCACTCTTCGTCTGTAAGAGGCTCCGACATTGCATTTCTCGGTTTGCTGTGAATATGCAGAAAACGTCAAGTATTCTGAGCAAAACCACCACTCAGATGCCCCTGCCGCCGCCGCCGTCGCAGTCGCTGCAGAAATCCAAAGTGAAAAAGGTGAGAGGCAAAGAGGGAGAGGGTCGTAGCACGCATATATAGGTATAAACTTCTATTAGGCTTCTAGACTAGAGTCCCCTCGCTTTTCGAGAGACTATACCATAGGGAAGGGGGAGGTATATTGGTTGAGCGCCAGGACTTTTTCATCCAACTTTTCGTCAAATTTAGCACGGGGATATTATGGATGATGAAAGGTCAAATGAGAATTTACGGTCAAAGTGGTTGCGATGATGATGATGGTGGTGGTCGGGGAATTGGATGGTCGAAAGAAGGAGGAATATCCATATGAATACTTTTTTAAAATGTAAATAATTTACTGTCCGGCGTGCTTTTTCTTTCTGAAACTATAGAATTCGTTTCCGGTCATCATCCTGATTCTCTGATGACGTCAGTCATGGATGACGTAGTCGTCGGAATGCTTGCGTTCGATCTTCGAAACGACATTAATCACGACAGAGGTCTTCATGTCCTGCATCTCACAAAAGTCTATTTTTTGCCGCCTTTCGAAGTTAATACAGTAGAGCTTCGTTATACGTGTAATGCACTTAGCGTTGGGACCTGTCATTGATCTGGGGTTAACAGTTTTTGACGTAATTATTTGGGGTTAAGTGAAAGTTGACAGTTGTTGACAAGGGGGAGGGGGTCAAAAATTGCCCAAAATTGTTGACATAATTAATGGACAGCCGGCCCTTAAACTCCAAAAGGCGAGGGCTGCAAGTAAACGCACTCTGAGCATTTTCAATTGAGTTCCATTTAGAAACAGAGGAGCTATAATTTAATGGGTGTACTTGGATAGATCAGCTTGTAGCTTGTATTTGTGAGCTACAACCAACTCCAAACCCTATGAATTGACAAATTTCGTGCAAGTAGGCCTATTATTTTGCCAAGGGACACGGAGCGGTCAGGGCTAACGTTTAGGTACGCCAGTGTTAACGTACGCGTTTAATGCGTATATTTTAAAATCGGAAATAAGATACATATACTATAGGCCTACGGTCGAATCTTGTTTATCTGCTTAAACCATCTACTGTAGGCCTGCCTGTAAATCGGTGCTGTTATTTTTGTGTTTAGACTGTCTACCTGTACAACTGTACCGCCTCGAAGAAACCGTGTAGCGATGGATGCAAAAGCGGGACCATTGCATATTAGGCTTTTATTTTCATACGTTTGAAAAGACAAGCTCTGTCGGAAGATGGCGTCTCTCTCTCTGTCTGTCTGTCTGTCTGTCTCTATCTATCTATCTATCTATCTATCTATCTATCTATCTATCTATCTATCTATCTATCTATCTATCTATCTATCTATCTATCTATCTATCTATCTATCTATCTATCTATCTATCTATCTATCTATCTATCTATCTATCTACCTACCTACCTACCTATCATGGGCGTCCGCATAAATTTTTCCAGGGGGTGCAAAACAAGGTCTTGTGACGAAAGAGATGAAAAAAATTTCCAGGGGGGGTGCAAAACAAGATTTTGTGACGAAAGAAACAAGTAGTTTTACTTTTTTCATACATCCACAATTTTTCCAGGAGGTGCAAATGCACCCCCTTGCACCCCCCTCCGGACGCCCATGCTACCTATCTATCATCAGCTATCATCTATCTATCTATCTTGTGCAATTCGTGCAATGATTAATTTTGCGGTGCTCAAAAAGACGTTGCTGGTACGGTCAACCGGCCTTTTGATAGATTAATTTTGTGGTACGACTACAAGAATAGCTTCACGTAAAACCGAGAATAGTTCGAGAGTTTTTAATCTACTATATATGCCTTCACAATTTTCCGGTCTGTCAGATAATTATTATTTCGGAGACCTAAAAGAAGTCAGCTGCACGACAGGCCCAAACAAACTGTGAATGGCAGATCAGAAACGGCACAAATCGACCGGAAAGTGTCAAAAGTACAGACAAATGTTACAGCAGTATCGTCTCTGATCGAATAAAACGCTGTGATGAAATTTTCATTTCGATTTTTAGTCGTTTCCAATCTGTCAATTGCATTGACCTGGCTCAGTGTCACCTCTCTCTCTCTATCTCTCTCTCTCTCTCTCTCTCTCTCTCTCTCTCTCTCTCTCTCTCTCTCTCTCACCGTAAGGCCCCATCTATAGAATACTGTTTTGGCACGGAATCCATTCTTGAAAAAATATATAGAGCTTTTAGAAAAGTGCAAAAACGAGCAACAAAGATGGTCAATGGATGCCATAATTTATACTATGAAAAAAAGACTTCAATATTCTGGATTGGCAGCAATAGAAAAGAGGAGAGAGAGAGAGAGAGAGAGAGAGAGAGAGAGAGAGAGAGAGAGAGAGAGAGAGAGAGGTGATTTGATAGAAACATACAAAATAATGACTGGGAAAGTAGATGTGTCATACGATCGATTCTTTACATTGGCACACTATAGCAGCACAATTAGAGGCCACAAATGCAAATTGTTTAAGCAGAGGTTGGGTCCAAGAAAGAAAATTTTTTTAGTGCAAGAGTAGTGGACAAATGGAACAGTTTGGACGAGGTGGGAATGACAGTTCAAACAGTAAACGGATTCAAAGGTTATCTCAGGAAAACTAGGTTATTGAATGTGGAGAGTTACTACAGTGGTTTTCACACACGGCTTACTTAGCCTTCTAAACCACTTTAAATCCTATTATTAAACCACATCCATTAAATCGCATTATTTGTTATTATCGTGATCCTCATCCATGTTGACCTTTTCCTATGATGGCTTATACACTGTCGAATATATTTATATATATATATATATATATATATATATATATATATATATATACAGTGGCGGCTCTAGGATTTGGCAAGGGGGCCGTTGGGGGCCGTTGGCGGGCAAAGCAACCCTCTGCTCCTCCCCACTCGGAATCATTACTCCCTCCAATGATGAATCAGTCAAAAAGTGCGCTAAAACAGAGTCATTGTTATACCGTTACTAATATTCAACTTCTGATTTATCAAGGTTTCGAAATATAAATTGAATCGGAAAAACTTGAATGGAAACAAACAATTATTATTTAATCTGTTCCATAGGGTCCCAAAATAAAAATAGGCGTTGTAATTAAATCTCTTGGTTAAAATGGCAAGGGCAGGCTCTCAACTGCCTGCTTTGCCCGTGGGCACCGTTGGCCCTAATCATGGGGGCCAACCGTTTGTTGTTTAATGTATGTAGCATTAAGTATAGGGTCCCATATATATATATATATATATATATATATATATATATATATATATATATATATATATATATATATATATATATATATGCTCGTTGTTTCAACTCATGAGGAGGAATGGAGAAAACGTGTAGGCCTAGTCATAACTAGAAGCCCTGCTTAGAAAGTTAGAAAGGAAAGCGATAATACGGAGGAATTGAACTGGTGCTTGGGTAACGACGAAGGCTCTAGGCCTATAGAGGGCAGTCCAATTGCGTAACACTGAACCGCGGGACACATAGGTCGGTCAGGAAGCAATTACTAATTAATAATAAAAACGAGGCTTAGAGTGGTTCAGCAGGGTCTGCCCTGTGTGAGAACCACTATGTTTCACCAATCCATTGATTCCATTAATTCACATTATGGTGTTGTGTAATATCATTTTGTGACCTCGAGCTTGTCCTTTTGCCGGTTGTTCCTACATTCTCCTCGATCTGTCTTCTTGTCTTTGCATTTACAAATAGCCAAAACTTTGCAGTATAATTTTACAATGTCATAGCCGCCTCATTCAGTTACTGTATAAATGCCACAATACTTTATCTACAATCTAATACAGAGGTTCACAAACTTTTTTGATCGCGGACCCCTATTTTGTTCTCAGCTTAGTTCGCGGACCACATTATTTAACAAGTGGACAAGTGACAAGAAAAAAAGATTATCATCAATATCATACTTCCTAAATGTAGTGACAAGCAAAAAGGTCATCTGGGTTAGGGTTAGGCAAAAACCAAAACAGACTGATGCTAAAACTATTCATTTAAAATTCTAAATGGGGAAATTCACCTTTAGGAATTGAATGAGAGCCACTATAACTGACTTCACAAAATTAGAATGGACCGTATGAAAACGGAAGAGATGACAACGAAAATCATATTTTTTACTTGTATTTTCCTTTTTCCAGGGTCAAGCATCGAACCCTCGCAACCTCCACCGTCCAATTCTATTCCTCCATGGGTCCAAAGAGTCTAGATGAAACACTGGGCATTGACACCCCGTGCAATTATGGGACACGCCCTCCGAATGCAAATTCCTGGGAAATAGCCTGCCCACTGGTTCATTAAGTCAATGTTGATCTGAAATTCAGGACTTAAATTGTGAGAAAATTGAATATGGATTATAAACACTGATGCGCATGCACAAACACATATACGCACATACGAGAGAGAGAGAGAGAGAGAGAGAGAGAGAGAGAGAGAGAGAGAGAGAGAGAGAGAATAAAAAGAGAGATAAATAAACATACACATTTTTATACACATTCTGTCAGGAGCGATTTTAATTGCCAAACCATTCTGATTCTTCATTCTGTCAGGAGCGATTGATGAAAACAATATAATTGTCCGGAAATTGGAAAGGATCAAACCATTCTGATTCTAAACATGATCCCAACAATCCGATGAACGCCATTATTATTAAAATGTACAGATCCTCAAGCTTACCTGGAACGTCAGAGCCCTACGCTGCAATGACTTTTCTGTTCTACGAACAATTGTTACCAATATAAATTTAACATCGTCCACCAACGCATTGGACAAATTACCAATAGTCAGCCATTTAAACTTGTCTTCTGTTACATAATTATTTAGCATCATATTACATCTGCTAGATTTAGGTATTCTTCATGCATAAAATGAAAACGGTCAAAGTCAGTCAACCAATCAGAACGCTTGAAGGTAACAGACAGAGAGAAATACAGATAAGAATCAAAAATAGATGATCCCAACAATTCGCCATTATTATTAAGCAGGCCCTTAAGAAAAAATGTATCAAGTCTCCAAAAACCTGACAAATTAAAAAAACATCTGTTTTCAACTCTCTAAAAACAGCCTGACAAGCAAAAAAAATTTTGTCAAAAAAATGTAAAACCACCCTGACAAGCAAAAAAAATCCTTATCATCACCGGATCTGGGCCCCTGAAAACTCCATGGGCTCCGGTACAATGTACCGGCTGCACCTGCCTCTCCTCAGGCCTGATCAGAGTTCAGATTTTGATGGTTCACAAACAAATTAACTTCATCTGACTATCGAGCAGGATTAATATGTGATATGCATATCTACTCCATATGTTTAACCGACAGAAATACTTAATGTCAAAAAAACAATAAATTATAAATAAGAATTGGCTGAATAGAAGAAATAAAAAACAAAAATTACCCAACAATGAAAGATGTCAACAGAAAATACTGATAGATATAAATTCAATTTCTGAATAAAATATGCATAATTTCACCCACAAATGACTGATTCTAAATTAAAAATTACATCGGAGCTTCATCATTTATATGTGATAGTGATGACGTGAGAACTATATACAATTTGTTTCAGACTGTTTGTCAATTAATACAGCACAATGAGATTAAGTTGGACGTTGAGCATCTACGTGCGACTGTAGACATTCAAATGTCACAAGCCAAAATGCCATGGAATTTCTGAAACAAATAAGTCTAGCCAGCGGTTGTTTGGGCTCCATTGCTGCCATTTGCTTCAGCATGTGGAAATCTGTGTAACTGGTTTACGGCACTCCATATTAATGCCGTTGCCAAAAGCACAAGAAGAGCCTGCAAGACACGGAGAAACAAATTCATCGTTGTGGCACATTCAACTGGCTTAAAATTCATATTTGATGCAGATAATAAGAATGAAACAACCTTCTGGGCACTTAAACTAACTCAGAACATCTTCTGGAGAAAACGTATCATGGCAGGAACAGATTTTGCAACACCTTAATTCCTCAAATGAGAACTTCAATCCTTACCATGCCAATAAGTTTATACTGTTGGTACAGTTGAATTAACTTGATGCGATAGAGAGCCATGGTACATGGTAGGTAGGATTCCTCCTTGGAAGATTCACTACACCTGTGGTAAAAGAATCAACCAGTTTCTGTATCAGTAAACTTTGTCCCAGAAATGCTTCCAAAACCAAAATGCATGTTATAAATTAAAGCATGTGTATAGAATTTTAACAGATATCTGCTAAATTTTAATAAATCACATTTCAAAGGCAGTCTGCTTAGGTGTGCAATATATTTGAAATGTATTCAGATGCACCGAATATAACAACGGTTGATTTCTAAAATGCAGTGGACAGTCAGACCATTCACACCTCACAATTTTTAACCTCCAGTGTTAAGTAAGTAAGACAAAATTTCTATAGCGCTGCCCGAAAGCTTGGCGCAGTGCACCAGCTTAGTCACGAGCGCCAGAGTTGAACAGTCAAAATTAAAAGTTTCTAACTCCACTGGGAATCATCCTCAAGGGAATTAAATCCTAAAACCCCCATAAATTCAAACATTGAAGTGCAGTAAAACTATGCCAGTAAGGGTTTCAAGGACAGTGGTCTGCAAAACATTCCATCTTCGACAAGGTCCTCGCAATCTGTAAAATGGTCACCAACAGCACATTTCAAAACGTACCTGCGCATGCAAAGGTGTGCAAGAGGTCAACACACTGTATTGCGAGTAAAGGAAACACAGTCACCTACCTACACCACTATCAGAAACTGCAGCTGTCTTTTCATATTCAAAAAAGACCCAAATGTCACTACATTAGGCCTTTCTGTATACGAAAGAGTCACTATGAATCAGAAATTCTATTTAAAGAAACAATCCTCAAAATAGGTTTAAAAACTGGGTATGTTCAATCCAAGGGTACTTGTTACCCAAACATATGCTACTAAGTTTCACTGTGTGCATAATTTCAAGCCACTGTCTGTATCTTGCTTTACCCAGAAATGTAACTTGCCTTGAATAAAGATGTAAAAGTAGTTGAGAGTGGTCTTCAAAAATATCCTTTCTGATGTTGAGTTTTTTCCAGACAGAAGAAGATACATTTATGCCCTCTTCCACTATGCTTGCTAGACTAAATATACCCTGAAAGACAGTTATTCAGTTCTACAAGCTTATAATTATGGTTGCCTAATAAAATAAACAACATTGGCCTCAGACAGCAAAGTTATCCAGCCAATTAGATTAAATGATTTAGAATTTGCTTAAGATTTGTCCACAATGGTCTTCTCAGTGTGCCCCAAGCAAGAACCTCCTTGTTCCTGAAATGAGGTTTTGAATCAGTTGGCCCTATCCTTTGGAATGCTCTTGACGCCAGTATGCGTGGCTTAGCAGCTCCTAATTCTATGGCCCTCTTTTTGAAACGACTTAAAACTTATCTATTTGTCAATATACAGTAATTTGCTGTGGGAGCGCTTCTGAGTGATTCTTCAGAAGAGGCGGTATACAAATACTTTGTTACATTACATTACATTACAAGTGCCTACAAACAATTACGCCATATAAATAGGAGGAATTAAAATTTAAAAAGAAGGAACAATTTTAGCTTCGTGAATTTATAAAATACATTTTTATTTACTAGACTACATTAGCATCATAATTTAAATGGAATACATAACTATTATGGACAGTTGGACACCTTTCACCATAAGTAATAGTAGCATCTGAGTTACATGTTGCAGAATTGAAACTTTACAGTAGTGGACAGTTCTGACCTGTAGGTCACCTGCCAAGGCAGCTTTGCCATACATTTCTACAGCTGTTTCCTGATTAGGACTTTTGTCTAAGGCTCCATAATAGTAATATTCAGCCATTTTTATCCATGCTAAAGAGTAATTCAAACACAAATAAATCTTTATAACAAATATCAGAAAACGGATGCAGTTTAACAAATATAAATCAGTTAAGTAACAATTTTGTTTAGCATTGTACTCATATATTAATTAATTCTTAATTGTGCTTAATTCCCAAAGGTCTTATGAATACAAAAAATGCCTGGAGACAAAAATTTGTGTGTTGATTCTCAACTGGCTCTTCGAGATCGGCAACAGAGAAAGTTTCTCGAAAAAATATTGCATTATATTTTAAAATCACAAAATTATTCCAGCTGCAAAAAACAGTGCTAACCGAAGACTTATATAGAAGACCATTGCACAAATAAGCCTGCATTAGTGAAATGCAAATGTTTTACCATAAGGGCTGACATCTTTGAACATTCTCTGAGTCGAAAGATTAAAATGACGCCACTTGCATTCTTTCTCCAAAAGAGAAGCAACATTTCCCTGGATAGGAAAATAAATTGACGTGACATAAAGAAATATAGCAGTGCATACTATCAGCTATATAAGGAGTAAAAGTATGGCAATAAATGCATGCAACATGTCCAAATATACGATCTTGATAATACTGAACAACCCAGTTCACATTTACAAACTAATAAGTTAGATCAACCTGCCAAAATTAGACCCAAGACAACTTGATTTAATTTTATATAAGGAGAGTTTCAGTATATTTGAACAGTGTGCCTCAACAGTTGTAGGCAATCATTGATCCGCATACTGTGGTTTCTTCTTCTTCTCATAGCCCCATCAGGAACCGTTGAGACCAGTGGCACTGTTCTCACGGTTTTGAGCTGCATGTACAGCATCTCCAATGCTCATCCGAGTCCACTCAGTGACGTCGTCTCTTCATCTTCGCATTGGTCGTCCTTGCGTTCGAGATCCTTCCATTGTGCCTTCCATGCAGACCTTTTTTAATCTTTTCTCCTTCATCCTGGCAACATGCCCAAACATCTGCAGCTTGTCTCCTTGATGGTCACCATCAGACTTATTTTTATTCAAATTTCATTTAAGATCTCTCTTCATTGGTTTCCTTTTCCATCCATGAAATTTTCTGCATCATTTGCAGATACCACATTTCTTTGGCTTTCAATTTCTTTAATTCAATTATTAATTTATTACTTATCTATGAGAGTCACAGTCCAAGCAAAATAGCCCAATACCTCCTCTTGTTCACAACTTCATGTCATATTACAAAACTTATATTATACAGTGTATATGTCAGACTAATTGTTTTTATATGATGACTCAGCAGTTGCAAACAATTTTTAAATCATTATTGCCAGAGACCAGCTTAACAAACAAAACCCTGCAGAATAAATCATGGACTGGGAATTCAAATAATTTAAAAACGGTTTTTAAATGGTCTAAATTTAACTGGAAACAGCGTTTTAAGTTATAAATAGACGTGGAAGTAATCACAGCAGATCCTTATCAAAATAATGAGATGATCAGATAAAGACATCCCCAAACTTACATAGTTTTCATCACAAAGATAAGCTAGGTTGAAGTTTGCCACCTCAACGCCTGAGCTTGCAGCCATCAGATAGTAGATAAGAGATTTCGTCCAAAGCCTTTTTCGAAATGCTCTTACCCCTCTGGACAGAATTTTTCCCACTGAGGGATTCTGCTCTGCGACATATCTGACCCATCTGTGACACAAAACCTTACGTTTTGAATAATGAAATAAGTTATTCAGAGAAGGAACTAGAAAGAAGGGCTAAGAAAAACTAAAAGTGAGCCGTTGTTATTGACTCACTGCAGTAGAATTTAAAAATTTAATGCAAGATCTCTAAATTTCCCTAACGTTTCCAAAATCAATTCAGCAGAAGAAGCTTGACATCAGGTGTTTTTGTGAGGCAAATTTCTTTACCTGTTGTCAGCAATCCATGGTACTTATGGGTATCAACTAATACCCTTGAACCCAGGAACCAGTTGGAGTCCTATTACCTGGGGCAGTAAAATTCAGCATGGGTACCTCCCCTCCCCGTGGAAACATGACCTTTATGTCGAACTCCCCCTTCATTCACTGCAACTAATGATAGAATCATTAGTTGCAGCACCCGGAGGACAGTGTGACACCATTATGTCACGGTCAATCTCCAGTCCCTGAGGTGGCCTATCATTAGTTGCAGCAAATGGAAAAGGAGTGGTTATTTAGTTGGGTGTAGAGATAAGAGCCCACAAGGAGGATTATGCTAATTCGAGTTCCACCCCCTACCCCGCACAAAATTTATTGGGTATCCATACAAAATGTGGACATGTACCCATACAAAATTTGGATGGGTACCCCGGGCAGCTTTAAAAACAAAATTGACAGCCCTAATAGTAGTCACAGATTTTCCCCAGAACTTAGCATCTTTAGGCATTAAGAAAATCTTATGGATTATATTGGTTGGTGAAACAAAGCAAAGCGGTCTAGATCAGAAAGCCTATATTATATTTTTTGTCTCAGGACACTTTTTTTCATAAGTCCCTCGGAAACTAAGTACCAAAGGAATATATAAATAATATATATATATATATATATATATATATATACACCTCATTCAGTTTCTGTGGTCTGAGTTTCCATACCAGTGCTCTCATGGTTTGTGTAGTGGGGGTGTGTAATGGTAGTCACAGATTTTCCCCAGAACTTAGCATCTTTAGGCATTAAGAAAATCTTATGGATTATATTGGTTGGTGAAACAAAGCAAAGCGGTCTAGATCAGAAAGCCTATATTATATTTTTTGTCTCAGGACACTTTTTTTCATAAGTCCCTCGGAAACTAAGTACCAAAGGAATATATAAATAATATATATATATATACACACACATCATTGCAGTTCTATTGCAATGATGTGTATATATTTGAAGTTTTGGCTTCAGAATGCAACAAAACTTTATACATTATGTAAGCCGTGTCAAGTTCTTTTCGAAATTTAAAAGATCAACAACTGCTCACATTCTGCAGTAATTACAGAAAAACTAAAACTAGAAAGTTTTAATGACTTACTGCATGGCTAAGTTCACGTCTCGTCCAATCTTTGGATGATCTCTAATGACGTATGTTGCAAAAAGTATGCCTGCCTCCATCTGTCCAAGGGCAGCTGCTTTAGCAATTAGATCAAAGCCCTTATCCTGCAAAGTCACATTAACCCAGTTAACAATTACAACTACAAATATTTGTGATAACCAGTGGCGTAGCCAGGATTCCGGAATAGGGGGGACACGTCGACATTTTCTGGTGAAAAGTCTTAAAAATCTTGACAAGCAAAAAACCTCATTTTGTCAAAAGCTTTGACCTCTCATCCATTCTCCATGATCTCATAATATTACCTACACCCCAACTGCTCAGCGGTTTTGTGCAAATCCCCCCGACTGGTCCCAGCCTGAATATGGGAGCCAGATCCCCCCGTGCCCTCCCCGTGGCTATGCCAGTGGTAACACCAGCAACAATCTATATGATGCTGAAACCAATCTCTGCTACAAGACAACATGCAAACAACAAATTCAAAATACAGTGTAAGCCAAGATTTCAAACAGAAGTACGGTATGTCAAGCAGCAAAGTGCAACTCTGCAGAGAAAACAAATTATGAATGTAATGCAAATTTCTTGCAGATTTGTTAGTGCTCGTGAAAACAAAAATCACATATGAATCAACTTTTTCCCTACACTTTCCAATTTTACTTTTCCATTTATTTGTCTGTATTATCCTGACTTGTGTTTCTATGACCAACTGATCGTTACAAAAGTTTTGGCTTCAGAGTGCAACAAAACTTGATGCATTATGTAAGCCATGTCAATTTCCACTATGCACAAGCAGATAGGCAACTGCCGAGACAAAAAACTCTGACCAACAGCAGTAAGCAAGTAAGTCAACCACATTTCTATAGCACAACCAGAAACTTGATGCAGTACACCAGCTTATTCACAAGCACTCAGTCTGGGTTCAAATCCATAATCCGTAATACAAGTCAATGATTGTCAGAGTTGCAGATCCAGGTATGCAGTTGCAAAAAAGTATCTCTATAGGGAATGATAAAAAGATTTAAAGTGAGTAGAACGTAAAGTTTTCATCACAGGATTTCCTGAAAAGAAGAGTTTTATTTGTTTTCAGAAGGTCTGTGGTGTGAAAGTGTGATAAGAACCTGTTTGTTGATCTTGACTGATGGAAGATCATTGACAATGATCTGAGAATTTTAGTGAAGCAGCTGTTGGCCGAATGAAAGTTAGGCCGGAAGAAGAACAACTTGACTGTCTGATGTGATTGTATTGCAAAAACAATTATGCAAAAGTTTGGGGTTTGAGAACTGGATCGCATTGTAGGTAAAGCATAGAATTTGCTAGTGAAACTGTGTTGATAACCCATCCACCACACTATTGTTGATGCTTCCTGAGTGAGCTAATAGGGTACACATGTTAAATATCAAGCAAATTATCAGGTAATAGACAAGAGACTCTTTTAGCAAGTTCTGCACAGATAGCATGTATGCACAGTGTCTAATAATTATAACTTGGCATTGATGGTGAACATATATGGCATTCGGTTACGTCACATTACATTGTGTATTGCTGAACTGCCTCAGTTTTTTGGGTTGACAAAAAGATTAGTAAACAATTCTCTTGTGTATCATTACTTCCCCACCCACCCATCATGCATGCAACACACATATACAATTATCACCAAGATGAACAGAGAATGTAGTGTGGGCTTTTACACAGACTTGGGTCTGAATTTATCTAATCTAATCCTAGACTTCTATAGCACCACTTAAAAGTGCATAGAAGCATCAGCCGATGGCAATTCATATCCCAGGCATCTTCATCCCAGCACCTGGTTTTGAATCACCTCATGGAATAAAGAGATACAGTTGCAGCTCTAAGTTCACAACAAAAATCAGGGGCGGAAGATGGCAGAGTGGGTTATGTGCTGTAGCGTCAGGCTGACGGAGCGGGTTCAAGCCCCGTTAGTGCCCCTACTGGCTTTCGCACAGGCAGTAATGCCTTCTAATCCACTTTAAATCATGCTAAGTAAGTAAGTAAATATAAACTCACACGTTTTAGCAATGCATACATTCACCCATAACAAATAACTACAGTACGAGATTCCAGGGAAATTACTAACCCTGTCAACGCCACTTCCCGGGTAATGACCTTGGAGATACATGTGTGCCAGATTATAAGCAGCATCCTTGTTTCCACGACTGTATGCCTTCTGGAAATAATCAGCAGCCTTGGTGAAATTCTTTTCGATTTCCAGTGCATGCCATCCCAAAGTGTTCAGAGCCTCTGGATGCTGAAACTTGGCAGCAGCCTGCAGACTTTCTACTGCTCCAGACAGATTCTTTTTAGTGCCATGACCCTGAAAATCAAACATGATTGTTACCTAATTCTCTGTGCTAAATTATTGAAGTGCAACCACAAACATATGCATCTTGTGCATCGCATTGCAAATTGTATGTACTTCAATGTACTTCATCATTGCTTTTTTCACTGCAGAATTGTTTATACCATAATCGTTGTAGTACCAGTATATGAAGCCAACACGTTCTCTAGATATGCAACTACACTGTAGAACAGTGTTTCTCAAACTGTGTGCCGCGGCACACTAGTGTGCCGCGCGAGATTATCAGGTGTGCCGTGGGATTTGTTGGAAATTTTATTAAATTTAAAATGTCAATGTTTTAAATATCTCAGATCAATGACTGTGCTCCAATACTCTGTCTTGTACGCATAGCCAGTGAGGGTCGTAGCGTCACCGAGTCTGATGAAATCTAGAGTCTTGATAATTCACCCCCTGGGACCTTGGAGGACGGGAAGCGCAGCATTGCATGCAAAGCCCCTTGGTAACTGGTATGGAGAGGGGTTGTGACTTTGCAGTTAAAATTACATGGGGCCAAGTAGGCTAAGTCATTAAGATAGGCCTACAACCCCTGCCCGGTGTCTGGTTTGTGGCACCTAAGGGGGTGTTATCTGCAGAGCGACTGTGTGCCGGCAGAGAGGACTTGCATCTGTTCTCTGAACCAAGCTAATCAAGTTGTGAACTTCATAAAATCCTGACCACTTAAATTTGACTTCTTTCAAAGCTCTGTGAGGCAATGGATTCCGAATATACATGCATATTGTACCCATAGAAGCCTAGGTAGAGCACCTGGAAGTGGAAGGTCAACTGCAGGCAACCAACAAAATCGGTCTAAGTTGGTCAACGATCTAAACCGCTTAAGAAATCAGCGGTTTTGCGCATTTTCACGTAATTTTAGATTGTTTTCAACTTGCAATTGTTCAGAAACTTTGAAGGCTAAAAAGATGAGGTATACACCAATGTTTTGCATTTTTATTCCTCTTTCAAACGATCCGTGCAAAAATTTTAAAACAAATTGTGAGGGGACCACTTTGTGGCCTAAAACAAACCCTCCCTCCAAAAAAATTTTTGGGTTCCAAGCTGTGTAGCAAAAACGGTTGAGTGGTAGTCTATCTTAAATCTTTGGTTAGGGCAAAGTTGTAGGGAATATAATTGGAATAAAATTAATCAAACATTTTGAAAATCGGACTGTATTTGGTTGAGATATCGTCTCCTGCCCCGATCACCTCTCTGTATCGTAACCATAGAAATTATGCTCATTGATGGCCTAAGTTAGTCAAATTCTTAAATTCTCTGCCCAACGTTGACCTTCCAGGTGCTCTAACTAGGCTTTTATGATTGTATCATACTGATGTTCACTGGCTTTAATGTGGCGTCTTTTCAAGTGTGCCGCCGATGTTTTCACGTATTTCTAGTGTGCCGCAAGACGAAAAAGTTTGAGAAACACTGCTGTAGAAGCAAACGATAATCCAAATAAGAATATAAATACCGGTATATAAAATTCAGGTCCATGGACTACAGAAAGACTTCAGCAGATTACAAAGACAAAAAGATAATCGTAAAACTATAAAAGTCATTAATAAGGCATCATCTAGAATACTGTGTTTAGGCATGGAATCTATTCTCGAAAAAAGATATACCTGTAGGGTTTTTACAAAAAAAGTGCAAAGACGAGCAATAAAGATGGTCAATGGATGCCGTAATTTAAGCTATGAGAAAAGACTTCAATATTGTGGATTGACAACATTAGAAGAGGAGAAAGAGAGAGAGAGAGAGAGAGAGAGAGAGAGAGAGAGAGAGAGAGAGAGAGAGAGAGAGAGAGAGAGAGAGAGAGATGATTTAATAGAAACATGCAAAATAATGAATGGGAAAGTAGATATGCTATAACATCAATTCTTAACATTGGCACACTATAGCAGCACAAGAGGCCACAAATGAAAATTGTTTAAGAAGAGGGTGAGACCAAGAAAGAGCGATTTTTTGATGCAAGGGTTGTGGACAAATGAAACAGTTTGGACGCAGTGGGAGTGACAGTTGAGAAACAGTAAACGGATTCAAGGGCTATCTAGGAAAACTAGATTATTGAATGCGGAGAGTTCTTGTAATTATTATTAATTGACTCTTTTAACTTTTTAGAGATCTGACAATAATAATAATAATATTATTATTATTATTTAATAATAATAATAATAATAATAATAATAATAATAATAATAATGTGATTTTCAAGTAGTTTAGGATAGGCATTAGTTTGTGACCTTCAAGACCTTTTCGGGAATCCTACATAATCAGAATCAGTCAAATATCGAAGTCAGGAATTTTAATAAGTGATCCAAATGCCTAGAAAGACCGAGTTTCTATGGTTCACCACACCGAGGCGGAGTCATCTGATCAACCGCAACCCGTTTACGATTGACGGGGTCGACATCGCGCCGACGACTGAACTCCGCCTTCTCGGAGTTCTCCTGGACGAGACACTCTCCCTCTCCGGGCACTTAAACAGTGTGGCTCGTACCTGCTATTACCACCTCCGCAGGATTAAAGCGATCCGTCGTTACCTACCGTTACCGGACGTGATCTGTTAGTTCGTGCTCTTGTCCTGACTCGTGTAATTATTGTAACAGTCTAATCCCGGACAATCTGCTAAACCGTCTTCAATCGGTACTTAACGTTTCTGCGCGACTTATATTTGGAGTCAGGTGGAATGAACACGTCACACCATTACTGCGGGATCGCCTTCATTGGCTCTGGATCCCTGAATGGATAACTTTCAAACGTTGTTGGTTTACGTTCAGGCTTGCACGACCCCGTGCTGTCCGCGCAGTATCTTTCGAGACTGATACACCGACCCTCATCAACCGATTTCGAGTTCAGCTCGTTATCCCGCACCCATCTAAGACTGCTAAATTTGGGGACCGATCAGTTTCGAGGGGGAACCCAATATTATGGAACTCCCTCCTGAGGACATCACGAGGAGACCACCCCGACCGATTCTTAGCGAAATAAGACGCATCTTTACAACATTTCCTACTAAAGACTATTGTAAAGTGCTCTTGACTATGGCCTTCGCTACGCATATAGCGCTATAAAAATCATCATTTATAATAATAATAATAATAATAAATGCAAAGTTGTACAATGTGTTTGCTTCAGATGATCATCTAGGATTATCTTTGATGATTTTGTTGATCACAGAAAATTAAGCTGAGTTGATTGACCAAGGAAATACAAGATTGAATTTGCAATGACCTTAAGTTGAATGATGCCATAATCGTAGAGGGCAACTGGATCACCAGAAGCTGCACTCATCCTATAATATTCAGCTGCAGCAGCAACATTTTTCTTGATGCCCTGAACTCCCCAGTAAAGCATTCTGGCCATATGCCTCTACAACAGTAAAAAATACATCCAAATTAATTACACTGGCATTGACAATATTATTATTTTTCTTCTTCAAGTGCCATGTATAGCTCTGTCGATGACCATGGATTTCCACTCTTCTCTGTTTCTGGCTTTCCTTTACAGTTCAACATTGTCTTTAGTTTTTGCTGCTTCTCTTGGGTTGTCTGTATATTTAATTCTTTGTCTTCCTCTTGCTCTTCCCCCTCTATTTTTCCTTTATGACTAGATTTCCAATCTGCCTCTTCTTATTAGATGTCAAAAAATTCAAGCTGTTGCTTCTTATTATCAATATAACCAAAATATTTTATTGAACATTGGTAAATTGATTTCTAAAAAATTTCTTGCTAGATGTAAAGATTCAAACACTAAGTTTCAAGTAAAGTTGCTTCAGAACTAGTAAAATAGCCACAAGAATTAAAGTAAGAAATACTAACAATGCATCATATTATAGTGAATGCTTAATGTTGACATCTGAGCATAGACAATATTATTATATAGGGAATTTCGTACCTGAGCATTAGTAACTCCTTGTGATGCCTGATGCTTAAGCCACATAAACAAATCTCCAGTTTCCTCTGTTTGAGCATTGACGTCAGCTTCACTAGTAAGTCTAACAATTTCTGTCAAACCCTACAGAGAACAAAAATTTAACTAGAAGAGGGCCTATTAGAGAAAAAGGAAATTTTAGCAACTACAGATTAGAAGCATTAATTTAAGGTGCAAGTATGCAAATTTATAGAACAGAAATAACTTTGTAATACACTAAAAATACAAAAAAACAAAGCAGACTTTATTTACAGAACATTTATCAAAATGAATTCCAAATTATGCAGGAGTATCTAGTCAGATTCACTCAATGCTATGCTTGAAGAAAAACCTTTGTTTCTCAAGATAAATAAAATTTAGACATCAGCAGTATTAGCTAAAGACACAAAACCTATGGTTTACACGACAATGATATTACCAATCCTGATGTACGGATCCGAACACTGGAAGATGAAGAAAAAAGACGAAATAAAGACACCTTTGAAATGGCACGCTTAAGAAGAATGTTAGGAATTACAAGAAGAGATAAGATCTGGAACGAAGTACAGCTGTAACCATTGGAAGAATGAATATGATGGACACAGCAGTAGACTTTGAAATCTGAAGGAGAAGACTGCAGTGGTTTGGACATGTGACAAGAATGGGGGAAGAAAGACTGCCTTAGAGTGCTCTGCACTGCAATATTGTAGGAAATAGAAGTACGGTAGAGGAACACAAGCTAAGAGACGGATAGATAACATAAATGAAGATGTAGGAAAACAAAATCTGAACTTAGAAAAAGCAACACACACGATAAGAGACAGGATGACCTGGAGTCATCTCATTTCAAACTCATTGTCAACATATACGATGGAAGATGAAGAGGAAAAAGAACATTCCCATACCATATGAAAAACTTGCATACAGACTGAGAAACTAAAGCTTTTTATTAGGCTTGAAACAAGCATTTCTGGATATGAAAATAGATGAAACAACATTTCTAAGTGAACTACTAACATCTGCATTGTCTGGTGACTCGAGATCATGACGAGTAAGATCTGCAACTTCTTTATAGTACACTAAAATATACAAGAAACAAATCAGACAAGATTTTCATATTAGACCAATTCATGACCAGCCACAGCTAGATTTCAAAAGCATTTCCAAACTTTCATGCAACTCAAGCAAGCTATTTTAGATACCTTCTCTAAAGACCTTTAACTCATGCAGTTTCAGACAAGGAGATCTTAGGATGCAGAGAATAGACTCATACTAACCATATTTAATGTAACATAAATAACTCAATTTAGTACAGAAGTAATCAGTTCTGCAATAATAAACTACACAAATATGATGGGAAAACTTTTTTCCATCAGATTTACAAATGAAACTGTAGCATTCTAAAAATGATATTAGAAGAAGAAGCAGCAGAAAAGACAAAATGAAAATCAGACAACTTGTGTAATTTTTTTAAGAAGTTCAAAAGAAGTAATCCAAGCCTAACGAGTTATTAACGATATCAATGAAGCATAATACACTACTATTTAAAACCAACCATTATGCAACTTCAATACCAGGAGCACCTCTGAGTAGAAATATAAGAGGCACCATACAAATGCTACATTACATTACTTCACACTGTAAAAGCGGAATTCTTACCATACGCATGTTCCATGCTCACAGGAAACCCATCAAGACCAAAGACATGTTTGTTTGCTAGAGACAAATGGCTGAGACGGTGATTGGCCATAGCACCAGACATCAAATAGTATTGTGCCTGAAAGAATTTCAGTTTTATCTGTCTCATCAATTAATTACAGTTGCAATCCATTTTTCAAAAGACATTTCTCTTGTAGATTCCTCTGGTCATACAAAACCTATTCACTCCTACAGATCTCAGATAAGTTATACACAAGTGCATGATAAAAAGCTGGTCCCACATGCGTTGTTTCCAATAGCACTGAAGCAATCAATCAGATTTTGCATGAGCCTACTTCAGCAACTGTACATTCTGTAACACCCTTGCACTGCTAAGGAGGCATTTGCCATCTCTCTTCAGGTTTTCCCAAGTTTTTCTGAGATCTGATGAGATATTTTCAAATGCTCTTAGGTAAGCCTACCTCTATGGGGTATATTTGCAATCTTTCTGCATCAGGGGTTACTAGGCTACGACCATTTCACCAAAGGTACCCAGGGTGGATACCACCCCACCCAGCCTCATGAATTTTTCCTTAGTGATGTTTATCTTAGTTCTGATCAATGCTTACTAAACCTTAACCAAACTCTAGCATAGCAAAGCATCCAATATGAACAATTTACACATTATAAGTGCAGTAACTGAGCCATGAACCCCTTTGAATGAAGATCTTCAATTTAAAAATGTAATGTCTAAACAAAGCAGTATGACAGGCTTACAAGAAGGCCAAATGACTTGAAAGCAAATAAAACTGTGATGTAAATAATATAAAACAGTCATCTACAATAAACAAATAATAATAATGATAATGATGATGATGATGATGATGATGATGATAATAATAATAATAATAATAATAATAATAATAATAATAATAATAATAATAATAATAATAATAATTAATGTGATTTAAAGTGATTTAGGAGGCTAAGTTAGCCTGTGTGAAAACCACTACAGTAAATCTCTACATTCAGTAACTAGCTAAAGCTACTTATCAAAATGCAATACTATATAATTATTAGATGGAGATCCATATTTTGTGACCGTCAAGGTATGCAGAAGCCACGCCACGGCATTGATGATGATGATGATGATGATGACGACGATGATGATGATCAATCTAATTACTAATTTGAACGTCAGCTCCATTACTTGTGTCTCATTGACAGGTACTGTCAGTCCGTAATTGAGGATCACAGACAGGAGGAAAGAAGCCTGTTCACAACCGAGGCAAGCTGCCTGTTGCAGCAGACTTTGTAAAGTCTTGATGTCACTTAAATCATCCAAGTCATCATCATTCTCCTGCCAAAACAATCGAAATAGGAACATAACATGCATGTTATTCTGGAACTTCCTCTAACACCAGCATTGCCATTATCGGATACCCATATCCAGTCAAGCACTAAACCATACATTAATTCATTATCAAAATGTTTATGACAGAACTAAATTTCTGATGTCATGTATTATCATTCTCTCTCGCTCTCTCTCTCTCTCGCTCTCTCTCTCTCTCTCTCTCTCTCTCTCTCTCTCTCTCTCTCTCTCTCTCTCTCTCTCTCTCTCTCTTGCTCTCTCTCTCTCTCTCTCTCTCTCTCTGCCAAATGCATCATTAGCTGCTAGTCAAAATTAATAGTGCCAGTCATAATAAAAAGCCATATAACTTCAAAATAGCTATAGTCAAAATGAAGTGATCATCGAAACAAGGGTCATTTGAAAGCATTTATATATAAAAATATAGCAATACAGTGCTTTTGTTTTCCATTACCTGTAAGGGACTTCTCAGCTACAGTCAAAACTGCAAAAGTAATAACTTACCAAAATATCTGTGGCATTCTGATAAATTTTGTTTCCAAGGTCTTCTAAATCGAGTTCCATGCCTTCTAGAATTTTATGTTTCACCAGGCGATGCATGAGCTGATGCTGGTGGCTATGTGAAATGGAGAACGGTTGAGGAAAAGACTCCACAGAAGATATCAAACCAAATGGTAAATTACTGGGACAGCTCTCTTGCATGCGACAAAGTAATTGAAAATCGCAAATGAATTTTTTTGAAATTTAATTTCTTTTAAAGCTTCATTTAAAATAAGCAGGGCAATCTGTAGCTTTAAAAAATCAAATGAATCTTAACAATTAACTTTACTAAAGGCAAAGATACCGGTAGGTTCCGTACTCTGGTCCGAGCATTGGGTTCTGGCGCTTATCTCCGGTCTAGGCAATCAGCACAGTAAGTGGTATAATCCATTAATGTGGGGTAGGTTGCCATTACTCTCCCCAGACCTACGTTTTACCTCGCATCTTGGCGCTGCTCCTCAGTCTACCACCGCCCTCTAGTGAGAAGGCTGAGCCGACCTTAGGGCTCGGACTGCCGGAATCGAACCTGTGACCTTCTGCTCCATCATCCAGTGTTGTTATATAAAAATGCTTAAAATCCTGTCTTCTAAGTGATAAATATATAATTACAGTAAGTAAGCAAATCAGTCAACCAAAAGCTTGTTGCAGTGCACCAGTTTATTCACAAGCATTCAATATGACATTCTCTATCATTAACATGATATTAAAACACAGAAACAATAGTGCATAAAATAAAAATTCAAAGCTAACTAAGCAAGTAAAGCAAGTATAGAATATCTTACTGCGTTTGATGATCTGATCTAACAACATTTTTGAATGGGAGATCACAAAGTTGACATCGCTGATGTATTTCAAGCATTCTTTTCTGTGGTCATCTAAGGACAGCTTAAACATTTGATGACTTGGAGAGGGTAATGACACCTGAAATGAACCATCAATAAATATAATTTAATCGCAAATTCTCTATCTTCATAAACAACATAATGACATGCTAGCATGCAAACAGCATGTGCAGTTCACATTTTTACTAATTCTGAGGTCACATATTTTGTAATTTGCTCCACTTTAACTCAGAAATGCACAGTCAAAGCAATTTTGAATAATGACACTACTGGATGCTCATGAACATAAACAAAGAAGTCAAATAATGAAGCCATCAACAAAAGTTTCACACAGTGATATGTTCTCAAACATGCTCAATGTCACATTGTTCTTAATGAAGCAGGATTCTTAATGCAATCACTATCAACACTAGATATTTGAACTCCTGTTGATGCAAACTTTTTCTGAGATATCATGACATTTGTAAAATACCTTGAATGTGACATTCATCCATTATGACACAATTATATTCATAAAAATTAAACCAAACTTATAAAAAAATTGCACTACAATTCAGGGGCATAGCCAGGAATTTAATTTGGGAGGGTATAAATATTTTGGGTGGGTATAAATCTTAACTATAAGCCACATAAACCATATAAACCACATATAACCACATGTAAATCACATAAAAAACTTTAAGATAGACTGATTTTCAGGGGTATATATTATATACCGATATCCCCCTGTCACTACGACCCTGCTACAATTAGATGATTTATTAATGAATTCTGTCTCACTTTGATTACAAAACTGGTCAAATTAATTAATGAATGCAGGTTTAAAGACATGCACTATTTCAAATTATGTATGCATTGTAGAACACCTGGTCGGGCCTGAGTGACTTCCTGCGGTAAAGTGTCACTTCACCGACATAACCTGTGAAGGAGTAAAATATTTCAGATCCTCCAACGACAAAAATTCCAAATGCATCGTCATATGATGGTCTTTTATTCTCAAGTCTAAATTGTCAGAAGAATAGCCAAAATTACAAACATGTAATATCTCTGATGGAAAATACAGCTGTCTTTGACAAACAGTCCATTTCAACAAGTGGTCCAGCTACATGGAAATCTCTTCCAGATGATATCATAAAAACTAGCTAAATAGTAGCAGTTAAGAAAGCTCTTAAGACACATTTATCTGCAAAATCATATCCAATTTAGTTGTAAAGTGTGGACCCTATGATGAGCAATTGATGAGTAATTGAACAATTATTGTTTTTATAAAGGCAGTCATTATTGGCATTAACATTAACGCTCTTGACTTTAGCTCCAGTTATTTTTACTGCACTAAATAAACTGTCGTAGATAATAATAATAATAATAATAATAATAATAATAATAATAATAATAATAATAACAACAACATTAATAATCTTTATGGCAAAGTGACTGGACGTCCTGGTTTCCCAGAATCGTCCTGGAGAAGTCCGTCAGGATGCCACAGCAGATGGTTGCAAATGAAGGCTATTTTCCATACCATACAGCACAAATATAGCTTACGTTCAAGGACTGTAGATCAGAGGAAGGTATTACCCTAACTGCAAGTCCTAAGGAACAGGGACGTAGCTAGGCATGGGCTTGGGGAGCTCAATTCCCCTCAAACCTGAAGCTAGCCCCTCCCCTCTCCCAAATGAATTCAAGCCCAAATGGCATTGTGGGCTCAAAATGAAGGGAGGGGAGTGAATCTTGGGCTTCAACCTCCCCCAACCTAAAATCCTGGCTACATTCCTGCTAAGGAAGCCCTAACCATTACCCCAAAAATGTCTCAGCTTTTCACTAGAAAATTCTGGTCACTTTACTTTGTAGTGGCATTGGTGATTTCATAGAGAACAAATTTTCCTTCAAAAATAATTACCAAAAGGAAAGGCTAACAATAAATGACACGGGCATAGATTTTCTACAAAATCAAACCTAATCCAATAAAAACACAAAGATACAAAACAGAAAAACTTAAATTTCTTAATTACTGGTAATTGTCTAATTAGAAATGCCACAAGATAACCTGCAAATCAAAACTACAACAAAACAAAATTAGGTACATAAATTAAACAAAGGACCCAAAAATTAATATGAAGCAACGCTACATAATGCACCAAAAGCTACTTTCAAATACAGTTTTACATTCTTACATGACAATTGTTGTGGCTTTTAGTTCAAACTGTGGGCCATAATTCAAATAGAGACTCCAAGGCTGAAAGTATTTGGCACAATTAAATTTCTCATGTGGAATACATTTGGAAGAAAATGAAATCAAAAAGGAGCATATGCAAAATCATCACACACACAAACATAAAGTGTCATCAGTTTATTTCAACAGAAACTGTGTAAATGTGACAAATTTTTCTAATTATAATTTAGCTAAATGCATTATGCTGAAAAAGTAATCTATGAAAATGGGGTTTTAAACACTCCTTATAAATTTGTATTACTTTATGCTATTCTGCAATCGCATTGGAATATTGATTCAATGAATAGAGCTGCATAGTAAATCACAGAAATAATCAATTAAAATTTCTCTATGCCAGTCAAACTGAAAGAATTATTATATACAAGATCAAATCAATGTCAGATAGGGTTGCCAGATCTCCCGTAAAATACGGGAGCTCCCATATTTCAGCCCCAGTCTCCTGGCTCCTTATAACTTGTTTTTAATATTGATACACTACATGCAGATGATGCAATGCATTGAACAGTGTTGTTTATTGCGTTTTGCTAGTCTATAATCTATAGTTCTGGAGTGTAGTATAGCTCTAGCCATAATAATTCACAATGAACTGGACCGTGGAGTGGGCAAATTGACCACGGAAAAAAATCTCCCCTATTTCGACTTTGGATATCTGGCAACCCTAATGTCAGAGTGTGGAGTCAGTGATACAGACTAAGGTGTATAGGCCAATGAAAAATTATATGTATTTGCAGTTTAAATCTGAAAATACACAAGTACTGTCTGTCATTGTCAGTGTTTGAGCATCTACAACCAGTTTGTGCACGCTGATGAAATCATCATGCTGATGAAGTGTCAATAAAAATTATGGTGGTCCATTTGATCAGCAGCGTATTGCATCTCAAATTTAGTTTCAGATGGTACATGTACGTTTTTCTGGATTAGTGAGTGATGAAAATCATCACCATAACTGATTGCTCACAGATTTTGCAGCATTGCTACAAATGCCTGCACTAGATTTTTATTTTATTTAGCAGCTTATAGTAACTCTTTTCAGTTTAAGCTCACTTATAGCAAAACAAGAATATCTGAATAGCTGCAAACGGTTTGCCTATTTGATGTTCCTGTCATAACTAAGTCCTTATAATGCCATGAAATCAGTGATTTTTATTAATAACAATATCCATAGAAGCTTCCTAGACTTCCATGCAAGTGAAAAAGGGTGTGATTTTGAATTAACTTACTTTGTCTGGGTATGCAGCAATGATAAGTCTCACCCATTCAAACTTTGGAATAAAAAAACTCAAAGGCGTCAGGAAAGCAACTGAGACGCCAGACTCCAATACTACTTGTACCTGAATCTGACCTAAAATCATCAAAGCAAACCTCAAATCATTATTATCGTCATCAAGTGCTGTCAGAAACAGTACGTAAACTAGTGCTAAAATAAAGACTAAAGCACTGGACAATCATAAAGTACAATAGCTTAACACTATTTCATTAATTCTATTATGGCACATAATTCTCGATTTAAAATGTATTCTTAAGTAGCATCATCACTTTTTACAGCTAAATTCTTTCAATAACTTTTATGTAATTAAAAATCAGTTAACAAAGACAACACCTTTTCTGTTTATGTGAAACATTGGAGATGCAAGGCGATCATCCCAAGTAATATGATGCATTAGACTGCACAACTCTGCAGCACTGCAGTAGTCTGTCACATAAACCCAAAACACATATGTCCATCTAAAATCATAGCAAGAATGACAGAGTTCTACTTGAATAGTAAATGAGTCTATATCATAATCTCCAAAAACACAGATCCCAGAAGCAAATTAACCTAAATAGTAACCCCAAACCAAAGATACTGTTAAATAGCTACTAAAGACAATGGCTAAAATTTATTTGCCCACCTTTACAGCAATTAAACTTACACAATAAGATATCACCTACGTCTAATTCCATTCTTAATGCAAAGTTTGAATCAACTGTTCACAAAATTTTCAAGAAAAACATTTGGACTTTAATTTATATATATAATAAAATCTAAAAAATTCAGTAAAATTGCTTGAGATATATCTGCCCTCACTATTTAGAAAAAAACATGATTTGTAACTTCTTAAAGAGTCACAATTTCCATGTTTGTCTTTAAAATTAATGTCAAAAATCTCGAATAGCATAGTCACACAATGATTCCAAAGGCTGGAGAAATGGCATACATTAATATACAGAGACTTTTTCGGACATTCAATACAAAAATTATATTCTCTTAATTTTTCCTGCATAAATCAAATTATTAAATTAATAAAACTTCATATTATTGCAGCAGTTAATTAGAATGAAGCAAATCATCTAAATTTTACAAATTCTGATACCACAAAAATATGAGATATCAAATAGCAAAATCCAAATCTGTATTTGGCTTAAGTGACAATCTCATATCTTGCTGTGCATTCTAGAGCTGTGCGCTTAATGCAATTATGTGATGGCATATGCGATTGCATATTTAACAATTTTTTAATGCGCCGTATTTTCAGCCGTTTTTTCCGCATATACAACCACTGCATAAATACGCAACAATTGTATCTGCATTTTCACTATTTTGGCCACATATATAGCACTTTTTGCTAGTTTCCTAATATAGGCATAGACTGGCAGAGGGGATCAGTGATTGTTTGAATGATATGCATGGACTTTGTTGCTCATCAGTCTTTTTTTACCGAAATACGCTCACTGAAATTTCTACAAACATGCAAGGTGAATCAGATGCATAAATGGGGATTTCGGCACATAAATCGAACATTTTTGCATTTTCATCAGAATATTTAGAACTTCAGAGTATCGCATATTTCCTGAAAAATCGTCGCATTAAACGCACAGCCTTAACATTCAAAATATATTTCTGTGTCGAATTCTGCTAATACTGTAAATCCTCTTAAAATTCTAATGTAAACTAGGTCTTGAACACAAGCTGCGTCCCCAATGCAAACAGAGGAAAAAGTCATTTAAAAAAAATAGAAGCCAAGGTTTCCTGTTAGAGGATTTACAGTAATTTTTTTCACATTTCACATTTAGCATACTAATCAAAAATACTAATCAAAGAGCATACTAATCAAAAATACACATACATGTACACACACTCTTGTAAGTTCACACATTCAAACATATACAAATACTGAGGCCATATCATTATGCAGTTACTCAAAATTCTTACTGGAGTCTCTTTCTAGTATGTTGCAGGACACGACTCTTGTAGTTTGAAATTGTCAAATGAAGTCCAGTCCTGGCGCCACTAAGAACCAGAGGATAGTTTACGAGCTGAACAACCTCTGTGCGGTAAATAAACAAAAATTATTGTCACCTTTTCCATTCGCATGTGATTACATGCCATAATAAGTATCCTGAATCAAATATGCAGCAGAATCATCAGAATCTTAAAGTGCTCAAATCTGTAAAAAGCAGTTGGAGTTGGACAACTCCAACCACAAAATTTATAGTTGCAGTGCAGGTTGGATGGCCCAAAACCAAAATTATTATGATCAATAAATATTGGCCTACATTCTGTTGACTGCTTGTTGCTGTTATCAACCATATTATAACAGATAGTACTGGCTGTACCTACCCATTTCAACTGGGCACTGTGGCACATACGGCAGCATTCCCTGAACGGTTTTCGACCACGTTGGACACCATTTCAAAGGTCGACCAGGACGATCAAATGGAAGATCGACAGCAACTTCGATTGCCTCCTTGACCACAACTCCAAGCATGGATGGAACCCACCGCTTAGGAAGAAAGCTCAACAGACGCGTCATCCATATTTCAATTGTAGCTTTTTTCTCTACAAAAACACAGTATCTATTCTGCCTGCTTGGACGATAGGCAACGTAGCGAGGAAGCTTGAGATGAATAATACGATGCTGAACAGCGTGCAGATCTTCGGATCGACACTTCAGTTGACTGCGAAAAATCACCCAACCCTCCTGAGATTCCGTCCAAACACGGACATCGACACGTATGTACGATTCCTCGGTGCAGACGTACTCCACGTGAAGCGGGAAATTGTCTTGCAGGTGAACAGGTGGTTGGGAGAAACGAAGGTAGTCCAGATTACCTCCAGTGACCGAATCTGAGTGCTGATGAAGCACGTTACAACTTGACTATACAAAATATCACATATCAAACATCATTAATGTTGATGCCTAGTATTGTAATTGAACAGTTAATTCGCTGTACAATTTCTATATACAGGCTCAGCTCGTGAGTTTCTGGCACTCTAGGCCTGTTTATATTATCTCTATGCTAGTGGTTAACAATATTAACAATATATTTGGGGAAGAAGATGGCAGAGTGGGTTATGTGCTGGAGCGGCAGGCTGACGGAGCGGGTTCAAGCCCCGTTAACGCCCCTAGTGACTTTCACACATGCAGTAATGCCTCCTAAGCCACTTTAAACCATGCTAAGTTTAAGGTCTGTGAATTATTTTGAAATATATAAACAATACAATATCTCAATAACTAAAGAACTAGACAGTGAGCTAAAAGGCTTAAGATGCTGGCTATTAATTAGCACCAAACCGAGTGAAAATGTGAAATGTTGATCTTCAATGCCTTAAATCAGCCACCAATTGACAGCACAAATAATTGCCAATAATAATCAAAGGTAATACTAACAATAAAACAGCAGCAAAAATGACAGTAAGCCACAATGACATTTCTTCTATTGATTTTAATAAGTTCATGCACAGATCAATGTTGGCCAATAGAAATATGGCATTAGCGTGACGCCTCAATACAAAAGTAAACTAGTATGTTCAAAAATAAAACATCTGTCATCCACGTCAGAGCCTGATATTGATTTCAACAGAATATATCAATAACTTCTACTTGGATGCAATTATAGCATGAAAGGAATAAGAAAGACAAATAAAGAAAATTATTAACTATTGTAACCACTGACCATAAGAGTCATTTGATCTTTGATTTTGATTAATTAATATTGATGACATTGATAGTTTTTATTATTACTAAAACAATTCAAGTTAATGACAGATCAGTAAAGACAAAAATCAAAACACAGTCTACATAATAAACCCATTGAAATGATTTGGTAATGCATCACGATCACTGCCATAATGATCTTGCTTTATCATATAAAAGTGTGTTCATAAATGCACTTTGAGATCAAATCTGACCAATGCATAAACCTGCAGATAGGAACCCCCCCCCAACTCCTCTAACTAAACCTGTGCCTATTGAGCTGCATATAATATTAGGCTGCAGCTGTATACTTATAAACAATTCACTAGATGGCTTTTATTAACTGCAACATTGCTGACCATCCCAGTGGCACAGCCAGACAAAAGTTAAACGCTCAAAAGCAAATGAAACCCTGTGCAGAAATCACACAAATAGAGCACTTCTGCTCTTAAGACTACTCAACTCCAGGGTGCGTTTTGTAGGGGAGGGGATCCCCCACTGCCCAACTGCATCCCCCTACTGCTACATCCCCCACCACTACACCCCCACTGCTACACTTTCCCAACAACTACATTCCCCCCAAGCTCGACATATTCCACCCCACTGTTCCAGGTCACAAATCGCACCATGCTCAACTCGGTCAGTAGCTTATGTCTTCTTTCCTGAAGACACATTTTAATATTCCTTTAGGCATTCAATTAGAATAAAAACAATATCAACTTGCAATGAAATATTTTTCTAGGATCATCTTGGGACCTTGGCCTAATGCATCATATGCTTCCAATTCCAAACTCACAGGCTGCTCTTTCCATCTTGGATGACTCCCCAATCCCCATCTTCATCATTTTGATTTTCAGAGTTAGCACAGGTTTTGGATTTTCCTATATTTAGATTACAGGCATTTCAGACGTTAAGACGTTTAACTGCGACGCAACTAATCATCTTTGTAGAATTAAGTATAGGGTCCCAACTCCCCCCAGGCTAATACACAACCGCCACTGTTTTGCAGGGATTCTGAAATAGGGGTCACATCCACATTGCCGTCCCAGTCAGAATGCAACATTTTACACTACTCAACCCCTCCCCCAACTACACAACGGTTTTGCGGGGATCCACGACAGGTCCGAATAGGTGGGGGGTCGGCCCTCCCTTCTCACACCGTGGCTGCAACAATGTGTTTAACAGTCCAACAAGCAGCTGTTCTAATACACTGGCAACAACCATGATTAGAAGGTAATGTAAATTCATCGATTTTAATCCGGCAAATCTGATGATGGACCTATGCCACGATAAATCATTCAAATAATCAATCAACCAAAGCTGCACCCAACCCAGATTCATTACTTACTATTACCATTAATGGAAATGCCTAATCACTCCTGTCGCGGCCCAGTTATTTGTTGTGAAGTGATTTTAATACAGAGTCAGGCAACGTAAAAGATTAATTTTTCACAATCAGATATCTAGAAATGCGCTCAAACGACCCGAAATCCTACACTGACATACATACACACTGTACGCAGGTCTATCAAAATATACGATAATAACCATGCTATTCTCATTTCTCGCACTGCATCCTTATAATGCAACAAAATGCATATGCCATACCGTCGTTATCTAAGACACCAAATACTCTCAGTAAACATGAAAACAGTAAAACAGCGTATTTCACGATTATAGGCCTATAAAGTATATTTAATAAGTCATTTAGATGTCTACCTGACATATAGAAAGTAGGAAACCGCATACGCTGCACAGAAATGAAAATCTTTTATCCCAGGATCTCTCCATGATCAGACGATTATAACTGATCTGGCATCTGCATTCTGCAGTCTCGGTAATGATGCGCCGAACAAGGTGCACGACGCCACCTGGCGATCTACGGAACCGGCAAATGCCGTATTTTAATTTTTAATTTCAATGGGCAGCGCCGCCCTGCTCTCATATCTTGAAAACTGGGCCTCGCTGATGGGGCTCCGTCTAGTGGGTCCCGGGGTAGCGCGAGATTAGATTCAAATGTGTAATTTTCTAACCATTATAGGACCCGTCCATAAATGACGTCACGCACTTAGGGGGAGGGTTCAAACATGTGTGACGATGTGTGACGACTGGGGAGGGGGTTTCCAGAAATGTGACGTCACATAATACTAAATGTTTTATTCATACAGCAATGCTATGTTACCGCAAAATTGAACGTTTTTTACAATTATAATTATTATACTGTCTTTTCAATTTGTTTCAACTATAACTCTGTTAATTTTGAAAAAAGACGACAAGATGATATTGTTTTTTTCAAAAACTATAACCTGACAAGTTAAAGTTTTTTTTTTTTTTTTTTTTGCTCGTCAGCCGTTTATGGTTAAAGACGACAAGATGAAAAAAACAAAATACTAAATAACACAAGAAAAAATTTTTTCTCTCAAAATCAGGGGCAAATGCAAATGACGTCCCTGGATGACGGGGATTAACGCGTCGTGACGTCATATTTGAGGGTCTGACTTTTGTGACGACGTGTGACTAGAGAGGGAGGGGGTCAAAAACTTTCAAAATCGCGTGACGTCATTTATGGACGGCCCCTTACCATAATGTCACAAGCCTTTAAACTTTCAAGTAGACTTAGCCTACTTAGGTCCTAAGAAATGTATATGCATGCAATCCTCCATAAACAGCTTATATTACAATGATTAGTGTTTATTGAAACTTTTATGCAGTTTTAGTCGACAATAAGTTTGCAGCAACATGACATGTTACAAAGCCGCTGACTTGAGTCGCACAGTTTCAAAAAGTTTGGGAAACCCTGGCCCAGAGCACTTTTAAAAATTAACCTTATTTCGCAATAACGCAAGGAAAGCGTATTCCTACCATTTTGCTCTGAAACTCCAATAGCAATAGAGAATCTCTCTCTTTATGTATCAGTTACCTGACGGTTAAGCTATTTTGCCACAGTCATACGATTTTTAAAACGCGTAATAAAAGTGTGTTACTTGCAAATTTTAAAAAAGATAATTTTAGAGAAATTTAAATATTTATTTCTCTTCTTTTATCTTATTTCGGAAAAATATGAATATTTTAACCTAATATATTGCCGTATTTACATTCGAATTGAATCAGAGCTTCTGTTTTGCCATTTATTCAAAACTCAGAAGATTCCTATTTCAGCCAACGTTCGCCAGATGACGTGGTGCATTTTTTACATTACATGCTATTATTAGGGTCGCGACAGGTCACAAACCACTGAAGTGGGTCGCTGCTCCAAAGTGTTTGAGAAACCCTGGTCTAGGCGCCCGAAAATACGACCCTGTGTGCCTCCCATGGTTACGCTAACAAAGCCTATAGCCTCGCGTAGGTTATGTTCGATTTAAATGAGGGTTTGTAATTAAACCAATGAGGGTTAGAAGTCCTCTTAGAACTTCTATTTAAGCCATCCTAGCTCCCAACAGTCAGTGCCAATTGAAGAAGTTTTAGGTTTACCGACACCCCGAAATTCACAACCCTAGAAATAACCCTGCAAATGATGGTCGAAATTTTGATCTTGGGATACATTTGAATCCCTATTTCCATTGTAAAAGTCGACAATTGAATTAGATTCGGTTTAGGCCTACACGTCGCTACTGTTTTGCATCTGGGCGCCAATTAAACTCACTTTCCTTTAAAAAGCGACCCGGTAGATAGACCTAAACACATGAGCTGGTCAACTTCAAGAGGCTTTGGTTGAGCTAAAAAACGTCCTATAAATTCATTCAACGTCCCATGTAGCCCGCACAGTAGGGTAAGAGGGGGGCACTTGCCCCTGCAAAATGCAAATGCTAATATTTCACATTGAAATTTGAAAACCTTGCTAAAATATTAACCGTGGCCACTGTGTTAGAATGTGTTTTGCCTCTCCTGGAAAAATTTCTGTGGGCGCCCATGCTTGTAGACCGTAGAGGCGTAGAGCGTCCGCCAACCAAAACTGTTCGATCGCTTTTCTGGTAGATTCGCAGAGCTCAGTCAACGCCGTTATCTCATTGAATAGTGAATTATTTATTATAGATGTTGTTTCTATCTTGACTCGCGTAGATTTCTTCTCGTACCCGTCCCGGTGCGATTTTCCGACGAGCGAGCGAAAGAGAGAGACAGAGAGAGACAGAGAGAGACAGAGAGAGACAGAGAGAGACAGAGACACAGAGAGACACAGAGAGACACAGAGAGAGACAGAGAGAGACAGAGAGAAACAGAGTGAGAGAGTGAGAGAGAGAGACAGAGACAGAGACAGAGACAGACGGCTCTCGTGTTCAGAAACAAGGCTGTGTGTATGGATGTGTGTGTGTGTTTGTATGGAAGCGAGTTTTATGATAAAACGCATTGATGGAGACGCCTGGCTGCGAAATATTGATCGGGACAAAACCCCGACAAATGCCTTCAATGATCTGAGCTATGGAACGCCAAACGATGTACAATTTGCTGCGTTTTGATGTCTATTCGTTTTTCTCGGTCGACCTGTTCACTGTTCTATTTGCCTTAGATTGATGAGCGAACCAAAACATTTTACGCGGGATTAGACAAATGTCGGCTGCGTTGACTGTGCAAGTCATAGCGAACCTCAAAATTATATAAACAGACAGAGACTGGTTGTGGGGTTGGTGGCCGGTTTTCCGATTAGCTGTTTATAAACATTCAAACATCGGTGGCGCGATGTTTGGACTCGGCTGGGTTAGGGTTGGACTGTTTAGTCTCACGCTTCAAAAACTGCAGCCCAGTCCAGGGGCGCCCACAGAGGGGCAGAAGGAAGCAAATGCCTCCTGCAAAAGCTAGAGGAAGGAAATCTCCATGAGTTTTAGTTTCACGTTAGGGGTGGAGAGAGAGAGGACAGGGAAGTGGGGAAGCTGCTTCCAGCAGGCAGGGGGGATGGGCGCCCCTGGCCAAGTCCAAAAATGTTCGGCAAAAATCCCATTTTACTTGTCAGCATATCACGCTAATAAAGGCAAGCAGCTTCGAATTTTCCTATTACTATAGGATACTAGAATAAAGGGTACAACAGTTGGGCAAACCCTTGTGAACCACTCTAAATCTTGTTATGATTATTATTATTATTATTATTAGTAGTAGTAGTAGTAGTAGTAGTAGTAGTAGTAGTAGTAGTAGTAGTAGTAGTAGTAGTAGTAGTGGTAGTAGTAGTAGTAGTAGTGGTAGTAGTAGTGGTAGTAGTAGTAGTGGTGGTAGTAGTGTAGTGGTAGTAGTAGTAGTAGTAGTAGTAGTAGTAGTAGTAGTAGTAGTAGTAGTAGTAGTAGTAGTAGTAGTAGTAGTAGCAGCAGCAGCAGCAGCAGCAGTTATTTATTATTATTATTATTATTATTATTATTATTATTATTATTATTATTATCGATATTGCAATAGGTTTAATTGGCACCGTCAGGTCCGTCGAGAGAAATTCCGAGCCCCTAGGCAGAGCAGTCACACGGCCCCTAGAAAGTTTCTATTTAAGTGGTGATGACCTTTTTGCTTGTCAGAATTTTAAGGGTGTTAAAACCTTGCACGGACCCAACCGCCTTCAGCGTCTCCGTGATAATATGTAGTATTCCACGTGTTAAGCATTTTAAGGAATCGCCCGGGCCCCCTACAGATCCCCGGGTCCCTGGACATTTGTCCTCTGCTTCCCTTTTGACGGCCTTGGGCACAGTGACCTGCTTTAATCCAACTACTGTTGCTACATTTTGTTATTGGGAAGTTTATTCCTGTTAAAGCACCGCCTAGTAGGTCTACATGTTTGCCAGAAAGGTATCTACAGTGCATGACCCATCCAATCAGGTAGTGTGCAAACTCCCAGTTAAAGAAAAAACCAATTGTGCGTATTTTAGGACCAGTATTCATTGCAGAGTGCAGACAGCCACCCCACCCCCACCCACCCTGGTGTCTTAATCGGTGGGAGATCGATCTATAATCATCCATCCACCGCCAAACAAAAGACACCTTTGGCTGCGGAAATCGATTGACTTTACTATATACACGCGTCCGATCCGACGGCTCTGCATTTGGGGGTTAGTTTCAGAGTCCTCGTCTGTCGAACACAAACTGGAGAAATGGCTTTCCATAGCATGCATATATATATATATATATATATATATATATATATATATATATATAATAGAACTCAAAGAAACGCACTTGCGTAGCCTGGACTTACATGCTGAACGACGCAACCGCTGTGGCTGCTGCTGCTGCTGCTGCTGAGGCAGGCGTCGATGCCAAAGCTGCGCATCGCATCCGCCAGCCTCAGCTCTGGCGGCGATGTTGGCGTGGCTTGGTGCAGACACTTTGGTGGCGAACGCGCGCCATAACGGCGATAGAACGCCGCCATTGCGTCGTCTGCGACCGTCTCCGCTGCCGTCTGCCGCTGCTGCTGCTGCTCGTCGTTGCGCAGACGACCAGGTGGATAATAATAATAATAATAATAATAATAATAATAATAATAATAATAATAATAATAATAATAATAATAATAATAATAATAATAATAGGTCGTTCGGATAATAATTCGGACGCGAGGTTGTGCTCAGAATATGCGGGTCTTTCTTTAAATAGGCAGATTCGAGCGTCTTATTAAGTGGACCACCGGTTAGGTGAAGTGCGCCAAACGTCAATACTTCTACTGAGGAGGAGCTGGAATCGAGCTGCTGGTGGTGGTGATGATGATGATGATGCTTTCTTCGTGGAATCCATAGATCACATATCGCAAGATCAGACGATCGGTCGACCGAAGCAACATGACCGAGAGAAGCGAGACTGACCGATGCACACGATTTTGTCGTCGGTATTCTGTTAGCTTTATATGGCGTATTGACGAATTCTTTGGCGCGACGGAGGGGGATATCGAAGATGCTGTCCGTCGAGGATAGATAAGTAGGTCTTTCGAGACCTGATTGTGTTGTGTGGCGTCTGTTCTTTTTTCGTATCGCCTCGAAACAGAATCTATAATTGGAAAGACGTTCTATAGGCCTACCGATTGGTCGATTTGGATCATAACGGGGGCACTTATAGATGGGCATTTGAGAATTTTAATTCGGACGTAAATACGTTACGATATATTATTATGGTCCAGTCTTCAGAGGTGAGCTAATTACTTGGCATGTCTCGTAATCGAGGCGAATCTGACATTTTATTTTTATACGTCGTACACATTTCCGCGCTCGATTTAGCGCTAAAACAGCATCGTAGGTTTACAACAGGGAAGTTCCATCTGAAACATTTTTCGGGTATTGGGCGTATGAGATCAAGAGGATAAAATCCACGATAGCAAGATTTCCCTATTAATACTTGAAGAGCCGTACGTTGTGTGGAGCATAGATCTCTGTCTATCAGTTGATTTGCCACACCGTCGGGATGCGCATAATGGTGGGATTCGGTTTCTGCGCATGCGCACTGGCGTTCTGCCTCGGTTCCAGTCTGTTCAGCAGCTCCACGATGGTGGTTCTGTCGAGAACGATGGCGGCGGATGCAACAGCTCGTCAATCGGAGGAAGACGACGACGACGCGTCGATGACCAGAAACGAAACAGCCAAGAACGTTCTCTGATAATCGGAGCCATGTCGTCCGTTCACCGCAGCCATTCGAATCGGACGCGTCGACACGAATACGAAGAGGACGACGACGACGACGACGAAGAGGAGGAGGAGGAGGAGGAGGAGGAGGAGGGGAGAGGATCGGTACGAAGACCGGTTCCTGTTCGTCGGTGCGAATTACAGGTTCGCCGACAACAAAAGAAGCGTCGTCGACGACGACGACGACGACGACGAATACCGCGAAACCGAGAGAAGTCCAGATTACACCGAAGGAACCGGCAGAGCGGGAGGGAAACGGTTTGAAATAGACGTGGAAATCGGAAGAAGCCGCGGGAAGACGAAACGGAATCCCCTGCCGAGACCTGACAGGCTAAGACGCCAGGAAAACAACAAGAATGTCGCCTCCTCCTCCTCTTCTTCGACGACTGCGATTCCAGACACTGCAGGGCGAACAGACGAGGCAGCAGCAGCAGCAGCAACGGTCGCAGTCGACGACGGTCTCTCCCCGCTAAGCTTCCTCGACGCCCTGCAGACCTCTCTGCCGCCCGACTGTCTTGCCGCCAGCGCCTCCTCCTCGACCAGCTCGAGGACGACGGTAATTACTCTTGCCCACGACCTCCCGTCGTCGCTGCATTCGACGTTCGCCGAACAGACGAGCAGCCTGGTTCAGATCGCGAACGTCCTCAACAACCTGTTCGCCAGCTCCGACCCCGACGACGACCTCGCCGTGTCGCCAGAAGATCACTACGGCGTCTTCTACTATTCGTTGGTTCGCGCCGTCGTCGAGAGTAACGACGCCCTATCGGCTGCGGCGATCGCCTTCGACCGCGGCGGCCAAGACGGCGACGACGGCGACGGCGACCGGGAGCAGCGGAAGCTAGAGGACCGGCGGTCGGGACCGGTGGCCTACCGAAATAGAACCAACGGACGGGTCTACGTTCGCGATCTGGCGAACGTTATTCAGGGTTAGTTGTACTCTCCTTGGCGCCGGAACCAGAAACTACGGGGGGGCTGACTTTCAGCAAGAGAAATGCCACGGACAGTGCGTGGCGGTTCCACGTGGAGGATGAGTGGGGGGTGCACGGACCTGAGTAAAGACTAGGGTTCTGAATCTGAAACGACCATCGACTGCATGGTGCAGATGCGTTATTATAATGGCGCCAAAGAAGTTTGCCGATTGGTTGACTACTGACTAAATGATTGACTAACCGATTGGCTAACTGATTTACTACTGACCAACTGATTGACTAATTGATTGATTGATTGATTGATTGATTACTTGCATCATTAAGTCGTCGTTTCGCGCTTATTCTTCGTAGCAGCTTCAAGCAGTGGCGGATCCAGGCTCACTGATGTCCCAACAAATCTTGGCGTCCCTCCTTTCCTCGCTGACCCAGTCCAGTTTAGAAGCTGAATTGCGTGACCAGATGTACAGTGCAGACTGCAGCAGTACAAAACTTAATTCATGTGATAATTAATACAATGTTCTGCACAAGCCCTTATAACCAACGTTGCCAATCTTATAGGCTGCATAAAGTTCTACAAAAGTTCTACAAAGAGTTCTACAAAATAGCAACGCGTCTATTTTGATATTTCACAGTTTCAATGTATCTTACACTCAGTGGCGTAGCGACGAGGGGTATATCGGCATATATACCCCCCCAATCTCAGACTACCTTAAAATTGTCAATTTGTTTTAAAATATTTTCGAAGTTTTTATGATTTATACCTCCCAAATCACATTATACCCCTCTAAATCAAATTCCTGGCTACGCCCCTGCTTACACTGTCTTGACCTGAACTTTTGCTATTCAGGATATTTTGCCCGGGAAGAGGTATCCTACGAGCGTAGGCTGTCCTGGACAATCCGTTCGCCATCTCTTACTGCCTCCTCCTCCTCCTCCTCCTCCTCCTCGTCATCGTCTCTCCATTCGCCCTATTCCGGTATCGCGACAGGAAAGCGGGCGTCCTGCTCTTCGGAGGCGAGGGGGTCAGAGGCGGCGATGGATCACTCGGATCAACGGCTGCTAAGCGCGCCTCCGACGGTGACCGAAATCGCCGACGGGGCCTGGTCGAGACCCTACTTCGACTGCGCGGTCGGAGCAAGAACTTGGCTCCTGACCTATTCGTTGCCGTTCTTCGGCTGCTCAAACTCTGAAATCGTACTCAAGTATGATCACGGAAAAAAGACTAAACGTTTTCAGACGTTGATTTTTGAACGGATGCTCTCGGATAGTAGCCTAATTAATTCATCTTAGATGGAATTCTTCTTTATAGATTGAATTTCTAATCTAACATAATCTTGAACTTCTATGACGCCACTTTATAGTGGCACGCCAAATCAAAATCATTCAAGATCCGCGTCAAATCTACACAGGCCGAGTTGAGATTAACATCACGGAGTGAGGACAAGATCTTTTAGCGGCACTACGAAGAACATGTCACATTTCTCACATAAATTCGTCGCAAAAGACTAACTGTTTATATTATTTACTGTTTTATTGGAAGAGAATGCATGTAACTAAGAAAGCGCCATGTTATTTCACTGTTCTTCTGAAATAACATCTGTTCAGTACATAATCTATAATTAAGCAAAAGAAAATAATGCTTAGAACGATAGCAACAGTGGATAGATGAATGCGCGAAATTTGATATTTTTGACAAGAAAACGATTTCATGTTAAGAGTAATGAAAGTAGTAGGCGTAACTCCGTTTCCAAGAAGGGAGCAAAACTGATTTAAATATACCTCGGCATAGAAATGGTGGCAGGTCGTGCGCCCAGATCAATTTGGTCAATTTGCCAGTGGCGTGGCCAGGATTTCCGGAAGGGGGTTGAAAAAAAGTTCGTCGATAACCGCCAAGGGGGTTTTCACCTCCAAAATCGCCAAAAATCGCCTAAAAACAAAAATTGCATGGAAATATATAAAAAAACAAATTTCGCCGTCCAAGGGTTTTAACGCCCCAAACTCAAAAACTCCCCGTGGCTACGCCACTGCAATATTTGCAAATTGTTTTCAGAGGAATCGTAAAGATCGAACTGGACCTCAGCAAAGTTGACATCAACCAATGTCCGAACTCCGGTGGAATCTTCGAGAAAACAGACAGATGTCATCCATCGACCAGCGTTAGTCATTTCTTACACATAATCGCATATCTGCCGAATAAATCACTCGCCGTCATTCTGTAACGTTATCTGCAACAGTTGTAAATTTGTATTAAAGTAAGTAAGAGAACGTCAAGATTATAGTGGTAACTTGTCTAAAAGACTGCGCGAACACTTTAAACAAAATTAAACTAAGTAGCTAGTCTTAAAAGCCAAGACTTCAGTCGATTCCTGAAAATATCTAGCGACGATGACTCCCGTATGTCAGCATTCCAACGCGCAGCAGCCACCGGGAAGGCACGATCTCCGACGGTGACAAGACGCGTTCTTGGAACCATATGACCGAAGTCGCGGACGATCTAAGTCGTCTGCGGCCCGCGAGGTCAGAAACACTACGAAACTCGGATGCAAGATAATTCGGACCCATCCCGTGAAGGCAGCGATATACAAGAGTTGATAACTTGAACATGATGCGCTCAGGCACTGACAGCCAATGAAGATCAACAAGAAGCGGGGTGATGATCACATCGGGCCGAACGATAGATAAGACGAGCAGCACAGTTCAAAACAGACTGCAACCGGTCAAAAGAATAGGCAGGTGACCCCGCAAGAACTGCATTGCCATAGTCGAGCCTAGTCAGTACCAGAGCAACAACCAACGTCTTAAGGACGGCTTGAGAAACAGACCGACGCAGACTCTTAATCAAACGAAGTGAAGAGAAACAGCTGGCGACAGTCTTGGATACATGCAAAGGGTCGCTGCACTATCAAGGTAGATTCCCAAGTTACGCACTGAGGCAGCCGGGTGGAGCTCGAGATCGTGGATCTTGACACAGTCATGCGGCAACAGGTGCTGTTGCCTCTCGGTGGCTAGCCAGAGCACTTCCGACTTAGAGACGTTAAGCTGGAGCCTATTAGACTTAAGCCAGACTGACAACTCATCCAAGCACCGGGTGAGACGCTCAAGAAGCAGATGCGTTTCAGACGGCCAGCAGCCACCATAGATCTGAGTGTCATCCGCGTAAAGATGTCCATAAAGCCCATGTTTAAGAATGATACGTATAAGGTCGGCCACGTACAAGGTAAATAAGATGGGACCAAGGACCGAGCCCTGCGGTACGCCGCAAGTCACCCGAGATGGAAGGGTCCTGGGTGAGGACAGCGGACGAATTGCGTACGGTGGTCAAGATAGGAGGAAAACCATCTCAAAGCCACATGACTAATACCATAGGAGATGTTAAGACGACGCAGTAGGATGGAGTGGTCTACGGTATCAAATGCGGCCGTGAGGTCGAGAAATTTCCTGATCAAGTTCACGAAGTATATCAGAAGTGATCTTAAGAACAGCCGTTTCAGTAGAGTGAAAAACACGATAGGCAGACTGTAGCTCGGGAAGGAGACCAGAAACCGCGAGATGGTCCATGAGCTGCCTAGAGACGAAGCGCTCGAGCAGCTTCGATAGAACAGACAAATTGGAGATCGGTCTGTAAGAGCCAACATCAGAGTCATCGAGACCAGGTTTCTTGATCCGCGGTGTCACGAAAGCGGCCTTAAACGACTTCGGGACCTCACCCAGTTGTAGTGAACGATTCATGAGCTCGGTAACAAACGGCGCCAGGATATCGGAACACTCACGAAGGAGGCGAGTCGGAAAAGGATCACTGGCGCAGCACTTGTCAGGCAAGGCGCCTAGCTCTGCGGTTACTTCTTCCACAGAGAGAGTGCGAAAACCGCCTAAGGAACACCCAGACGGAGCCGAAGTAAAACAAGGGGGCTCATGTTCCGAGGTAGCCGTCAATACAGCAGACACTTTTTTGCTGAAGAAAGCAGAAAAATCATCATCAGCGCTGTATTGTATGTGCGTAAACATCACACCACTTTATCAACCTCAGCCCGCCAACATAACGTGGCGCAGCTGGCGCTGTACACATTATCTATATACAATATTACAGCATAGTAATGTACATTATTATATGCACATTTGTATTGTATGTACGTATTGTATTGCATGTACTTAATAAAAATCACGCCACTTTATCAAACTCCGTCCAAATACATAACGTAACGTAATAACGTAAATATAGACTAACATAATATGTACTGTATTTATTCAAGTTAAAAATTAGGCTTTGAGAAAGGAGGGAAATTGAAAGCGGGGGTTTAGGCCGGGGGGTTGGGACCTTGGGGGAGGTTAGGAGAAGGGGTGGTGTCCTGAGCGGGAAAATAAGTTTTGGAGAAGGAAAGGGCTTTGTACGGGTTCGGGGACGGGGGGTTAGGGCCGATGAGGTGGGGGGGATGGGGCGAGGTGGGCGGTTATGAGGCGGGGATGGGTTGGGGCCGGGGGTGCAGGGTGGGGCCGGGGTGTGGAGTTGAGGCGAGGGAGGTACAACGTGCAGGCAATCATGACGCTTCGTCAAGCTGCAATCAGGACGCTTCGACAAGATCCGCCGATTATAAAGTTTGGTTGCCTATAGCGACGACGTCGTCCAAGATCTGCTGTGTAGCGTGACTCACAAAGCAGACAGATCTAGGAAATTATTACAATAGATGCAGGTAGGCTGCAGATCAACTATATAATCCTACTTTTGGCTTTATTTGTCATTAGTGTACCTTTGTCGCAAAACACGGTTTTCGACGCGGCGGCTACCGGTGCACCTGTCAGACGGGTTATTACCTGCCTGGGCACCACGCCGGCGGCTCCAAACTCGCCTACTTCAACGGATCGACGATCGAGAAACGCTACCTGCTCAACCTGACGGCGGCCGGGGCGGTGGCCGGGGCGGACTTTGCCTGTCTGCCGTGTGCCGAGGGATGCGAGGGATGCGGCGGCGCCGACGACGGCAGCGCCCTCTGTCCCAGCTCCGACGATTTCATCGTCAGCGTCATCGCTCTCGTCCTGCAGAGCGTCACCATGACGGCAACGCTCCTAGCGACCGTGATCGTCATACGATTACGTCACACCAAGGTATAATATTAGATTCTCGAATTTTAAAAACAAATATCGGGCTTCTTTAACCATCGATCGCTGTTGTCGTTTAACAGATGCGAAACGACGGAGGGTATATCGGTATATACCCCCAAAATCAGTGTATCTTATATATATATATATATATATATATATATATGTATAATACAGTATATATATATATATATATAACATAGGCCTATATATATGCATGTATATAACATATATAACATACAATATAATATATATATATTTTATGTATATATATATATTATATATACAACAATATATACCCCACCAAATTTATACCTCCCAAAATCAAATTCCTGGCTACGCCCCTGTCGTTTAGCCATCCTCTCTGTTTGCGAAATTGAGTGTGGACTGATCGTTCGTTGAATTAGCCGAGTTTTCTATGAATTCCATGCACGGCTATTTTGTACGGCAATAGACTGACCGGAATGGGGTCCTATAATACAGAATCTCTGAACTACTATAGCGGCGACTGTTTGAATGGACCGTGTGTTCATGTGTTCAGGAATGACTCCGCACTTTGCAAACGATGAAGGATTCCCGTCAGTCAAGTGTCCTATAAATATCCGATTTGGATTAAAACTTGTACAACCAGTCCTTGTCTCTTGACTTTGATGAGTCTTTGACTTTCATTTCCATGGCGCTACATGAATTGTCCTGTTAGTACAAAAAACTAGTCGCAATCGTCCCAACTAAAACTGTCCCCGATTCTCTGAAATTTAATTAATCTCGCGGACAGTTCAGCAGTTGGCTTCGTACGCCGCACCTAATCTTGATTTGCTGAGGCGCGAGTAAAAGCAACGTCTGCGCCCGCAACTGTGGAAGCTAATTAACCGTGGGTTATTTCAGCTGTGCCTTAAGGCAGAAATACACAGTCTATTTGCAGTCTATTTGGGAACGCCGATTCAATGATATTTAGGCCTAGTGATGCAACAAAAATGACTGAACCATCTTCATCTAAAAGAGTCAGTATGTAGCCGCAATTAGCCTTCTACCCATGGATATTTTTACACCTCCTAATGCTCCAAACCCCTAATTTGAGACCGACACCCCCAACACTCCCGATTTCAGTTATTGGATGACCTTTTGTCAGATTTTTTTAGCAGGAGACCCCAGAATTTACCGACCACCACCCCCCAATTGATAATCCTGGAAATAACCCTGCTTCTACCGAGTTCTCCAGCTATTTGTGACAAATATCTATAACTATAAATGTAGATATAGGACTAGATAGACTTAATAAATAATAATAATAATAATAATAATAATAATAATAATAATAATAATAATAATAATAACAATAGTAACAATAATAACAATACTACTACTACTACTAATATATTATTAATTAATAATAATAATAGTAATAATAATAGTAATAATAATAATAATAATAATAATAATAGCAGTAGTAGTAGTAGTAGTAGTAGTAGTAGTAGTAGTAGTAGTAGTAGTAGTAGTAGTAGTAGTAGTAGTAAGTAATAATAATAATAATAATAATAATAATAATAATAATAATAATAATAATAAGAGAGCAACTATAAAATGACTGGATGTTATGCAGGTGATGAAGGCCAGTTTCTGGGTGTTGCTGGAAATCATAATCTTTGGCGCCCTGTTGACGTACGCCACCGTAAGTTGACTTTCCTTCCTTCGTCTTAAATAGAACATTCTCGTAGTATTCAGTGACTCGATCCTGGTTATCGAGTAGTAGAACCCAGGCCTAGAGAAAATACAGATTTTTAAGATGATCTGTTTTAAAATTATGCTCTCGAGTGTTTTATTACGCTATTTGGATGCTCCGAATCGATTAATGGCTTTTCTTGTATCATATTTTCATTATTTAATTTCAATAGGTTCGTCTCGTTAGGACATCTGTTAATGGATAAAATACTTTAAAATTATTCATCTTAAATAATGTTAAACTTAAGATAGGGCCTACACAGTGTTTATTTTAGCTACCTTGACATTGGGGGAGTTTGAAATGTTTGGGGGACAAGATTTGTCTCTCCACGCTTTGGGGGAATGTCCACCCAAAGCCAACATATAAAAAAAATTTTTTTTGAGGGGGGTGAATTTTAAAACTGGGGGGAATCCCCAAAAAAAAAACAGGCCTAGAATGAACACTGGACCTACACATATTATTGTTCCTAGTGTTTGTTTGATGCCTAGGTTTTATTTATTTTCTTAGTTTTTGTTTAATGCTTAGGTTGTAATCCAGTATGTCAGCCCGTCCGATGTTACCTGCATCCTGGTTCCGTGGTTCCGTGAAATAGGTTTCATAATCGTTTACGGATCTCTGATGCTGAAGGTTTACAGGTAAATACTGTCATTGCAAAACCACATTCTCGCCGTAAATACTATTTTAAATGTCTCGTATCTTCGACCAGATTTTCCCGACATCCCCCCCAAATTCACAATCCTACAATCCTAGGAAAAAATAACCACTCCGGGGCACTCCCCCCAGATTTTCCCGACACCCCCTCCCAAATTCACAATCCTAGAAATGACCTTGGCTATAGGAAGTAATCACAGTTTTTATGTCTTGTGCTGCGCTTTTTCAGGGTTTTGGCAGAGTTTCAGTCGCGCAAAGCACAGAGGATCCTACTCAGAGATAAGGACCTGCTGAAGTACTTAGCCACCATGGTTACTATAGTGGTCGGTTACATGGTCACGTGGACCGTGATAAACGTCGATCACGTATGGAAGGGTTCTTCGATGGTGCACGTTGAGAACGGGACCAAATACGCCTACTGTAATTCAACGTATTGGGATTACGTCATCGAAATAGGTAAAGTAAACTAACATTGTAAATACAGGTCTGCCTTTAATGTAGGCCTAAGGCAACCAGGATGTGCAATACAAAGGAGTTTGTACTCACTTGAAAGTGTCTCTTGTGTTTCCAATCAATTATATATTCAAGGTTACTTTAAGCTGCTTATTGAAGAATATAGACCTAATATATCGACTATTGCACACAAAGGTGTACACTTCCATTAGGCTTCTAGACTCGAGCCACCCACCCATTTTTTGAGAGGCTGCCATAGGAAGGGGAGGGCAAAGGGGTTGGGCCCCGCTTTTTGTATCCAAGTTTACTCCAACGAGTGCTAAGAATGGATATTTATTCAGCCGAGACTGCAGCTTGAGTATACACAAAACCATATGCTCTTTATTTATAAAATATTTTCATATGCAGTGGCGTAGCCAAGGAAGCTTTGGGGTTAACCCTCTCCCTTGGCTGCCGACGAACATTTTTTAATGTGTTTCCATACATTTTAATTTTCGGACAATTTTTCGAAGTTGGTTATGATCAACTCCCCCTTCCGGAAATCCTGGCTACGCCACTGTTCATATGATTTGTACGTTAACAAAGACATGTAGGCCTACCTATTTTAGATATTATGCATGCATTTCTCATATGCATGTATAGTTTAGTAATGTTTAATTAACTGAAATTATTCTGTTTCCATGTTCAGAGGAGTTTCTCTTCTTACTGGCCGCAATTTACATCTGCTACTGTATCCGTTCCGCTCCTTCATTCTACCTGGAATCAAAATACATTTCTTGGGCAATCTACAATGAAACTGCTCTGTCTGCCATCTTCAACATCATTAGGTAACGGATTTATTTTTTAAAATAATATTTCTCCCCAAAATTGCTGTAATTATTAAAGAATCATTTTTATAGCAAAAATTTATAACGCTTTATTATTAATCATTGCGTTTAGGTACGTTTAAATCTACTAAAACTGACTTGTACTAAAAGCATAAAATACGAAATTTACGCTATTCGTTGCTTTGGAATAGTCATAATACAGGCAAATTTTTCAAAATATTTGAATAGGCCAAATTTCTTTATGGCATTAATGGGATTAATTATCTGAATAAATCGTTGAGTTGATTTTTATCAATAATCGAGCGTCGCTATAGCACCAGTTCTAAAGCACAGATGTCTGATGCCTTTGTACATTCATTCCTCAGACGAAAAAGGAAATTGACATATAGGGAATCATCATGCACTCATTTTCAATCAAAATCTCAATGCACGTGCACAAATGTTAAAATTGTTTCTGCTTCTTATGTTCTGATTTGCAGACATTGTCTGTGGTCGACGGTTCATCCTAACTATTTGTACTGGATGTACTTCATTCGATGTCAAATGACAGTCACCGTAACAATGCTACTAGTAATTGGCACAAAGGTAGGCAGCCACAGGTCTAAGCTTACATACAGTACAGTATATAGCCTAGTCGCCCGCATAACCTTTTGGTATATACGGATCGTTCTGGTCAAAGTGTTAACTCTGTTATACACATTGATGATGATGATGATGATGATGATGATGATGATGATGATGATGATGATGATGATAATAATAATAATAATAATAATAATAATAATAATAATAATAATAGCCTAATAATAATAACGACGACATCGTTGTCGTCGTTGTCGTCGTTATTATTATTAGGCTATTATTATTATTATTATTATTATTATTATTATTATTATTATTATTATTATTATTATTATTATTATTTGTAGGTATGGTACATCCATCGACCACCAGATGACGCTATCTGTCGCCGTCGGACATTTTCGACGACTGACGCCCAGGATACCGGAGCTCCGGAAGCCACAAAACTTACGCCATCCACTGGATACGGCATTGGCGGCGGCGGAGGAGGAGGAGTTGGGGGTGCGGTAGGAGGAGGAGGAGGAGGAGAGGGCGATGTGGGCGATATCAACTTGTCTGACATGAACCCGGACGACATCCGGGTAAAAATTATCAAAGTCCGGTGTTATTTTGCGCCCGATTCACCTATACGAGTAGATGCCGTGCGCAGGCCCTCCGAGAGAAATTCCGGGCCCCTGTGCAGAATGGCCGACGGGCCCTTGAGAAGTATTAATTTCTTGACGATTTTTTTGCTTGTCAGCCGTTTAAAAAGTGTTGACGACCTTTTTTTGCTCGTCAGCCATTTAGCACTGTGTCCCGGGCCCCCTTGTGCTCGCCGGGCCCCTCTGCTGAACTAACATCTTAACCATTCTTTAGTTTTATTACTCATTTTTCATTTTATTGTTAATTATACATATTCATCATCGGCCCCGGCCCCCTCCAGACCGCCGGGCCCCTGTGCAGTTGCCCCCCCTGCCCCCTCTCGGAGGCCCTGGCCGTGCGTGCGTGTGTGTGTGTGTGTGACTCATAATTAATTGTCGATGGTGCTTGCATTTTGCGTTCACTTGTTAGATTTTCACTAAAAATGACCAAATTGTTGCCGGCAATGTGTTTCTATTCAATAGAAGCTTGAATTGAATTTTCTCCTTTTCATAGAATTCAAAAGAATTATAAAGGCGTTTACGCATGCACAGAAATATACAGGAAAAGTGATGTCGAGAATGTGACCACAGGTGCTTGATAGTAGATTAGTAAATGCAAAAATGTAAATACAGTAATGTAAAGATCACGGGCAAGCTGATCAACCCCTTTTCTAGACATCGACCAAAAGATCATCTTTTCTGTTCTCCGAGTGACTCATAGAACACAAAACACCAAGAAGTGCAAAGTCGATGCCACATATAACATGCGCTTAAGACCTCACAACGACATATTATAAAACCAGCACAATAATATGATAGGCCTAATCCTTGTCGGCGAATGCCACCGATCGATTCGTTTGTTTGTAATTATTAATATTCGTCGAAAGGTCAAACGAAAGGTCAAACGAAAGGTCAAACGAAAGGTCAAACGAAAGGTCAAACGTCGGCGACGGCGTCCGTGCGCATTCGGTTTCATTGGCATGTTTAGTAGCGTAGCCAGGGTTTATTCTAGTCACCTAGACATTGGGGGGAGTTTAAAATTGTTGGGGTAAACAGACATTTGGAGGTCATACTACTTGCCAAAATGTCAAAGAAATTGGGCGAAATTGGAAACTTTGGGGGGGGACGAAATTCCCCCTCCTCCAGAGAAGGTCTAGAATAAACACTGTAAATTAGTAGCGTTCTAGAAGAGCAGTCGTCTTCAGTGCGCGCTGTTGTCGTTTCTACGTGTATAGGCGGAACTGAAGCGCCTCTACACCCAGCTCCAGATCTACAAGACGAAATCGATGCGCAAGGACAATCCGCACATCTCGAAGCGACGCGGCGGCCGGAAGCCGACGCACCGGCGCTTCTCCCTGCAGGCCTTTCACTACAACAAGCACAAGCTGCAGCAGGGGTCGTCGTCGGCGGAGGCGCCGTCCTGCGAGCACGAGAACGAGGCGTCCAGGTCCCCGGAGGAGTCGACCAACAGCATCGACGTCGTCCCCGCGGCGACCGTCGAAGGCGACGCCGGCGGCGGCGGCGGCGGCGGCGCAGGGGGAGGAGGGAGTGACGGAGAGGTCAGGGCGAGGTCAACCTCGCTTAGCTCTAGAACAGCGTCCGTGTATAGATGACGACTGAATCCCCTCGTCTGTTGTTGTTGCTGTTGTTGTTGTTGTTGCTGTTGTTGTTGCTGATCCCATTACCATGTCGAATACGATCTGACCAGTGGCGGCTTCAGGCGGCTCCAGAATTTCATGGTGTGGGGGGGTGGGTGAAAGAGAAGAGGAAAAATCAATCAACTTTGCCGGAAAAGGCCGACAAAAGGGAATGTTTCCCTAATTTTACTACACTTTTACCGAAAAATAGGTTGACGAGCAAAATAAAAGGCCATCCGCAGTTTTTTCCCCGTGGTTTTACTAGACCAGTGGTTCCCAAACTTTTTCGGTCGGCGTACCCCTTCAGACATTTGTCGAAAATCCGTGTACCCCTAATTTTCAAAGTAAATTTAAGGAAGCACACTTTCGATTTTTAAAAGCATAAACATGGTATCTGAATCATGAAATTTAATAATGTCTTCAAACCTACATACTTTTTTTCATACTACACACTAACGCCATTGACTGTAATAGAACGAGGCGCATCAACTAAATTAAAGCCCTGCCGAATATCTTGTGGAATGGTTAGTAGGGCAATCAAGGGAAGAGCCCAGGCTCGGATTAAGGTCCGAGGGGCCGGCGGGCTGAGTAAAAGCCCGTCACCTATACTGAAAATCTCTGACAAGCAAAAAGGTCATCTCCTTCGGTGGGGCCTAATGATGGGCCGGAGGGCTATCAGCCCCCGCCTTAATATGGCCCTGAATCGGACTGCATTAGCCATAATCATTAACTAGTTACTAGACCTACTAGGTTTTATTAAAGCTTATTAGGATCAAAATATCGTACTTGTAGCATTAAAAGTTAAACTTGCATAACTTATCGGTCAAATGAAAACAATAAAATGAATCAATGAGACGGATGAGGTTGCATCTCATCAGCCAGTTTCGAGAATCTTGGCTGCGTCTTTGATCCACACGGGGCGATTTTTGAATTTGCCGCGCTGACCAAGGAAGAGTCCAATACCACAAGGTGATAGGACAGGTTAAACTTTAAACTTATAGCGAGGGGTGACGGGTTAGAGGAGTCCAAAAGGTCTACATCTGTCACTGAAGTTTGAGAAAATCAAATCCAATCATAATTTTTTAGAACTTTTGCAAATATTGTTTTGTTACTATCAAACATCAGTGCATAAGAATTCCACTGACTTTCCACTTTCCGCCGCGTACCCCTAGAAATTTTGTACCCTAGGTGTTTGGGAACCACTGTACTAGACTTTTACCCGAAAATAGGTTTCACACGCAAAAAAGTCCGGTGGAGGATGCATCCCCACTCATCCCCCTCACGTGGAACCGTCACTGGACATGACAGTTACTGGAAGAAGAAAGACGAGAAGTATAAATAAACTCAGAGGCAGACTTTCTATACGTCGATAATTTTAGCTTATATCTGCTGTTCAACGTCTGAAACGATATATATATATATATATATATATATATATATATATATATATATATATATATATATATATATATATATATATATATATATATATATATATATATGATGTCCTAAAGTGATACGAAACATTGAATCTTGCGCCATATTAAGAGTTTGAAAATTTCATATTTTGCAATCCGTGTTGTTTATCAACTTCAACGCTTGTCTGGGAAGTTTGGAAAACTGTGAAAATAGCCGCGATGAGATAGATAGATAGAGACACTTATATAGCGCCGCTGTAAACTCATGCACGATCAGGGGCGGGCGGAAGATGGTAGAGTGGGTTACCGTTACGCACTTGAACGGTAGGCTGACGGAGCGAGGCTCAAGCCCTCTGTTTGCGCCCCTACAGTGGCTTTCACACAGTCAGTAATGCTTCCTCAAGACCTAAGCCACTTCAAATCACGCTATAATTTTTGTTAGTTTGACTGCACTTGTGCGGACGATATTATTCGATCGAGGCAGTGGCGGCTCTAGGATTTGGCAAGTGGGGGGGCCGTTGGGGTGGCAATTTCTAATCATGGGGGGGCAACCATTTGTTGTTTAATGCATGTAGCATTAAGTATAGGGTCCCAACTGGGGGCCACTGGGGGCCAGACACTCAATAGGGGCACGGGCCCCCCTGCCCCCCCGGTGGAGCCGCCACTGGATCGAGGGCGCCGAACAGAATTCATCTACAGAAGTAAATAAAGACCTGAGAGTTGGTTGAGATTATTCGCTTCACGTCAGCCGCGAAGTTTGATGCTGAGCGTGGTGCTTCGTTTGAAACGGTGTTCTTCAAATTACAGTTATTATATTATTACAGTAGTTTACCGAGTTTGAGCATTCTTTTATCCGCCGTAGTCTCGTCCCGTTATACTCGGCCTGATAATTATAATTATTCTGAATTTCGACTGGTTCTTGAGTGACCAGGATTTGGTGCGCCATTTGCTGATGCTTCTGTGCATTATGAAGAGGCGCTATAGAAGTTGATGGTTGGATTGGACTTTTTGGAGCATTGTCCCGACACATATTAGATCAGAAAGATTTCAGGCGACCATAACAAACTGACAAAATTAGATCAGGTATATTTTACACCCCCATAATATCCCCAACACCCCTACCCCAATTTAAGACCGACACCCCCAACATCTAGATGAGCCTGAGATGACCTTTTTTGCTTGTCAGGCTATTTCGGCATGGATGGGACCCCCAAAATATACCGACACCCCCCAAATTGATATTCTTAGAAATAACCTTATATTAGATAATGTTTTGTAGCCTTTTTTGCTTGAATGCAGGCTATTGTTTTCTTACATCAGATCATAACAGGATGGGTTTGAGTACTCAAGTAAAAGTACCCCTTAAAAAAGTAAAAGTACCTATAAAAATAGTTACTCAAGTAAAAGTAAAAAGTACTCCAAAAAAGTTACTTTTAATTACTTTTTTATGCAACATGCAGAAGCCTCAGCAGTCAACACGTACACATTTACACCATTAACTGATTAGCACAAAATGCTGGTTTCACAAAGCCGTAGAAAAGGCGCAATAACTTAATTTTACATACCACTTTTCTCCGGCGTGAAAATAATTTGATAAGATAATTATTTAAAATGTTTTTGTACGTTGCCGTGAAAACTCGGGTAAGCAAAAAGGCCATCACCGGAATTTAGGGCTTTATACTCTGCCTCTGTGATTACATGTAGGTCTATGTAAACAATCGTCAGTCATGCGTGTACGTTTGTTGGTCATTGTCAACCCTGTACGACTAAACACGGGAAGTTGTGAAGAATTAAACAGATACTCCAGTAAATGTATCTTTGGCGATGAGAAATTTTACAACGAAACGTGAAAGACATAATGTAACGAAGTAAAAGTACTAATATTTGAATAAAAACTTACTTCGTTACAAGTAAAAAGTACTGTTACTTCGTTACAGTCAGACTCAGAATTGTACTTAAGTAATGTAACGCGTTACTTTTACTTCGTTACCGCGCAACACTGGATCATAATACCTTCATTATTTTTTCTTCACGGTCTAGTGAATATGTCAGAGAGCGCTATTAAAGTCGCGATTGCTTTAGCTCCTTTTTTGGCTCAAAGAGCATCCCCTGCCAATTGATTCACTGATCAACAACAATTCAATGAAATTGGGTTTTAGTAATCGCAAGACGTAGGCCTCTGTACATAATAATGAAATAGTAATAAGAACAGAAGAAAAAATAGATATATAATCTTGGTATACGATTGTCATAATTGCCAACGTATTGCTAACGACGCGTATATAGGCTTATTGGAGTGACCGAGAAGCAGTGTTTATTCTAGCCACCTTGACATTGGTGGGATTTCGAAATGTTTGGAGGGGGGGGCAAAGTCTGAGTCTCCACACTTTTGGAGGGGAGATTTCCATCCCCCAGCCAACATATAAAAATTTTGATGGGGAATTTTAAAACTTTGGGGGAGAAATCCCCCCCAAAGAAGGCCTAGAATAAACACTGCCGAGAAGAATAATTGTGGTCTCCTACGTTCACGTCATCCGCAAATTTGAGGCTATTTATATAAATAAGTAAGTAAAATTGTGTAAATTTATATAGCGCTTTGGGAAGTAGTACAGTAGTAGCTGCTCATTCCAGTGTTTATTCTAGCCACCTTGACATTAGGGAGAGTTTGAAATGTTTGGGGGAGAAGGTTTGTCTGCCCAAAAACCTTGATGAGCAAAAAAAGGTCATCACATCCATTCCTTTTCTTTCAAATACTCTTCTATATGGTCATATCTTTCTCTTTTTCCCCTCTCCAAAATTTAAAAAAAAAACCCTCTCGTCACACTTTTGGGGGAAATTTCCATCCCCCAATGCAAAATATAGAAATTTTTGGGGGTGAATTTTCAAACTTTGGAAAGAAATCTCCCCCCCTCTCAAAAAAGGGCCTAGAATAAACACTGGCTCATTCTTATGTGCTTAATCCTTCTTGAAATACCGGTAGCCATAGGCGAGAACCGCGAGATGGATTAATTGTCGGATAGGAAAAGTGTCATGTATTTTCCTACAGATACTGCATAGGCTAAGTCTGCATTCTTGTGTTGCTGTTGCTGCTGCTGTTATTTCTTCTAGCGTGCGTTCAAGGTAAATCTAAGTGATAAAGCATTATTATAACTATTGGATCTCCTTGGCTTGTTTGGTTGCAGTTGCCAGTTTTGAACCATATTCGCCTATGTCACGCAAGCCCGTCTTTACGTGTTAAAAATCGGGCACAGTGCCCCGGGGCCCAGCGCATCTTAACCCCTTAACCGTGTATTTAACTGTAACTCAATGTAAAATGGACGGATATATCCGGGATCCCCAGTTAAGGGGTTAACGGCCCCGTGCCGCACGCAAACGTTTTTTGCTTGTCAACATCCAAAAACGTTTTAGAGATTGGAGATTAGGCCTACCTTCTTTCTTTGCTTGTCAACATTTGATCTTCACATCTAGGGCCCCGCAGGCCGCCATGTGCCCGGGGTCCCACACAGGTATAAGACGGGCCTGATGACATGAGTCTCATCATCTCATGACCTATTCTGATTGCGCATTGTGATTGGTGTCTTAGGCCCTAAGTTTTGGATCATTCTGATGAGTTTTCTGTCTACTTTTTATGATCGAAATAGCCTACGACCAAAGGGGTGTCTGTGTTGACTTTTTCGAATGCTTTTACGAAGTCTATCAGAGGCGGAGCTAGGATGCCAGACGTACGGGCAGTGGCGTCATTTCACACTTTTCTTAGAGGGGGCGAGAAAATTTTTCAAATTTTTCTTTTCAATTTTTCAATTTTTTTCAATTTTCAATATTTTTATTTTTCGACTTGACGATTTTCAAAAAAAGTTGACGACCTTTTTTTGCTTGTCAGCTCTTTTTTTTACGGTTAGTTGATTATTCAGGTTGCTCGACATCAAGCACTCCTTTAAGGCTTTAGGGGCTGCTGACCTTTTTTGCCCCCCAAACGCAAATGACGTCCCTGTTTTTGTTTTTTGCTGCACATTAATACATTCTAAATTAATATTTTCATTTCCTTGGGAGGCCACCCCCCAGCACCCCCCCAAATGACGCCTCTGCGTACGGGGTCAAAACATACTGATTGCGCCCCCAACCAGGGATACTTTTACACCCTCCAACGCCCCCAATTTGAGGTCGACACCCCCAAAATTTTCTAATCTAAGAATGGTGTGTACTGTACCCTAAATAACCCCGAACAAACCCCTCCCCAATTCGAGAAGTTACGCCCTCAACCTTATTTGTCTGATGACCTTTTTTGCTTATCAGACTTTTTGAGATTTGATTTGATAAGGTTTGTGGGTTTTTGCCTGCCTGACTTTTTTGTTGGATGACTTTTTTCACACTTATTCGGCAGAGACCCCCAAATTTTACCGACACTCCCTAAATTCACAATCCTAGAAATAACCCTGCCCTCAACTTCGGAAAATCCTGACTGACAAGCTAAAAAGTCGTCACTTACTTGGTCAGGTTAAGTAAAAAGTAATATAGGCCTCGTGGATATAGGCCCTATACTTTGCTATAGACCCTATACTTTGCTTGTTTTTCTTGTTTTGTTACCTTAAACCAGGTAATGGCGACCCCCGCCCCACCTCGGCGCCCGGGGACATGTGGTACCCCTCGCCCCGCCTCCTAGAACCGCTTCTCAAGTCTATGAAGCTGCTGCATGCAGGCATAAGTTTGTTTATACCATCTTTCCTTTTTCTATGCGCCTTTTCTGCTATAGCTGTTAGCTTGAGAGATATATAGTATTTGTTGGGTTGTTCTGGAGCATTCTGAAACCCAGATTGAGCGCTTGTTAATAAACTGGTGCACTGCGTCAAGCTGTCTGGCAGCGATATAGACATTTCGTTTTACTTAATGATTTCTAACGAGCTTTTTTTCTGTCGAGCAAGCATGATTTATCAGACCGGTGGCTCGATAGACCTGCAGCCCAATCGGAATTCGGCATTCGGCAGTAGCAAGGACAAGCCAAAACAAGCTAGACGCCTATCGCGTCTAGACTCTAGACACGCGGGTTTATGAGTTTATGTAACAGCCTTCTATGCTAGACTAGCTATAGCCAGGGAGACTCCCTGGCCCTGCTATAGCCTTGGACTTGGAGCAAGACTGTTTAATTCTAGGTATTTAATTGCCTTAGCCTTGGATGTATTATTCCTCCAAGGCTATGGCCCTTATAGGCTTACACGCCTCTAGTCTATAAATAAACCTACTAAATAATAACCATAGACTTTGTAAATCTACGATAATGACGATAACAGGCAAACGCATTGTGGTTTTGTTGCTGTTGTAGATATTGGCATATTGCTCCAAGGTTGTAGAATTTTCAGGAGGCCTATACGGATACGGATCAGATAATCAGACTACTGCTGTCGCCATGTTTTGCATTAAGACGATTTTGGCATTTGTTGTGTTCGTTGCTGGTATTCTCTTTGTCGGACCGAAATTAAGACGATGGGCGAATAAACGGGGGAAAATTTGGTTCAACAACTTCAACAAACAATACTTGAAGGACTGCAAAGAATTATTTCGACCGACGCAGGAGAAGATTTTCAAGTGTTTGAATCAGATGCCAGAAAGACCCTTGAAAGTTGTTGAAATCGGAACGGGGGCTGGAGCAAATTTCGATTTTCTTCCTAAAAATACGGAAATCGTTTGCATAGAACCAAATGAATACGCAGAGAAGGACCTTCTCATAAAAGCAGCACAGTATCCGGACATCAAGGTTACTTTCAAGATCGGCGTCGCAGAAGACCTGTCCTCGCTGGCCGATGAGAGCGTCGACGCAGTCATCTGTACTCATGTCCTCTGCAGCGTGACGGATTTGAGCCAGAGCTTGAAGGAAGTATTACGCGTTTTGAAAAAGGTTAGCAGCTATGCCTAACTGTTCTCCTGGTATACAAAGCAATCAGAGCCGTAGCTAGGGGTTTGGGGTGGGGGGGTAAGCCGCCCCGGACGCCGACCGTTGGAGGGGGTGCATTTTGGATGTGAAAAGATAAATAAAAAATAGCTCTGTGGAATAAATAAAACAGGAAAAAGGTCATCAGCCCAAAAATGGATAAGTAAGAGCTATATGACGGAAACAAGGTCATCACCGAAATTTAGGGGCGCAAATTATAAATCTTGCCCAGGGCGCCGAAAACCCTAGCTATGGCTCCGAAAGCACTCTGTTACAAGGAGCCTAGATACCTCCTTTCCAAGACTTTCTGTACAGATTCTAGACCAGATCCTCATCTGCAATAGTTCTCTCCCTCGCTCATGCTCGGTCAGTTATAGGCACTCGTGCTCTCTCAGTGGCCGCCCCGAAGCTCTGGAACTCAAATTCATTACAGATTTTTAGAACAAGATTAAAAACCCATCTTTTTGACTTGGCTTGTCCACCATAGGCTGCCACCCGTCTGTCTGGCCAGACACCCTGAATTTGATCTGGATCTTTAATGATTTGATTTGGTGTGCCATTGGCTGATGCTTCTGTGCATCATGGAGTGGTGCTATAGAAGTTTAAGATTAGATCAGATCTAAGCTAAATGCTTCTGAAATGATTCAGAGTTATTAAGGCTGGAATCAATCTACCTGGGGATTGGAAGGTTTAGGTCCACGGTTGAGACGTCCAGCGGAGAAAAAAATATATTGGCTTTTTGCTGTCAGACATTCTCCTAACAATGGTGGAAAAACTTGGGGTGGAATCAATCTGACATTTCTCCACTTCCACTTTTAAAACTCGACCACTGCTGCGGTGGTTCAGCATTAACTCAATACCTGGTATTGAAATTTGCCTCAAAATTAAAAGTAGCATGCCTTTCTGATTTCATTGGAGGCAATGCACTAAAATATTCCTGATGTTTCTCCTTTTTGGTTTACTTATTACTTTAGTTGATTACGATAATTACCACAGGTGACCATAACAGCAAATACTATGAAAACCAATCAAGCGCAAGTATTGAAGCCAAAAGTCTGTGCAAATAGGCTTTGCTTAATTAAAAATGAAGTCTTTTATATAATCTTTTATATATTAAGTACCAATGGTATATATATATATATATATATATATATATATATATATATATATATATATATATAATATTCTTCCTCTATGCCTATATGTATATATATATATGATTGGTTGGCTGTGTGAGTCAGCCTGATTGCCATTACCTTCAAATGTTGGCGTTCTGATTGCACATACAGTGTGTGCGTTCTCATTGGTTGGCTGTGTGTATTCTCATTGGTTATATATATATATATTCTGATTGGTTGGCTGGGTATACGTTCTGATTGGTTGTTCTGGAATATTTGTGTGTGTGTGTGTGTGTGTGTGTGTGTGTGTGTGTGTGTGTGTGTGTGTGTGTGTGTGTGTGTGTGTGTGTGTGTGTGTGTGTGTATATGTGTGTATATATATATATATATATATATATATATATATTTGGTTTGCTTATTGGATTTGCATTGGAGCATAAAAAGGGCCAAGGCCTACCTGTAAGTATTTTTGTTAATGCATGGGTCTTACAATGCTGTATAAAATCTATTTCAGGGAGGAAAGTTTATGTTCATGGAGCACATTGAAGACGTCAGTGGAAGTAGAATTCATTTCTTGCAACACTTGCTGAAGGTTCCTTGGCATTTTGCCCTTCAAGGATGCAATCTCACTCGAACGACAAACATCAGCATTCAGAATGCCGGCTTTAGCAACATAGATATGATGGATATCTTCAAGCTTGATTTCAAAAAAACACTATTTAAACTTGTTGGCCGACAATGTGCAGGAGTTGCAACGAAGTGATTATAAAGTGTCACATTGGCTGGTCTGAAACCTCTAAAGATTCTAAACTCACAGTGGAATTTCAATGAATGCCATTGTTGAAAACCAAATTACTGAAATACTTTAACAAGGCAACATTTCCATAAGAATTTCCACAGACTTCCGGTGACAAAGTTCTGACCAACCATCATCTGAAATATGGGACAAAAACATTGTGTTGCTACAGAAATTATTTATCTACATGAACTGACTGTCCAAAGACTTATTATTCAAAGTGATTTAAAAAGCTGTGAATTGCTTAAATCAATGGAATATGTTACTCAACCTCTCTATTAAAGTAATTCAGAAAATAACTTCCTCTTCTGCTACATCCTTACATTTACCAAAGCACCATCTCTTTATCTATGGTGTAATTGGTCCTCATTGTTTCTGAAATATCTCAGTTTCTGTGAATATTAATAATATTCTGTAATATTACCTGCGGAGCATAAGCGGCTGCATAACCCATGATCGAGAATTTTTCATTTCTTTCATTCTGTCTTCAGGTGTTCAAGGTTACTCCAGGTTCTTTGAGTTATTTTTCTAGTGACCTTTTCCATGTGGATATTTTCTTAATTACTTTCATATGGAAGTTGAGTAAATACTAAAATTACTAACATTTAATCTAGCTTTATTTAATCTGGCTTGCTAACTATCCCATCATCATCATACTGCCCTTCCGCCACACCGTCGCTGTGTGATAACATGGTTCAACTGCCTCCATGAAGTTCTGTCTTGTGCGGCTCAATGTGCTTCTAGCACTGTTATAAAGGTCCATTCTGTGATGTTATTCATCCAGGTCATTCTTGGTCTTCTTCTGCTTCTTTGTACTTTCTGTGATTCCTAGCATTATGAACTTTTCTATGATGTTCTCCTGCCATGCTATATGTCTAAAATATTTCAGTTTTACTTTTATTTCTTTCACTTTGGAGAGTAGTAGTCTTTCTATTCCTGCTTTGTGGAGTGCTTCATCTTTAGTTTTTTTTACATATATGATGCCTAATATTTTTTGAAGGCATTTCATTTCTAAACATTCTATTCTTCTCTCTTCGTCCTTCTTCAGCGTCCATGCCTCACATCCATAAGTGGCAAACGCCCAAACCAAGGCTTTTAACAGTCGTACTTTAATTTGAATTTTGATGCTTTTATTTTTCCTGATTTTCTGTAATTTCCCCAGTATTGTCATTACCAGGCCCAATCTGCTTCTGATTTCGGTTACTTAGTTAGCATCATTTGTATTATTTTGTAATTCTAAATCCCAGATATGGAAATTCTTCGACTTGTTCTATTTGTTCTCCTTCAACAGATATATGTGCTGAGTTACCATTCAATACCATGATATTTGTCTTGTCCATGTTCAGTTGTAAACTATTTGCTACTGGCAACAACTAATCTCTCCAACAATTCTTGCAATTCCTCCTCTGATTTTGATATAAGTGCTATGTTGTCGGCTTGCCTGTACATGTTTATTCTTTTGCCACCAATCTTGTATCCTCCCTTGTACTTGTTGCCCTCTAGAGCTTTCCTCATTGCCACCTCTGCAACAATGTTGAACAAATATGGGTACAAGATGCATTCCTGTGGGGCCATCCATACATTATACTGTATATGCAAAAAATGCATTTTCATACCCCCTACCTCTGTTGCACCCCATATATTTTTGGACCCTCCTCTATGCATACATACAAGGTAGTTATTTACCTCCTTGACCCTGGTTGAAGAATAAATGCTTATCCATAATCTCAAAGTATTTGTTTTACTATTAAATTATAGTGTTGTAATATATTATGTTTTCTAACATTGATATTTGTTGAAGACATCCAATAGATTAATAGAACATTAAAATGTTTTTGTCTTGAACACTGCATCTGACAAAATAATTGTAATTGTGTTGAAATCGTGTGTGTGTGTGTGTAACCGGCATTCTACCTGAGTGGTGTTTAAATTGTTGCGTAAGCTGTGTATAAAGTTGTGCATACGTACACTTTCAGTGGACACCCTCCCCATTTCTGTATTAATCCATACACAAAATCTAAATTCAACCCCTCCCTCAATGCGTAGGCTACGTAATATATGGATACGTACGTGTGTACTATGTACTTTTGAATCTAAAGTTTATATTTCATTTTTAATTACAAAGTTCCATAAGTTACAAGGGCAGATCCAGGAATTCAATCCTGTTCCATTTTTCAATCTGCCTTTATCCGCCCCATCCACATGGATCTATGCTTGTTGCTAAAATTATTGAAAAGAAGAAAAGACCCTATATTTTATTCGTGTCTTTTTAAATTTTTTGGTTGGGTGAGGGTCACGTCCCCCATGTCTCACGCAGGTCCTCTTGGATAAGTTACTTATTAGAAAGATAAGAACTGATGAAGTAGTAGATGTATAATGGCAAGTAAGTAAGTAAAACGAAATTTCTATAGCGCTGCCCAATAGCTTGGTGCAGTCAAGAGTGCAGCAGCTTATTCACGAGCGCTCGCATCACCGAGATAAAAGGCTCGTATCTAATGCGGTTTGACCAGAGCCGGGTTTGACTCCATTAATCTTTTATAATAAAGACTGCATTTTGTTATAATGTGACCCACCAATTTGGCTCGTATCTGTGGAGATGCGGTTTGAAGTTGAACCCACTGCATTCTCGCCCCATTTTACTTTTAAATTTTTTGACTCCTTCTATGGAAATGTTTTTACTGAAATGCAGTGGCGGCTCCACCAGGGCCAGGGGCCCGTGCCCCCTATTGAGAACCTGGCCCCCCCGGTGCCCCCCCAGTTGGGACCCTATACTCAATGCTACATACATTAAACAACAAATGGTTGGCCCCCATGATTAGAAGTTGCCACCCCAGCGGCCCCCCCCACTTGCCAAATCCTAGAGCCGCCACTGCTGAAATGGGATGAAAAATAGCGGTTTGGGCTACTTCGCAAGTTCGCAGCTTCTTGCTTACGTTACGTTTATCATCGGAGTCAGTGACTATTTTAAGGATCTGTTTGGACTCCACATCGTGACGAGCGCGTTGAGCGCGAGCCTATAAGGGGTCGAGGGCAGAGCTCCCAGTGGGGTCCAGGGGCAAAGCCCCTGATGGGAGGGTCAGGGGGCGAAGCCCCCTTGAAGCTGACAACATTTAGCTGTTAAAATGTGCTATTTTGCCCTCTCAGGAGTCAGCAAATGCAGCCAAAAATATCTGCCATGTAACACAACAGAAGATGTAGACCAAATGTCCATAGTTTTTTATCTTCATTATGTAGTAAATGATTAATGTCCATAGTTTTTTTATCTTATTTATGTACTATGTAGTAAATGATTAATGGCAGCCACTGCCAGCCAGTCTCAATTCTGTGCTGCAATAACAACTGCAAAAGGTTAATTGCCACACTGTCCTGAAGACTCCTGATGCAAGTAAATCTTCTATGTCGGTAGGTTAAGCCGCTAAGGTTTCTCAAAACCTGCGTGCAGTTCGTTTCGGCTGGTCACAGCCAGATGCATCTTCTTGCTCAAAGACAGTTTTAAACCACTGCTGTTCGGTAACTTTTGGAGTTTCACGATGCCGACGATCCTTCTCTAATAGCCACTTCAGTACTGCTGGGCGTGGATCAAAATTGGACAATATTGGCATGTTGACATTGATATACAATCAACAATGGTTTGTCTATCCAGATTTGCCCGATAAGTTGTCTTCAGTCGGTTATAAGCAGATATGAGGCGCTCACAATCAGCAGCATGCGGCTTGCACCAATACTCTTGCCAAAGTTTCTGCTAGTGCACTCTGCTCTATAGTGGCCAAGTCGGATTCAAGTCTTGAGCACAATGTTTGAAGCACTTGTCTCGGAGATATATGTTTGTCTTTCATGCCAAGCTGAATATCTGTGTACTGGGTCAGCCAATGTAGCTAAATCCAAATCTGGTGAAATTATGCTCCAGACAACTGTCTTGTGAATTAGCTGTGAAGTTACAGAATGAAGACAAGCTTGTGATGTGGTCAAAGATCAAGTCTTGTTGACATAGTTTTCAATGACTGAATACTATCGTTTCTAATGGATGAAAAAATACGTTTGTCTGTCACGAAAAGGTTTGCTTCACTAGTTCGACGACGTTTATTCCACAATTCATGGCCATGCAGACTTTCCGAGTCACCCTCCTTGTAAACAGCATCCACAAAGGCTTGTTCCCATCCACCCGGCAATGGCTCCTTAACCAATTTATCCAGTTTCATCAAAAATGTCTAACTCTGGTTTTATGTCAAGAATTGTTAAGAGGTCACTCTGTAATTTCTTTTGAAAATTTGCCAACAGGAACAGAAGATCAGCCAGAAAGCACATAAGTTTTATATTGTCGCTATTTGTCATACTCTTTTTGAACTGTGCTGGATCACCAGCCGCACATTTTGAACTAAAGTATGCAGCAAGAGCACGCCACGACTGTAGCACAGCACCAAGTAAGTTCTGAGAACTCTGCCCATCTGACTTCAAAATAAGTTGGCAAGTGTTTAATAGTAAATCCATTTTATGCCGCGATTTGCCGCAGCTCAGCAGTTCGGCAGGCTGATGTATGAAAGTGCGAAGCAATCGATGACAACTTCAGGTGTTTAACCTGTGGAACACATTTGCAGACATCTTTGAATGCAAGTGATGATGAATGCACTGCACATACGGACTTGAGCATTGGCTGATGTACCTGAACTGCAGTGTTTAAAGTTTTTAGACAGTAAAAATGATATTTGTGGACTCCCCAATTCTCAGTCTTCGACTCCACATTATTGACTTTGGACTCCACATTTTGGTTGGACTCCACGCTTAAAATAGTCACTGATCGGAGTACTTCGAACTGAAGACCTCTACCCGACCAGACGTGGCCTTATCCACGCGAGACAAAGATTATCGGCATCCTGGGTTCGCCATGTCCTTGTTCCGTCCTTGCACTGTAGAGAGATATTAAAAAGATAGTAGTAGTACAGTAGTAACTACTGTACTATGAGTAGTAGTCAGTGTTTTATCCAGACTCCAGGCCTTGAGGGGTGAGAGGCTTTCGGGGAGAATCTCTCTGTACAATTCATTTCTGTTTAATATTGTTATTGTTACGTGCCCTTGCAGTCGTTAGACATTATGTCACGATAATCTTGTCGTTGTATAATATAATATAATAATAATCGACTTGGTTGGAGGGGAAAAGAGTAGTTCAAAAGACACAGTTCAATGCAAAAATTGTATGTAAGTGCTGCGATTTTTGAGGGGGAATTTTGAGGTTGGGGGAATCTCCCCTCCTAACAGACCTGTATAAAACACTGGTAGTAGTAGTAGTAGTAGTAGTAGTAGTAGTAGTAGTAGTAGTAGTAGTAGTAGTAGTAGTAGTAGTAGTAGTAGTAGTAGTCATGTTATAATATAACGAAATTTGTCAAAGATTTTTTGGATCACCTCCCATGATATTTTCAATCCGCCATCTTTGTTTTCTACCTTTGTAGCGTAGAAGGTGTTTTCGAATATTTTCCTGATCGATTTGTCGTTCGATCGCTTCTCTGGTTAACTAGTTTTGCCTTAAATTAATAGAAATCGTTTAATTATTCGTCTGCGATGATTTGTCATGTCTGTTTTTTACGAATTCAATTTAGGATGGGTTTTTAATTTATTTGCAGACCAGTCAGCATTTATTGGATGAAGCCCGTATGATATAATCGCTACCACTGTCAACCAACAACAGTTGCTAATTAATAATTATAACTATTATTAATTTAAAAGTTGCCGTTAACGTTCCAAATACGCTTGCTTACAACAAATTTTTGTAAACGGGCCTCTAAAAAGTCATCAGTTAATATGGCGCTTCGAAAATAATACACTGATATTCAACCTAAAGCCATACTCAGTACATGTACTAAGCCCACTCTTCGCTTTTCAATATATGAGTATCTGGAAATGGTCAATGGTTCATCTAAGATTCTAAGGCATTGCCAAAGCTTCGCCGAATGAACAATTGTCAAGTTAAGTCAAAGTCTAGTAGGCCTACGTTGTAATATTACTAAATGCTTGGTACTATCAAGGTTTCTGATTTGCACTAATTTGTGAAATGATTGACAGAATTTTATGATAGCCTTTCACCTGAAATGAATTAGCTATTCACTCTATTTTGTTATCTATTTTGCAGATTGAATGTCAATCATTGGAATTTTTTGTAATTGGTGAATGACCTTGTCAGTATGTCTATGTATCAGCAGCAGGCAATGACTGCAAATGCTCAGCGTTCAGGTAATTTGACATTCAGCATTTATATATCAACAGCTCATCTTTGTTGTTTAATTATGAAATATTGATTTTCCAGTTTTGTGGTAATTAAATGTTATTGGTTATCAATTAAATCTTTTATTACTTATTGATTATTGAATTATGCCAATGCTAATGACACCTTCCTGAAGTTTTGGAAACTATGGACCTGCAATTTAGTGGTATTCTTTATGCTGTAGGGTTTGTTTCTTCCTGCTTCAGCAGTTTCTTTTTATTGGCATTCCTCTCTTGACCTTGCTGTCCCGAGGGCACTTAAAATTCCTACTCTTGGTGATCATGCCTTCTAGCAAGGTGGACCCCTCCTGTGGTTTACCATCCACCTTAAACAAGAAGAATCATAGCTTGACCCATCATTAAGAAAAGTCTAAATTTTTAAGTCATCTGTTTAAGAAGTCATACCCTTTGTAAAGAGCCCTAGTCTTTGGTTATGCTATGCCTACGGCGCTATTTAAATAGTCCATTATACATACATACCTACATTATGTTGTCTAGCATGAAAGCTCAGTGTATTTTTTAAATGAAACTTGTATTTGAAGGTCAACAGTATTTGAGTGGCCTTGGTGATGTAGCGCCAATGGACAGCAAGAAGCAGGCGCTCCTGTGGCAGCAGGCACAGTACATGTCAGATTCTGGAATCCATTCTGGCATGACCACCCATGCCCCATCTGTCAGCAGCAAGCACGGCATTGACGAGATGGACACTGGAAATGACATGGATGCAGCACAGATGATGTTTGGTAGTGATAATGGATTCAATCAAGGTTTTACTCAAGAACAGGTTGATGGTATGTTTTAGACATTATTTTTATGGCTAGTTCTCATCGGTCAGCTTTGCATCTCGACTATTTGGTAGATGCGTATCGTATTTATTCTATTAGTACATCGTGTTCCCATAGAGTCTTTTAGAATAAATTACTAGTTTTTACTGAAATAAGCAATTTACCTCGAATTTTACTCCAATGAGGTTTTGTTTTATTATCTGTGAACCAACTAACTCTGATCGTCTATATATAAACTTCTATCTAAGTTTCTACTTTCCAAATTCTTAGAGCAGAAAATTTACTGAAAGGAGTAGGCAAGTCAAGGATAAAGTACTACTTATAAGTGGTTTTGTTGCTCGTATGTGATTTCACTTTCATCAGTGAGTAAGAAATCTCGGAGTCTATTAGAGTCCTAATCCCAGGTTTAAATGTCTGCACTTAGCAATATTTTACATTACACATCAGAACAGGGGACTGGGGTTGGCAACCTGCGCGTCACATCCAACCCGCCAGTGAGTTTAATTCGGCCCTTCTGCCCTGCACCTTTTTTAAAAAGGTCATCGCTTTTTTAAAAGTCTGACAAGCAAAAATGGTCTTTGCTAATTTTTGCACTTGATCAGTATATTTTTCAGAACTGTTGAACTTTTTCCAGCACAAACTTTCCAAAAAAATATAAACTTTAAAACTTTTTGGGCCAGTTGAAAAATTGTTTAATTACACGGTCCTCGAGACAGACACTGCCATAGAAATTTGGCCTTCACTGTCCAAAAGGTTGCCGACCCTTGCATTAGAACATGCACATTAATTTAAGAGTTAAGGCACAGTAGTCTCATATCTGGAATTCACTTTGTGTGGTTTATTTAAAAATCTTTATCAGAGATGAATCAACAATTGAACCAGACAAGGTCACAGCGGGTGAGGGCTGCTATGTTTCCCGAGACCCTTGAAGAAGGCTTCCAGATTCCTTCTACTCGAACTCATCCCGGTCAGTCGACCGCCGTGCAGCGCCTTGCAGAACCATCGCAGATGCTTAAGCATGCAGTTGTCAACCTCATTAACTACCAGGTATGCTTGTTTTAATAGAGTAATCACATTCAGATCAAGAAACGAGTTGCAGATTTTCTGCTTACTGTTTAACTTGTCGCTTATGACCCTGCTTTGGTTTTGCCAGTGTGGTCTTTATGATGAATAGCAGACATCTTGATTTTTCTTGTTTAGCCTCTTATTGTTGTTTGGTGATGGCTTGGATTGTGGTTGTTTTTTTTAGGATGATGCTGATCTGGCCGCCAAGGCTATTCCGGAGCTAGCTAAACTGTTGGCGGACGAAGATCAGGTGGTAGTTGGCCAGGCGCTGACGATGGTCCATCAGCTGTCTAAGAAGGAGGCCAGTCGGCACGCGCTCATGAACTCGCCCCAGATGATTGCTGCACTTATCCGTGCCATGGAGGCGTCAACGGACCCAGAGACAACTCGATGCACAGCCGGGACTCTTCACAACCTTTCTCATCATCGCCAGGGACTTTTGGCTATTTTCAAATCCGGAGGAATTCCAGCACTTGTGAAACTTCTCAGGTGATTTATAAGAGATTTTCTAGTAAATTTATTACTTAATCTCAACTTCTGGATTTCAGCATAGTGAACTCGAAATGAGTCTTTCTTGATTGTTGATTACTTTAGAGTTTGTTTTCCTTATTTCGTCATTCATTATCAGTCAGGACATTAATCACGATCACCACAATCACACAGGTGGTGATTGTGGTGACAATTATGCTATTAACAGCTGATAGTGACAAAAGTTTAAGTATATTGTCTTTTACAGTGGATTGGACTTGTTGCATTTATGTCATTTTACTATGTTTTTGTAGTTCTCCTGTCGAGTCAGTCTTGTTTTATGCTATTACGACTCTTCACAACTTGCTGTTGCATCAGGAAGGTGCCAAAATGGCCGTTCACTTGGCCGGTGGTCTACAGAAGATAGTAGCTCTCTTGCCTCGAAGTAATGTCAAATTCTTGGCAATAACAACTGATTGTCTTCAGATTCTAGCATATGGCAATCAGGAGAGCAAGGTGAATGGGATTTTTCTTCTTCTTCTTCTTCTTCTTCTTCTTATTATTATTATTATTATTATTATTATACAGGGTGGCACAAAAAACAGACTAGTCACATTTAGGTTTGCATTTAATATAGTCCGCTTTTTTGCGCCACCCTGTATTTTTTCCAGTAATGTCAATCCTTTATTTGATTTGCCTTGGGAATGTAAAGAGGCACAGCCTTGTTTGGCTTCCTTAGATTTGATAGAAGTTTGCTGTGTGATTGTTTTGAAATGTTCTGACGTGGTTGTCTTCCCGCAGCTGATCATTCTTGCTAGTGGAGGCCCAGCAGAACTGGTTCGCATAATGGCGATGAACACATACGAGAAGCTGTTGTGGACAGCATCAAGAGTTCTCAAAGTTCTGTCTGTCTGTCCAAGTAACAAGGCTGCCATTGTTCAAGCAGGTGATGTTGGATTACATATATCCAGTGATACTTCCAGTCTTCTTTGTTACAGCTAGCTATTCCTTCAAGGGGCCCATGTTATAGGTTTTTGAGTTAATATAATCGAAATACTCATTGGTAGTAGTTAGCTTGCTAGCCCACTGGTCTTGAAGGCTGGGATTGAAGTCTTGGCCTCATCAGAAACCTTTGCTTGATTTTGTCCTAAGCATCCACCCAGTCAACATGTCTGTGAATTGAAACATTTGATGGAAGAAAAAGTTGTGAGGTAAAGACTGGAAATAGATTCATTTAGTCATGAATTACCTGTAGGTGATAACTCCAGTTCCACTATAGGCGGCATTAAGCTTAGTCTCTCTTTTGTCTTTCTTCCTGATATACTTCCTTCAATTACTGTTCTGAGTAATGATTCTCCCCTTAGTACATGTCCAATCCAGTTCCTCTGTCTTTTTTTGATGGTGCTGATTAGCGACATTTGTTCGTCCACCATCTGTGGTATGAATACATGGAGTGAATGCTTTGCCGTGATGCATCTGGAATGTTGCTGGTGTATTTGGTGTCTTCTATGATGATTTTTAAATTTTAGGTGGAATGGGTGCAATGGCGATTCACTTGAATCATCAGAGCCAACGACTTGTGCAGAACTGTCTCTGGACTATTCGCAATTTGTCTGATGCAGCGACTAGAGTGGTAGAACACCGCCTCGTTTTCTTGTTTAATTTCTTCGAAATATTATATTTTTATTATTATGTTTTTTTGTTAGCATTTTTGTGTGTATAATTTACTGTTTATTTGCTGGGCTTTCCTTAGTAGGAAATGTGAGATTCCCATTTCATTATAAAAGACTGAGTTTCATTCAGTTAATTTCTGTTACTGTACGTGTTTACCACTCGTGTTTGTTAAAGTTTTAGTTAAAAGAACGGATTTATTTTGAACCTCGATTAGCATCAGGCAGGCATACTGCATTCAGGCATACTGTATTGCAATGCAGTATGGCTGCCTCTGTGATTTGTTGTTTCATTTTGATGTGAATGCCATTTCGTTAGTTTTCATCTTTTTATTTTTCAGGAATCAATGGATTCCTTGCTTCAGACACTTGTACAACTTCTCTCCTCTCAAGACATTAACATTGTCACTTGCACAGCGGGAATTCTGTCTAATTTGACATGCAACAACCATCGCAACAAAGTGGTCGTCTGCCAAGTTGGAGGAATTGAGGCCCTCGTTCGAACAGTCATTCAGGCAGGAGAGAGAGATGACATCACTGAACCAGCTGTAAGATTTTCCTGTTTGCTATTTTGCTAGTATATGTGTATATGTTGCTAGTATCTCTGTCTTTATTAACAATTTTTAAAAACTTTTTGGGTAAAATTGATATTTAATTAAATTACTTGGCATCAATGAATGAAATTTATTTAGTAATACACGTGTATTTGACTATGCAATTAGACTATGTTTTATTTTTATGATCACCAATACATGTCAGTTTAATAAAACAATGAAGTTTGGTTTTTTTGTAGCTCATATATAAATAGTTTGATGTTTTGCATTAGAGCTGTGTGAATATTGCTATTTGAACTGATTTATACTTCAATAGAACCCATACTCTTTATCCATTCTTCAGTCAACAACTATTGGCCATAACCAGTCTGATATAAATAAATATCATGAAGAAAACCACAATGTGCCTTAGAATGTTTTTGTTTTTGTTTTGTCTTTATTTCACAAGTTGCAACTAAATGTTTTTGCTGAAATTTGGACATACAGAACATGTTTGGTACAGTAAAACCTCTTTAGCTCGCCCCTCTTTAGGTCGCCAAACTCCCCTCTCGCCATTGATGGGTCAAGAACGGATTTCCACTCATGTAAAATAACTCATTTAGTCGCCAAAAATTCGCCCCTCGCCCTCGCCACAACTTTCAAAATTCCATGCCTATGTATTATTACCTCTTTTGCTCGCCATAGCAACTTTACTTCTGTTTGACCGTTTATCTGCTTGACTGACTGTTTACACAATTAATGTTGAATACATCAGTGTTGATAATCAGCTATTAACCTGTCAGCTAATAACTGGTGAAGGGATTGTGGTAGAGGTCTGCACGGCGGAGGAGGGGGCAATCATCTGACCCGACAGTTGACCTCCCTCCCGCCACTCTCAACCCATGGCCAATCCCGCTGGGCTTTTGTCTCCAACCCAGCCATCCCCGTGGCAGCAGACAAAGGATCGGTTTTACAGAACTTTTCACCTGTAGGGCGTAGGCCTATATGCTGCTGTATTACCATAGCAGCAGGTACTCTGGTCTGCATTATCAACATTACGAAACACCGACGCAGCCTACTAGCTTAGAGCCTTTTCCTTTACAAGTTTACAGTTTCTAGTAGCCGACCTGCCATCTATATGTGAATATATAGCAACCTTCCATTTGTTCATGAGCTGACCCGTCCCTACTGGTATCCGCGGGGCACCCAAAATTCTCATCCCTGCCCCCGTGGGGGGCAAACCTACTGTAGTTTCGGTGGTGAGCCTTGTATTCGTTAAGCTGCCAAACTCGCCCCTCGCCAAACTTTCACCCTTGACCAATAGTGGCAGGCTAAAGAGGTTTTACTGTAATTGAAATGCTTTTTGAGAGCTATTGGCCATTCATAGTTAATTTTAAAATGTGTTTTGCCTAATTGTAGCATTTGTCATTGTTTCTATAAGACCAAGTAGCTGAGAAAAACATTTAGATGCAGGTTTTTCCAACGAGCTTGTTTGTGTTTGGCTGTGGTAAAAGGTTTTGCTTGACGATTTAGAGTATTTTGTAGGTTTGTGCTCTGCGTCATCTCACCAATCGCCACACGGAGGCAGAGATGGCACAGAATGCCGTTCGCTTGCACTATGGGCTGCCGGTGCTTGTGAAACTGCTTCATCCTCCGAGCCGTTGGCCCTTGATAAAGGCCGTCATAGGTCTAATTCGTAACCTTGCTCTGTGCCCAGCCAACCGGGCTCCTCTTCGCGAACATGGCGCTATTCCGCGCATCGTTCAGCTGTTGATTCGTTCGCACCAAGACACGCAGCTGGTATGGAAGATTGTGTGATACGCTGTTGAAAATAGGATATTTAAACCATGACCTTATATGTCTCTATCTCATAATTAACACTCAGAGGCTGTTCCCAGGTCATTTTTGTGCTGAATTTGTTGCTGATTAAGACCTATCTCGTAAAGATTTGCAGAGTATTTAGTTCCAGCCAATGTGTTTGTGGGCTGTATAAAAATCTTCAGGAAGATGGCAGATTGGTAACGTGCTAGACAGGCATACTGAAGGAATGGATTCAAGACCCAAAGGTGTCCTAAGGTCGATTCAGCCTTCATTCACCAGAGGGTGGTGGCAACTAAGTAGCAGTTTAGCCACAGTGAACAGGCACCTTATACAAGAACTCTGACTCCATATCATGTAACTTGCACCATCCGCCTGGCTGAAGGCCTAGAAATGGAGATCAGCACCTCTCCTAGGAGTCTTGAGGTTGGCCTCAAGTTCTCAAGGGAATAACTTTATAACAATTAACTTAGGATTGGTGACAATGTTTCTTTTATCTGATAACACAACACTGTGTATTTATGTATTTCATTTGCTGATCTGTGAATGTTCATGTACACCCATGCATTCCACCGATATATGTGACAGTTTTTTGCTTGCTGGCAACTGCTTTGATTTTTAGGATTTTTTGAATTTTTTTTTGTAAATTAGGTTTTATGTTTTTGCACGAATATGACTTTGATTGGTCATCATTTCTAGCATGCTGGTACTGGATCTAGCAGTGGCCAAGGGACTGTAGTGGACGGTGTGCGAATGGAGGAAATTGTGGAGGGCACGGTTGGCGCACTGCATATTCTTGCGCGTGAAGGTCTGAATCGTGCTATCATTCGCGGTCTCAACTGCATCCCACTTTTCGTTCAAGTGAGTACACCTGTATTCCTATGCTGTATTTCATGTCTTCAAATATTTAAATTTATTAAAGTGCACTGATGCAATGAATTAGTTTTTCCGGTAAAATGTTTATTAAAATGGATAATAAAAGTATTTTTAGTGAAATTAATACAAGTGATTGCATGCAGCAGTTATTGCAAGCAGAGAAGAAGCAAAGTAATTCTTTAAAAATTCATTCCCAAATAGTAGTTGTCGATATATTATCTTTTGGGTTTCAGCCTGTTCAGCATAGCATCAATTCATGACATCCAGTACACTAAAAACATTTTGATGTTCTGGTTGATCACGATTGACTCTGGCAGTAGTGTTCCAGAAGAATCAGTATTTTATTCATACTGAAGAGGGTAGAGATTCTAACAAAATGTTGTTTATTTTGCAGTTGTTTACTGAAATAGTATTTCAACTGTTTTTCACTCGTTTGCCTGTTACAGCTTCTCTACTCTCCGGCAGAGAACATTCAGCGTGTTGCCGCCGGCGTTCTGTGTGAATTGGCAGCCGAAAAAGAAGGGTCAGAGGTCATCGAACAGGAAGGTGCGACTGCACCGCTTACCGAGCTGCTTCACAGTAGAAATGAAGCTGTTGGTGAGTATTTCCTGTGTGTATCTTCAGTCATCTAGGAAGCTGATTTTGTTGTCAGTGTGGAAAATATCTAAGTAGGATGATTCTGCAGAGTGACTGAGCGGTTCTCTTCTGTGGAGTTATTACTTGATGTGGCTCGGTGAATCCAAGGCAGAGGTTCCCAAACCACGGCTTGCTGGTAACTTATGTCCTGCCATTTCTCAGAAAGCGGCACGAGAGATCTCAGTGTTTGATGTAACGACCAACTGCTTGATATTCCTTTTGAATTTCGTTTCTGAAAGTTAAGAATTATGTTGCGCTTCTTTAATTTTATTAGCAATCTGCTTCTTCTGAAAATTGTTTTTACATGATTCTCCATTGTAATCATTTATATATTATATGCAGGTTTTTGTTATTTTACTATATGCATTTATTTTAATGCAACGTGCGTTAAACTTTTTCAAACTCTATGCTCAGTTCTGATGGTATTTTAGCAACGTATGCAGCCGCTGTTCTCTTTCGTATGAGCGATGACAAATCTCAGGATTACAAGAAGCGTTTATCAGTGGAGCTGACTAGTTCACTGTTTCGAGGTGATCCTGCCGACTGGAATGAGGTAGGTTCTAGTTGTGTTTTTTATCAAAGACGACTTCTATAGCGCCGTAACAAAGCGAATGCCAAAGTCAAAGGCGCCTTGACATCATTAGCATGTCGATGACGAACGTAAGGTGACAATCTTGAAAGTCCGTTTCGGCGGAAGAATGAATCGATGCCCAAATACCCAATGTGTTGTCGTGTTGTAGTGAATAATGTTGGTTGTATTTTATATCTCTATGCTTTTGTGTGTTTACATGTGTTTGGAGTTAACTGGTCAGACTTTTGTTTATCGTTTGTTTCTTTCGATCACAGCCGCCATTGGACTCGATGAATGATGAAATGTACAGAACAAATCCACCGGTGGTTGAGGACGGTTTTCTTCAAATGACTCCCCAGCGAGTTAATAGACAACAAGGTTATTGTTTATGATTAAAAGCTATTTATAATTGATTATTAACTAATTTTCTCATACCACAGGCATTTTATAGAGGCAATGATTATTTTACTTACCGGGTACTTATTTTAGTTACCTGCTGCACTTTCCTTTTTAAGTTGACCTTTTGAAAAAAGATGACTCGTATTCAGATCATTTACATTATGGATTGTCTGTGTTTGGACAAGACATTTATGCAGCTCAAGGATTTCAGTCTTTTGCACCCTCTTTTTTCACGGCCTTGACTTTGACTACCTTTTTTGCATTTAGGTAGGTGTTCCTAAGTTGTGATTTTTGGAAATTTAAATAATTTCCTAGTTTGAACAAATTGATTTTAAATTTTTTTAGAGTTAACTTGATTAACTGTCGTTAACCTTGCATTGTGTTGCTTAGATTATGATCCAGTGGGGTCAATGCAAGGTCTTGTTATTGGTCATCAAGATTATGGACCGGGTGGTGTCGCAGAGGACGGTGGCTATGCGCTCAACAACCTGTCGGATGCGGGTGTTTATCCGCTGACGTCTGCGATCCAGTTGTCTGATTTGGGTCCCGGCATCTCAACACGATACGATGGATCCGAGATTTCCAGTACAACCGGTCATCAGATTCGCTTCGGTGGAATGAACCAAGATTCGGCCGAGATGGGGGCCTGGTTTGACAGCGATGTTTAAGTGCCGGCACCATCTCGAAATTGTGGCCATCGTGATTAATATATTGCTAAATTGTAATCTCAACTTTAGTGTTCGTAAAAGTGGGGAATGACCGGATGTGTATATTTTCCACCGGATACCGTAACTGGATGTTTTTTGTCGATATTTGTCGGATCCGAAGCGGCAAATGCTACCGAACAGGATTAGAATGACCGTGTGAATCTTAAGTTTGCAGGTAGACTACCTGGAGTTGAAAATAAATAGGATGATTATTATAATCGTTCCCTCGGTACTAAAATGATTCGCTAAGCTATCACATGCCCCCACAAGAATAAAGTATCTTAACTAGTTTTAAAATCGCAATTGCAACTTCAAATTGAAAGTTAAACGAAGCCTGTAAAGTTACGGTAGTTTCGTGGCATAAGTATTTGGTGAATCCGGATATTGCCGATTACCACATTATCCAGCCGGAGCGAATGTCCGGAGCAGTTTCCAGTCATTCCCTACGCAAAAGCCAGGTCATGTGATGGAAATTGATCCATAGTTGCTTTTATTATAGATGCTTGTGGTAATTATCAAAGTGAATGTCGTCCAGCAGTTGATAAATGAAATCCAGACTTGAGCTTTGAGTGGTTCGACTGTTTTTGCCAAAGTAGCATAGCGGCAACATGTATTCAGATATCATTGCTGATGTATGGCTAGTGCACTGCATTTGTGTTGTATGTAAATGGTTTTGCATTTGTGGAAATAAAATTCTGAAGAAGAGTTGGTATATTTTATTTATATAAATTTTGTAAGCATTTTTAATTTCCTGATATTGTATTAAGATTCCTTACAGCTTTTAAATATCTTGTCATGTAAATGAGATTTGGTTCTATCCATATCACGGGAACAAATGATTTACCCACAAAGTTTACCTTTTAAAGGCTGTGGTTGAGTTTTCACTTCTATGGCTATCTGATTTGTTGTGTTTATGAAGGCACCTGTTACAATTGAAGGCACATTTATGTTATAATTGAAGGTTCCATATCTGTTTAACTACTGTACTCCCTCTGTTTTAGTACTAATTTTGTATGATGTTACTTTGAAGAAGCATAGTGCTCATAAGTATAAGCTGTTGCTTATTCTGCTGAAACTTGGAGTAATTTTTAAATTCCTATTAATTGCCTTATTTCGTGTAGATCAAAAGAAACTGACTTTTTAAAGAAACTCCACATTTTGGGAATGACTCACTTTTGATTTTGAATGTTTTTGTGATCATTGTAAATTTTTATATGATGTGTTTGGAATGTAATTATAGATGTTAAATAGATAGTAGTTCAGTGCATGCACGTTAGTTCTGACAATTGTGGAAAAAATATGTGTACAGTGATTTTGTGCACTTCTGAGTACTTGTTTTATGCTATTGTATGATTCCAGAATTATTCAGCCTGCATTATCGGATTTGTTTATTGATTTTTATGCCTTTCGGTGTTCTTGCACTGATATGGTATACTCAAAAAACTTTGGAACTTATAAATTATTAATTACTGTTAAGTACTAATTTTCTTTGGAAGCTTTGAACTACTGGTATTTGTGAAATTCCATACTGATAGGCAGCTACTTATGGCTCATCCATATAGTACGTACGCAAAAAAGGATATTTTCAATCCCCTCTCCCTTTGCACGCCATACATAGGGGAAAATCTCCTAAATCCAACCCCCTCAGTGTGTACGTACTATATGGATGGGCCCTTAAGTAATTGGAAAATTCAATTTGAGTTTTGTGTTAGGCTATTTCAGATGAAGCTGCATTTCTCTTATATTTTTGCTGTTGTAAGTACCGGCCGGTATGTTATTTACTGTCACGCACTATGACTGCACAAGGTGCATTAACCCTTTTTATGTTTGCCCCGAGAATACTTGTCCATTTTACATTACGTTACAAATAAATGAACTGGTAAAGGGTTCAATAAAGCATACTGCCTCTCGGTGAATAAAAGATGAGTCTCTTTGTGTGTTTCCGACTAAATGTGAAAGAACAAGCCAGAGGCATTACCATTATTTCGCAACACCTAGTGCTAATTTACCAATGCAATTGGTATGCAAGTTAGAAGAGGCTCTGTGCTAATTCCTGGTGTGGTGCCAGATTTGAACCATCGTGATCACAATGGAGATTTCAAGTTTTGCTAGAGGTGTCTGCCCATCGAGTCCAGGTCCGCTGTGAACGTACTTTATGGAAAGAAAGGTGGTTCATGAAGCCTGCCAATAAGTATGAAAGTGGTCCTGCAACTAAGTGTATCTGCATTTACCAAATGTAAAATCTTCTGCTGCGTGTAAACGATATTCTGTTACTCAGATTTTGTTTATGATGTCCTTTCTTCGGACTTTGTGTTGTCGATCGTAGCTAACATTTTGGACTGTATTGGTTTCTGTGAGCATTTTCTTTATAAAATTATTCAGATCACAACTCTGTACTATTTAGAACAGCTGCTTTCATTTTTTTACTCTTCTTTAAGTGTTGCTAGATATCACATTAACGTTATGGCGTGACTTTCGGTTGTTACTGAATTGGAAATTGTACTCCTGGCTGTTATACGGTGTATTCCGAAACCCGACACACTGCATTTTATTTCAAAGGTGTAACTCACAATGGTTGGACTTGTTACTGATAATTACCATATTGCACTCCCACTAATTTGTTAAGAGAAGGTTGAGAGTCTTGAGACAGTTAACCCCTTAACTGGGGATCCCGGATATATCCGTCCGTTTTACATTGAGTTACAGTTAAATACACGGTTAAGGGGTTAATACTTTGTCTGCTAGTGGTGTGTGGCAGAGACAAAAGATGGACTGCAAGAACTAACAGATACTGTAATATAAGCAAAAGCAGCTAGAGATTTTGACTAAGTATCCGAATCAATAAGAAAAAACTAGGTAGTGACTATACAGGAAAACGTGTAACATCTTCCTCAACAGTGAAAGATTAGAACGTGTCAAGGAATTCTCATAACTTGAGGTGGTGGGGGTAATAACAGGAAGGCCTGGAGTCGCCTCGTTTCATGCTAATCGTCATCATAGACGATGGAAGATAAGGAAGAAGCAGCACTTGTAGGGCAGCACTTGAGATGCATTTTCATGTAAGGCCTAAGTAAGTGCTTTCATCTGCATTTTATAATTATGCACTATACACCGGTTTTAATGCTTAAAAACATCAACTAATGATACTTCAGCATTACTGTAAGAGGCCATCCACAAATGACGTAACGCACTTAGGGGGTTCAAACATGTGATGACGAGGGGGTTCCGGAAATGTGACGTCACATGATACTAAATGTTTTAGGCGGCGACCGTTTATTTTGCTTTTCACCCTATTTCAAAAGGAAAAATAAAAAATACAGAAGGGGAAAGATGAGGATGGCCATTTTTGCTTGTCGAGATTTTTCGAAAGACGAGAGGAGGGGGCTAACGCGTTGTTACGTCATATTTTAGGGGATCTGACTTTTTGTGACGACGTGTTACGAAGGGGGGTCAAAACACTGCCAAAATCGCGTTACGTCATTTATGGATGGCCCCTAATACCACATACTAAAATGTTGCTGAATGAAATGTTCGATCTGCCTCTAACTCCGAGGAAAAGTGACCAGGGCATGATCACTTTCCCTCATGCCAAAGTAACGCAGGGTATTTGGATAAAATTAGACCCAGCTCTAGACAAACACCCTACTGCGACATCGTTACAGAAACGTGAAAATGGTGATTAATGTAGCAGCGAAATGTTAATAATTTCCTGCTTGCTGAAGCACAAGTGCGTGGTATGTAAATCGATTCTTATCTTTCCTCTCGATGGATAAGGCCGAAGTTTGTGTGTCTTGTAAGTATTTATCATTTGACGATTGGCTGGCGTGCAGGTTGGCCTGCGCAGAATGCAGTTCAGCCTATATAGACTTAGACCTAGTAGTTGCATCTATTAATCTTTGCTTATCAAGATATCCTACCGTGGAACATAGCCTGCTATGGCTCTGACCAGAGTAATGTATATTCGGGGAAAGGGGGGTTTCCGTAGGGCAATGGAGCTTACTGTGCATCTGTGCGCGATTAATTTCGAAGATGAATAGATTTATTAAGACCCAGTGACCAGTGTTTGTTCTAGGCCTTCTCGGGGGGAGGGCATCCCCCAAGTTTGAAATTTCCCCACATTTTTTGACAATTTGGCAAGTAGTATGACTTCCCAATGTCTGTTCCCCCAAAATTTTTAACTCCCCCCAATGTCTAGGTGGCTAGAATAGCCACTGCCTATAGTGGCATTTTCAGACTTTCAGATCCGGTCTTAAAACGCATCTGTTTGACTTGGCTCATCCACCTTAGATTGTTTTCCGCTGTTCTGACGGATCTTTTCGGCTTGACCTGGATCTTTTCATTCTGGATCTGGTGCGCCATCAGCTTAGGTTATGCCCTTGACATTGTGATAGTGGCGCCATAGAAGTTTACTGATTGATTGGTTTCAATAATAGATTAATACAGATAATAACTAGATTCTAAGTGTTTAGTAGGAGGTCTCCAATGTCGAAGACTACTGTCACTCGTATACATCCCTCTAGTCTATTCCTACTTCCGTTTGAGTGATCATGCAGTGTCAACTTCATTGCTATAAATTAATATCCACTAAAGGAAATATGGAAGTAGACAAAGTAAGTAAAATCTCGTAAAGTTATATAGCGCTTAGGTAATTACAGCAGTAGCTGCTTATTCTTATGCACCTAATCTTTCTTTAAATATCCATCGGCCTATAGGCAAGGTGGATTGTCTGTCGGGCAAAGGTCAGTGTATCCACGAGATGGCAGGTCGGACTGTTATGGAAGTGATAACATGAATAATAGTATGTCTTCCTCTTTCCTGGAGCTCAGGACTAAAGTCCAACTGGCCAGATAATTATCAAAGGTAAAGTCACCGTCGGAGAAAGCCTGAGCCTTCCTATAGGCAGACAGGCTAATAAGCGCTCAGCCTACGCTATCTCAAGTGACTAACGGCTAGATGACAGGTAGATAACAGATAAGCGACCAATACGCTGTTTTCAAACACGAGAACAACTGCTGCGCTACTTATAAGCATAATAAACCTTTTGCTTCACTGTTTACCAGCTAGATAGTCTATATATCCTTGCAACAAAGTGAGCATTTCTAATTCATATCGTCCAATCGTATTTAATGGCAGGTTAGTGGAATCGAATTGTTCTGTAGGGCCTAATATAAATATCGTTGGTTTTCGTTGGTTTAAAGATTTTAAATCAGACAGAACATTTGGCATTAAGTTAAACCGCATTAGAACTAAGATAGGACTACGCTGTTAGTCAATTCTAGCCCCGAAATAGGCTACTAGTTTCACATCGAAATTTCCTTGACTCTAAAAGCAACCTTGTCAGGCCAATTGGTGGTTATTTTGTGATAAGAAGATTGTCTTTGTAATGAAACTGGCTGACATTGCGACGTAACACAACGCTCGTTTTTGCAAAAGACAACCGGAGCAAACGACCGCCCTCCCAACCCCCATCCATTCACTCTGCGGCAGTGGCGTAGCCAGGATTCCGGAATAGAGAGCACATCGACATTTTCGGGGTAAAAATAGTGTTCTCCGCACGTTCACGTATTCTCTTCACCTGCCACCCAATGTCTCAACGGTTTTGCACAAATGCCACGACCGTTCCCAGCTAGAATAGGTGGCCGAGTCCCCCCCCCCCCGTCTACCCCGTGGCTACGCCGACAATCTACAGTAGAGGTTCGGACAGCTAAAAACAAAAATTATCAACCTTCGAAGAGACAATTGGCGTCGACCAGTGAAGAACAAACCCCCATTTCCCAAACGAATCTACGATTATTCTATGATTAATCTAATTGTCTAATATTTCCATAGCTTATCAGTTGGCTCCTCAGCAGCCGAACGATCCGAACAGTTGTGCTCCGGATTCCGGTGTCACTCCAGATCACGCAGATGGAGGACGACACTCCGGCTCCGACAACGAGTCCGGTAACCATCCGGACAACTGGGCAGGCAGCTCGTTCTCGGACAAGAAGATCAGAATGGCTTTCATCAGAAAGGTCATAATCAACAACAACAGCAACAACAAACAAACAAACAAACAACAACAAACAACAACAAGTATCAAATCAATATCAGTTATGTTAGAAATATTTCCAAGACGCACACTGTGACGTATTCATAGCTTATCTTAGTTCCTGCTAAGATGGAGCTGAAATAATATATTGTGAAAAGAACTTTTTCATTGAGAAACCATAGCAGTTAGACAAAATGTGAAATAGACCTATACATTTGAAATCGATACAGTTCATTCACTTTTCGACGTAGTCACCCAGTGTGCTTAAGCACTTGTTCCAATGAGCCACAAGTTTCTCGATGCCCAGTCGGATGAAAATGGCCGGCTGGCGCCACTGAACGGACGGGTGCCTTCCAGGGGCGTAGCCAGGAATTTGATTTGGGAGGGTGTAAATATTTTGGGTGGGTAGTCATGTCACGATGAATCTTGACCGGTCGCTTGCCTTGTGTCCACAGAAAACGAAAGTACACCTCGTACAGTACATGTAGTTCTAACTTCTTTAACAAGAACACATGCGTTGCCAACACGAATGCGTGTGCATTCGAGTTAATAGAACGGAAATAATAAAAGACAAATTGCTTCTAAAGAGAAATGCTGTCTGTCGCTTTTAGACGTATATTTCACATTTCTCCAACTGTTATTGTTCCGCAATAAAAAGTGTTATTAACCTATAACTTCTTTTTCGATTTACCCTCGTGGTGAGATCAGATGTAGTTCTAGCATGGTTTACCAAATACGATCATGTTTAAGGTATATACGTATCGCGACAAAGACAAAAGATCGACAAAATTAATAGACTTTGCGAAGTTTCTTTTTCAGGTCTACCTTGTCCTAATGGTTCAGCTGGCTTTCACGGTGGCAATGATATGTCTCTTTCTCTTTTGGTCAGTTTCAATTTTCAACGCTATAATTAAGCGCCTTTGGCATATTTTAAATAGATAATTCCTTTAAAAGGATTCATTGGTACCATATGCGCATAGAGGCACCATGACATCTACAGGTGCACTTATCTGATTCGACAAGGGGCTCTGGGAAGATCACGACGTTTCTCCCCCTCCCCCACTCCACAAAGAAATGTGGGCCAAACATTAGCCAAAATTCCCATCTTGAGCTAAATTGGAGCAATTTGCAGACTATGTTTTCAACATATATGAACAACTACTCTACCCCTCTAACAAAACTTTCTCGCGCAATCTACACGAATCTTTCAACTAGTCTAAGCACGAATGGGGGGCTGCCCCTGTGCCTCCTAATGGTCAATGACGCTTATTCGTATAACATTCTCGGAAACATAGGCCTACGTGAAGATTTATATTATACATTTATCTGCAGCTACGTTTGTATTAAATTAATTGGCGTAGCCCCCCCCCCCTATTCGGATCGAGACCGGTCGCGAGATTCCTCCAAAAGCGGTGAGTAGTTGGGGAGGAGGGGTAGTATTAGATATCGCGGTAAGCGCACCGGAGAGTTTAAAGCATATTGAGACCACTTGTTTTGCTCGTCAAAAATGACTAAGTGCCCCATTCTTGAATCCTGGCTACGCCACTGATTAAATTATTATTTGACGTGTGTGGGCGTGACGTCCAAACTCTTGCAATGCAATATGCGCCAAGATTTTTAAAGTAATCAACATGCTGCCACCTTTGTTTTGTTTACAGTACACCTGTCAAACATTGGGTATGGCAGAATTCGTGGTTCTACTATGTTTCTTAGTAAGTGCATTTTGCGTTGTATCACCGCGTGAGATCTATACGTGCTTTTCTCTTCTACATTCGCCGTCTTACGAGCTATATTCTACAGTGTAGATCATTTCACGTAGTGCAGATGCGATCATTGTCAGTCGACAACATAATTGTAATTTTATTTACTCGTTTAATTATCTTGAAATTCCAATTCAAATCAATTCTCATAACGCAATAGGTTTACTAATTGTCACCCCTTCCCGTAACTTATGTAGCCTATGTGTAAAATTTCACCTACCCGGTAATCGCGTTATCTTGGCGTTACTAAGGGCAGGTGTCAGGCCCTACATAGTGACCGAGCTAGGCGTTTTGCATTATACGAATTGTCCAGAACTTTGCATGCTGATTACTAGTAATCGTGTTAACCAGATCAATATGATAATTTATCAGTGTTTTTATCCAGGCTACAGACCTTTGGGGAAATTGACTTGGCCGGAAGGGAAAAGACACAGTTCAATGCAAAAATTTGCGTCAGTGCTGGGATTTTGGCGGGAGAGATTTTGTGGGTTGGGGAATCTCCTCCCCCACCAACAGGCCTAGATAAAACACTGATACTAATGCTTGTGATTCACCATTTTTGTGACTGAAATAAATTCTGACAATTGACATTGTGTGCATTCTGTGTAGCGGGATATTTGTCGTTACCCTTATATTGCTTGTCTGTATTCCTGGAGTTAGACGTCGAGTTCCAGGAAACTACATCTGCCTGGCCATCTTCGTAAGCGCGACGTTTATAATCTCAGGGCCAATCATATTAATACTCCGCCGTTGCAATTAAAGTAGTTATCGTTACTTAGACATGACAGTTCGAATATGCCTCTCGTACTGTATGCGGGTGCGGCATAATATTTGTTAGTATCTATTTGTACACAACTTTCGGACGACTGTGTACCTAGGGTTAGATTGTGAGACTGAAGTGTTTCTGTAGCATAACCTGACTTCAAAACTTGCTGTGATTCATGAATGTGCCTACCTAATGCCTCTGCAACTGTGCTATTTTGCTTTCTAAATAAGATTAACTGAGATTTGCATAGATTATACTGTAGTTTAATTGATATTATATATAGGCCTATATACTGATTTAAATTATTGTTCCACAATGCATGATTAAATTGGTGTATCTGTTATTATCTTTTTGCAGACAATGGCTCTGACCTACATGACTGCGACTATATCCAGGTCAGAATTATAGTTGGCATTTATGCGATTATTAGTGCAGACTGCAGAGGCTTTTTAAATGGCTTAATCCAATCTACTTCAGGAAATACAAAGCATTTAAGAATTCGTAGCATGAGGTTCTATTGAACGATGGAATTCACGTCTCTGCACCTATGCCTTTCACTCGTGTTTAAAAATTTCAATGAAAATAGTTCACCACACACGATCCAGTTAGTAATTTTTAGTAGGCCTAGTATTTTATTAGTTTTACATTATAATTAATTAATTAATTAATTGATTAACGCAAAAACTTATGTATTAAAATGGAGCAGAAATAGTTGCAAAAATCTTGGTCGCTAGAGCACATGGAAAAGAACTGGCGAATATCTAGTTAAAAGTTCTTCTGAGTGAATTTAATTTGCTATTTATCCCGATGAAAACCTCAATCTCTAAATAAAAGCATCCATTGCCTCTTTACGATAGTTATTTTGAATAAAACACTCAGAGCGCATACCGGTTAGATTTAATTTGCAGTTTTTCTAAACAATTCGATAACTAATAGACGATTTGTTCAAATCCGTATACTCTATTATCGCCCAGATGATGCTGTAGCCCACCACTAATGCCAACTATACAGAGAGCGGACAGATAGGCCTATGGATTTACGAAAGTTTGCCTGGGCAGTGTGATAAGATCGTAATTTTAATCGCACCCATCCATTTGTCGTTAGCATAAGGGTTGTGTGCTTAACGATAGCAGCACGGGCTACTTTACGTAAGCATAATAATATCGCCCAACCAAGCCTCTGTCACGTGATACATTAATGATAAGCACTTATTTACTATTGCAGAGACTCTGTGCACTTCAATTGTACTTCTGTAGAGTCAGTGGCGCAAACCTTGTGAGAAAAACGGTCATGTCCCAGTGTTTATTCTAGGCCTGTTTGGGGGGATTCCCCCCAAAGTTTTAAAATTCTCCCCCTCAAAATTTGTATATGTTGGCTTGGGGATGGAAATCCCTCCCAAGCGTGGAGAGAAATCTTGTCTCCCAAACATTTCAAACTCCCCCTCCCCCCAATGTCAAGGTGGCTAGAATAAACACTGGCCATGTCCTAATTTCTCACGACACTTAAATAAGCCAATAACTAGATTGCACTGATGTTCAACAGCACAGTTCATACTGTACTGTACTGTTACGCAAATGTATATAGTGTAGTGTAGAAAAACATAAGTCTTAACTGATATTACTCGAGGCCTCTGCAAAAAAGTGTAGAGGCACAGTATAGCACCATAGCCCAAAACATAATAAAGCAAATTGCGGATTGTCTAACTGATTTTACTTATAACCGATTTGTCGCTGCGTGTCTGCAACTGCCTGCAAATTTACTTTCCAACTGGTCGTCCAAAAAGCTTCAGTCTGAAATCATTCCACGAGACGAATCCATTGCATGTGGCATTTACTTCAACCACAGTGGCGTAGCTAAGGGTGTGCAGGGAAGCGACTGCTCCCCTGAGCAAATTTTCAGAAAAGTGGCGCCTTTTTCGAAAATATCATCATCACCACCACTACTACCACCACCACCGTCATCATCATCATCATCGTCATCATCATCGTCGTCATCATCATCATCATCATCATCGTGCTTTCTGTCAACTCCATCGTGACAATAGCTAGACACAAAACGTTTCCAAGAAATTCTCCTGTCTTCTGTTAATCTTCTTCCTTCTGCTATTGAAATTCATTCTGAATTTTCGATAATGTAAAAATTAAGAATTAAAGCAGACAAACTATCAGTCATAAATGAGACCGCCATTGCTCATTCGGCGATAGGCCTATTTGCACATCGAAAATTTTCGGGTAAAAAGTCTCCGACGAACAAAAAACGCCGTCGCCGTCGTCGAATTCGTCCCACATTCACGTAATCCTATTCATTATTTATGACTTAGGCAAGTTAGGCTACATCTGATTTCAAACGTCAACGAATTGTTCCGTTTTGCAGCTATTACGATACACAGATTGTGTTGATCTGTATGGGAATCACGGCAGCTGTCTGTTTGGCCATCTCCATATTTGCCATCCAAACTAAAGTTGGTTTCTCAATCTCTATATATCTTGCAACTTAATTAATCGAATACTGGCCTGTCGATTAATTATATAGTATAAGTCATAGAATACGACCGATCTATAAATAAAACTAAAAATTGTATTGACGCATAACTGTTCTGTTTTAGCAGATTAAGAGATTTGTTTTGTGACGAATTCTCCAACACCGAAATGATTAAGATTTGATTTAAAAGAATAAGAATGAGGCCATAAAATGCACAGGACCATTGTAAACAAAGAGCGATTATGCAAATTATAGGGGCCTGATATTATAGACAGTCTTGTAATATGGCAATAGCATTTCCTGCTTTTCTTATATTCGTATTCACACATTTTGACAGAATTTTAAATGATTTGACGGTGATTTTTAGCATAGCTCTCTGCCGCTTAATTTAAATTCACTTGCTTTTTACGCACCTACTTTCTTCGTGAAAAGCTTTAACATATCATAAAGAATACATTACTGCGTCGAATTTTAATCCGCTCTAATTGTCGACGCGTTACATAATAGGCAATCAATCTCCGAGGTTTTTATTAGTCTGCGACTACAGAACCTAGGTTGAAGAGATGTAGGCCTATAGATGTGTGGTCGATAAGATGTGTGCAGGTGTAAAACTGTGAGATCGTGTAAATTATTGTATCTTTTGCCGTCAGATCGACTTTACTGCCTGTGCTGGAGTCATTTTCGCTCTGTCCGTGGTCTTACTGATGTTTGGCTTTGCCTGTCTAATCACCTATCTTGTTTCTGGCGACGAATTCACAAACTACGTAAGTCAACCCGCATTTCTCGTCAACAAAAATGGTCGTTTTCGGCTGTTTATTATACATTTTTAAAAAAAAGTAATGCACTGTTTAAGGCCAGTATAATACAATAACCTCGCTGGGTAGCTAAATGTTGAAGTGAAAGGTCATTCTAGCTGCAGGGTGGTATTTGAGAAGCAGACCGATGGGGAAAAATGAAAATAGTGGGGAGATAAATTTCTAATCATTCCATTGTACTAAATAAGTCTAAATAAATTAGTTAAAGAAGTTATTGACTGCATTAAACTTCCCCTTGCTTTGCATAGAGTGGACAAATGAAGACGGTCAGTATGCGGTGACCTGGAAACGTCCCCGCTGCAAATACCAAACCGATGAGTCGCTCCAATTGTAATGCATTACGTACATTCTGAGCAAAGCTCAAGTGTAACATGTAAATTGATTTGCGTCTAACTGATTGCATGTAATGTATCCGATCTATATTTTCAGGTTATGTCTTGCGTGTACGGAGGATTGGCCGCGCTTGTGTTCTCCTTGGTATGCATTTAGACCATTTACTGTATTGGTAATCTCGTATGCATTTATATTATCATAATAAAGGCATTTTGTGAAATACAGTATCTTATCACAGTTATTAAAAGGCCTCTCAATGCCCATGTACAGTACCTTCGTAATCTCTTTACCATTCAATCGCAGCGGTCAACTCATTCGGCCAACAGGCACGTCGCTAAAATTCTCAGATCGGTCGATCTCATGTACTGCGCCTCGTTTCTGGAATGATCTTCCGTCAGAGCTCCGTAAGATCAATAACTCGGGGGTTGTTTTCGGTCAATAAATCATTTACCTTTGGCCATCACTCCACAAACCTTCCGAAACAAATTAAGACTATTCTTTTCTAGAAATCTTACGGCGAAATCGTTACTGCACGCCCCATTGCCCACTTTCTATAGTCCCGTGCTCGAACGAGCGTATATCCGACGCCGATCTCTGCGTACTTGTCAATCAGCGACGCAAGTGGCTTACACCGTTAATCTACAGTACAGTAGTTTGCCATTACCTTTTCAGACCTGCGTTCTACCTTCGCAGCTTAACGCTGCTACAGATTTATCGACGCAAAAACAATGACCTACTTGGTTGGCCGCCGGCACCACGGCTAGATCTCAGGATTGTGACCCATCCAAGTACTAACCGTGCTCGCCGTTGCTTAACGTCGGTATTCTGGCAGGAAGCCGGTCGCACAACGTCAAGAAGGCCGTCGATATTAGAGAGGGTTTGAGTGTTGTCTTTTCTGCTGATTTCGATTTCAGTTTCTCGTCTTGGACACTCAAATGGTCGTCGGCGGAAAGAACAAGAAGGTTGTCCTGAGTCCGGAAGAATACATTTCCGGAGCGCTTCAACTCTATCTCGACATCGTCTATTTATTCTGGATACTGATTATGCTCGTAAAAGGCTGAAATAAACTCTCTCTGAGACGGATTTGCTTCAGAAGAAATTCCAGAGATTGTCGAAAATTCAGACTGGCAGACAAGACGCTTATAGACGAGAAACATTTACAGTGTAATGTCCGAACGCGACTTTGTACGAAGACAGCCAAAGAAGACAAAAGAACCGTCTTCACTACCATTGCATGGCGGTTTCTTTGAGAATTTTTTTGTTCAAGCCAAAATCTTTCTAATTATTCAGGAAACGTTAGATTTTATTTATTGAAATGCTAATCAAGTGTTGACTAACTATGACTTACTTGTGGAATGTAGGTTTCAACCATGAACACATGGTACTTTTTCCTACTTGTAATAATTCAATTACGACCTGATTTCCAGTGGTGATTCGTTATACAATAATAATAATAATAATTATTATTATTATTATTATTATTATTATTATTATTATTATTATTATTATTATTGTAATAATTAGTAGAAGAAGAATTAAGACGAAGAAGAATGAAAGAATGAAGAAGAAGAAGAAGAGTGGTTCAGTAATGTCTACTCTAATATGTTGAATACTCTACTAAGTTACTCAAGTTACTCTACTGAGTTACTCAAATACTACCCTGCCAGACCAGTAGCTATCTTCAACATTAGAGAATGACAGAGGAACGAGAGAATCCGTGATAAATAATGTTGTGAGGAGTTCTAATGAATTATTCGCGCTTTTTGTGTAACTTTTTCGTGGTGCAGAGCCGGTAACTTAAGCTTGTAAACCAGGCTTCTACTGTATATAGTCAATATTCAGGGACAGTGGCGTAGCCAAGAGGGTTTGGGGCTAAACTTCCTCTTGGCTGCAGAAAAAATATTTTAAATAAGTTTCCATGCATTGTTTTTATTTTTTGACGCGATTTTGGGGCATAGGCGGATTTAGAGTTTAATATTTGGGTAGGCTAGCATAGGGTCTGGGGGTGCCATTCAGGACGCGTGCCGTCCATCATGCGTGCCATCTAGCACGCGTGCCATCCAGCAGCGACAGTCCTGGTGTTGATGGAAAAAACATTTTTTGTGTTGGTGGGATTAGTTGAGTAGGCTTAAGCCTACCCTAGCCTTTAATAAAACCCGCCTATGTTTTGGGGTCAAACCCTTCCCCCTTGGGCAGAGAATGTAACAATGTTTAAGAGGCGAGGGGCGAGAGACGAGGAGGTGATAACGTTTTTTTGCTTGTCAAACTTTTTCAAAAGTTGGTGTTGGTCACAACCAACAAAACACCCCTCCCGAAATCCTGGCTACGCCACTGTCCAGGGACATCCAATTCAAGTTTTATGGAGATTTCCACTATTGCCATCACGAAATCTACGGCAAGAAATATCAGTTTTCGTCATTATCACCAATAGCCAGCAACTTCAGCGATGTGTTGAAGTCTAAAGTCAATTTCGTAGTTAGTTCTCATCCTTCTCGCTTTTTGCCTATATGCTCACTGGAGCAGAGGGCAAGGAGGATGGGGTGAGGAGAGACATAATTTGACATGAACTCACGGTTAGGACGCTTTTTAACCTATAACCTATACTAAAGTAGTATTTGAACAAGTAAGTAAGTAAGTAAGTGAGGTAAGCGAAGAAAATTATTCATTATATAACAGCTGCGGCCGAAATTTTAGTAGTTTATATTTTACTTTAATTTAAGTAGCCGAGAGGGACTACTGGACTAGGGACTGATCGGGTGTTACACCCCGGGTTTGTGATAGACACCCCTCCTACCCCTACACCCCTTCCCAGGGGTGGTGTTGGCTATCATCAAAACAGACTGGTGTTAAAACTATTCATTTAAAATTCTAAAGGCGGAAATTCACATTTGGAAATTGAAACTTGAGCCACCTATAACTGACTCCACAAAAATTGAAATGGGCCGTATGGAAAACGGAACAGATGACAACGGAAATCATATTTTTCACTTGCAGTTTCCTTTTCCGAGGGCCAGGCATCGAATCTCCGCCACCTCTCCCGCCCAATTTTATTCCCGCTTGGTACAAGAAGTCTAGATGAAACATTGGACAATGGACATTGACACCCCCTTTACAATTATGGGACACGTCTTCCGAATGCAAATTCCTGGGAAATAGCCTGCTGTATGGGTGTGGTCACGGGTGGGGTCACGGGTGTGTTTTGGCTATGAAATAAATACAATTAGGCCTAGGTCAGAATCCCAGAATAGCGTTTCCGCTATAGTCAGATGTGGCTACGTAATTAATGTTTGCATGTTATATGCCCTAAACTCCCTAAAGTATATTATAGGCTTACACGCACACGTACGTCAAATAGTCTAAATGTCTGACGGCTGCTGTAGGCAGTGATGCAGACTAGGAGCTTGGAAATTTTTAGCAGTTTAATAGGCGCCTAATGTGTTTTAAAATTGCGAATTTTCTATATTGTTCTTGCAACACGCAGGTTAGCCTTAATTCTTGCGAATGTCGTTTTTCCTAGGTTCATGTCGGTATGTTTTATTTTATTATTAGGAATCCCGTAGCGTGTAGAGGGGGCGGTGATAATAATATGATTTAAAGTGGTTTAGAAGGGCAAGTAAGCCATGTGTGAAAACCACTATAGTAACTCTCCGCATTCAATAACCTAGTTTTCCGAGATATAGCCTTCGAATCCGGATGAGGATAGAAGAGGTCGAGGAGGAATTTCCTGAACTTCGGCCCAAGATCTTCCCAGCAGAAACGTTATGAGGTCAAGACAGCAAAACTTTTGGGTCAAGACCAAGTCAACAATGCACAGGAACCGTTGGCGTAGATTGCTTACACCCGTCAGCGTCGCCGCCGGAAAACGGCGTTTGACAGACCGACAGACAGACAGCCTCGACCGTCGACGGCGGTTATCGGTCGCGGCTACTTAGTAACTAATTACTGCGTATTTGATTTACTGTCGCTTTCACACTGTCACACAAAAGGTCAAATGAAATCAGCCGACGTCGATCTAGCCCAGTGGCGTAGCCAAAGTCAACACGGAGCATGGTTACCAGTGGCGGTTCCACCATGTTGATGACTGGGGATGCATCCATCCACAGGAGTTTGTTTTTGCTTGTCAACATATTTTTAGCGAGGTTTTTAAAAAAATTTTGCATTCGGTGAACTTAATACCAGCGGATGCTGATGACCTTTTTTCGCTTGTCAACCTATTTTTGCGGTAAATTTATTTTAAAAATCTACTGAAATATACTGCGGATGACCGGATGATGCGTTTTTATTGTGAGCCTTTTCCGACAAGGTTTATTAACATTTAGTGGGCAAAACACTAGGAAGAATTACCTTTATTCTCTCATTTCTTTTTAAAACTTTGCATCCCCAACAACTTCCTATAATTTGTTTTCATCCCTCCTCCACCAAGAATTCCTGTAACCGCCACTGATGGCTACGCCACTGACCTATATAGCTTCCTGGAAAATTTTTGCCACCGCCCGATCGAAATTGCGGAATATCTGCGCACAAGGAATAGTTCACAAGAGTTAAATCACGTCTCCTGTTTTCTTTTTTATAGTCTGCCTTACTGTTTCTCCACTTAATGCGAACTCATAGACCATGACATACGCGAAATTAGTCTCAAACAATAACAAAAATGGAGAATCCGTGACTACCATGTCTTCGGTCCACAACCAATGGTCTTCTCAGTGTGCTCCAAGCACGAACCTCCTTGTTCTTGAAACGAGGTTTTGAATCAGTTGGCTCTATCCTTTGGAATGCTCTTGACGCCAGTATGCGTGGCTTAGCAACTCCTAATACTATTACCCTCTTTTTGAAACGACTTAAAACTTATCTCTTTGTCAATATAGGCCTACAGTAATTTGCTGTGGGAACGCTTCTGAGTGATTCATCAGAAGAGGCGCTGTACAAATATTTTGTTACATTACATTACATTACAGTACAATCGCATAATAAACAGATGTGATCATGTGAAGAATTGAGAACGGTAATTAATTCAAATTTATTTCGTATTTATGCAGCACAGCCGGGTACGACATCGTCGCGATAAATTAGATCGGTTTGATGGCCAGCTTGCGCGTCAACTCCACAATGCGCTGAGGCTCTGACTTTCTATTATAATATTCAAAACCGGTCGGACTAGGTCGCCGTCACGTGCTTCGGCTTGGCTGCGAGGAGGCATCGATTCATCGAAACCTAGGCTAACGCGCACATTCTCGAAAACGTACCTACAGTAAGATTCTGATATCGTCATCAGAGTTCCATAGAAACGGGCATGTGATCCTATTGAATGGGGTTTTACGCGGCTAGCGGGCGGTCTAAATCGCTCAATATGTTGAAAAAGTACGCACAGTAAGGCAGGCGTGACTCGTACATTGCTTCTGGCCTGCAACTCGATAGTAATATTGCAACTGTTCGTAAACAGAACAGACGTTTAGGCTCAGGGCTCGGGGCTGGCTGTGTCTGCGTTGTGAACGAACTTAACAGTCAAACGGATTAAAACGCCTAACAAGCTGTTTAACTCGTAGTATTAAGAGAAGGCTATATAGACCTATACCAGTTAGTCTTATTCTAATTGTGTGGATGAACTAATACTCTCCAGGGAACGTTAGGCATATACAGTAAAATACAATACAATACAAGATCGCTTTATTAAATCAATCTTGGCAAAAAGCAAGGTCAAAACATAATATACATAATACTACGTAATACATACCCTAAAGTTAACGTTCACTGTGACGTTAAGGATTCAGCTGAAGACAACCGTTATACAGGTAAGAATGATAAGCATGTTATTCAGGCGTAACATCGAGCGCAGGTGTCATGGCACCGGTTGTCAATCACCTGAAAATGCGTACCTGTATTCTGAGTAGCAGCACAGTAGCAGCTGTTGTGTGTAACAGTAGAAATTAATTTTTTGGATGTGCGATGATCTTTGATGAATAGGGTTTTATCGTGCGTGTAATATATTTCAACGAAGCGATACGTTTTGACACGCTGCTTAACCTAAGGGGCCAATCATAAATGACGTCTCGCGAATTTGGCTGTTTTTACCCCTCCCGTCCCCCTCCCCCTCATCACACGTCGTCACCAAAAATCAGAGCTCCTTAAATATGACGTCGCAACGCGTTAACCCCCCCGTCATCTTGTCGTCTTTCCAATGTCAAAATTAATGTTTCAAAATATTCAATGATTTTATCGTTGAAAAATATTCATTATAAATCGCTTGTCGGATTGAAACAATATTCGGCAACCATTTGTTGTTTAATGTATGTAAATCGCCATGCCAGGTTCTCAATGGACTCAGTGACCCACTGCCCGACTCAGTGACCGCAGACACTTCCGTCGAGTCATTCGCCACTAAACTTAAGACGCACCATTTCAATTTATCGTACGATTGTTCCGTGTAAAGCGCTCTTGACTTTGGCCCTCGCTAAGTTACCGCGCTTTATAAATCGTCATGTAGAAGAATAGAATGGAATATTCAGAAAACGTTTTCAAATTCTTTTTTTAAAATGAAGTATAATAACAATAATGGACAAGTGACAAGAATGGAAGAAGAAAGACTGCCTCTGAGAGCTCTGTACTGTCATGTTGATGGACGCAGAGGAGAAACAAGCTAGGATAGATAATATAAAAGAAGACAAAACAAAATCTGAACTTAGAGATGGATAGATAATATAAAAGAAGATGTCGGAAAACAAAATCTGAACTTAGAAGAAGCAACACACATGGTAAGAGACAGGAAGACCTGGAGTCATCTCGTATCAAACTCATCGTCATCATAGATGATGGAAGAAAAAGAAAAGAAGAAGAAGAAGAAGATAATAACAATAAGTGTAAAATAGGTTCAATTTTACGGTAACATAGCATTGCGGTATTAATACAAATATTTATTTTTATGTGACGTCACATTTCTGGAAACCACCCTCCCCCGTCGTCACACATCGTCACAAATGCTTGAACCCCTCTCACTAAGTGCGTGACGTCATTTATGGATGGCCCCTAACGTTTCGTTTGCTTTCAGCACGAATATATACGACCTTAGTGAAATACGCTTAAAGCGTTGTACCTGCTTTTGCAAGTAATGCAGTGAAATTTGCACTTGGCGGAGAGGGTCCAATGACGCAAATATCGCCTAACAGTGCCTAATGATTTGAAGATTGAAATTCAATCGTCCGGCGTACTTTATGTATTGCAATTTGCAAGTGTCAGCTTTACAGACACTCTCCTCTTTCATGGGGGATTTACGGCATTTCGGGGGAGGGATTGTGAAAAGTTATCTCACCTCAATTACTAAAATTGATGCAAGTTTTAGGGGATTCTAAGATTTTGGATGGAATAATTCTCCCACCCCACCCCATTAAAGCGTAAAGCGTTATTGACTTTGGTCCTTCTTCCATGTTTCTGGGCTATATAAATTGACTTATTAACTAACTAACTACTATCTAGCAGGGATATTTTTAACACCCCTCAACAATCTGAGCCTTGGATGATCTTTATTTTTTACTTGTCAGACTTTTTCGGCATGAATGGACTCCCAAAATATACCGACCAAACAACCCTCCCCCAATTGATAATTAATCCTAGATATAACCCTGCTACCTAGCCATTCGGCCTGTAGGCAACACTGGGAGGTTTACTGATACTCGTTACTTCTCGCTTATATTTAACTACGTCGTCATTGCGTTGTGGAAGCTTTTTCTGTCACTTCCTTGTCCTGTTCTCTTCATCCACAAACACCAGGCCATTTTTAGTCAACATTTTCAGAAGCTATCCTATGCTAATCCACCAGCTATGGTAATTGATCATGTGCAGTTAAAATTCGGCAGGTGAACTAGACCGACGTTGTTTACCTGGCTTTGTGCGTGGTTTAGGGCAATTTTCAATATGCAGGCCTGTGAGAGTTTATTAAACTGTTATTTAAATGACGAAAATTTTCTGATCGGTCGTCGACCAAAAGTACACTTCAGATGTTGAATAGCATGACGTTGAATTTAGGGGCCGTCCATAAAGTACGTCATGCTCGAGGAGGAAGGGGTCTGATAAAGCGTGACAGTTTATGTATGACTGGAGAGTAAGGACCAGCGTGACGTCACACTTTCAGTATAAATAAATAAAGCCTTATATGTAGGCGACCTGATAGGATGTATAGTAAAACACGTTTTAAATTGCTCATTAACACTTCTTGCCCGAAATACATAAAGTTTTAGGTTTTTTAAATATTCGTTATCACTGTCGGAAGTCGAATTCCTGCTTTGCTTCTGAAAATTGAGCAAGTAACTCGATTATATTATATTAAATAGAAAACCTATGTGACGTAATTTATGGACAAAACTTTAGGGGATCCGAGATTTCTGACGTACTTTTGGGGGTTCTGAGATTTGTGACAGAAGAGGGGTCAACACTGCCAAAAATGGCGTGGTGAACTTTATGGACGACCCCTCAGATAGCCTTGAGAATTGCTGATCTCATATTGCATAATATGTGGTTTTATCTAATGCCTGTCATTTTTTGACCCAATATAAGTAGATTTAGATTTTAAAAGGTCTATTCTAAAGCGCGAGCAGGATGTTCTGTGGTAGGCTCTAAATGTAGCCTGTTATCTTGCCGGAATGCGTACGCACTATAATTCATCCTTCCTGTAATTCTTCTGGTGTTTAAAATATACAGGATGGCGCAAAAAACCCAGACTATATTATATGCAAACCTAAATGTGACTAGTCCGGTTTTGTGCCACCCTGGCCTGTAGACTTATTTTTAAATATTTCCTTCATTTCAGCTTAAAGTTCACGTCTTGATCGTCATCTTTGCCAGACAGAATGTCAGTTGGTCCACCACCTCCTTACCAGGCCAAAGACAGTTACGGACAGTATGCAGGTGAACCCTATGCTCCAGCAGTGTCCTATTCGGTCCCACCTAACAACTATCCATACCCTAGCCAGCATCAGAACACAGGTTGGAATATTAACACCACAAAGTGTATACTTGTAATTTGTCAAATGATCGGAATTTCGTTTAGATAAAATTCAATTCTTTTGCATTTCAGCCATTATGTTTTAGTGCATTATCGTGTAATCTATGCAAAGTTTATGCTCGATTGAAGAGCCATTAACCAATCAATTCAGTAGAGTGAGTAGACCAATTGAATCTTGATTCAATTCAATATATTTGGCTTGGTACTAAGCACAATAGTAACTTGCTCGTAACGTGCTTAGCAAGTCTATAAAATTTAGTACATTATGTCTGAGGTACGTTATATCCAATGCCATCCAATACGGTAGTAGTGCATCACACAGCACCATCTATTGCAGTACATTACAACAGATATGAACGTGGATCCATTTTTAAAAGCTCATCAACATTCAGACCCAATCCACGAAAGCAAAGGGTTACTTGACCCAACCCATCGCAATACATTACAATTTCTTAAACCAGTTATAAATAAATCCTTAGGCAGAGAATAATCATGAAAAGTCTATATTAGATGGAAACGGTTGAAGATTATGGCACAATTATTATAATGACCATTAAATAAACAGCGATAAAAATAGTGCATTAAATGATCAACGATATAAAACATAACCTATTTTCTTAGCCAGCTCAACCCAATCCACCATAAGCATGGAAATTTCTGACCCAACGCAAATCAACCCAATCCAACTCATGGGTGGACCCAGCACATGTCTATAACTGGGTTACAAACCAAGTATACGTTATAACGGAGTCTGTTATATTAAAGTTCTACTGTAGTAAGAATAAGCAGCTACTGTTGTGCTGTTTTCCAAGGCGCTATAAAAATCCACGAGATTTTACTTTACTTTACTTTACTTTTTTACTTGTACTCTGGGGTAGAATATTGTTCACTGAGCTCTCATTTTCTTGGCCTAAGCTTTTAGAGCGTCAGCAACTTGTGTTTTCAATGGAATTGTTGCTTGTATTTGTGTTCGATGTTGCAAGTCAGTCGGACAACTATTGAAATGTGCCTTGCATTCAACTGCCTAAGACCAAGTTCTAAATTCAGCAGTTTGCCGAATGCTATGACTTATTCGGTGACCGACGTTGCACATTATTTCAGTATCTATGATTTTATGCTGAACACTCTTCACTGACTTTCAGTTTGTGACAGTAAGCAAATATATAATTCATGCACTTTAAAGGCCTGGTAACTTCTGACCTCACTGTATTTCACAGCAGCAGCAGCATCTTCTTCATCGACACAATGCCTCTTTTTGCTTCTCTGATTGTGGGATGTAGGCATATATTATGTGCTCTTAGAAAAAACTTAAATTTTATCGAATGTTTTTACATTTGTAATCACCGGCCCTGTCTATGTTATTTCTCATTACAATTCATTCGTTCCACCCTTTCAACCTTCTGGTGAGAGATCAATTCGCCAGTAAGAAACTTATTCCTTAGCTGAGTAGTTTAAAACCATAGATGTTGCAAACGTAAAATCTAAAATAAAAAACGTAAGAAACGCGTTTTTTGTTGACGAATAAAAAACGTAAAAAACGTTTGCAACATCTATGTTTAAAACCCTGTAGCAGATCTGAGTTCAGATAGAAGGGGTATTATACGCGGATATTCTGTTTTATGTGGCATTACGTTGATGGCTCAGGTTATGCCACTCGTTACTCGAATGCAGGTGGCCCGCATGACAACCCAATTTTCGGAGCACACCCGACGCACGCTGGGGTAGGAAATGCCCACAGTGACAACGTGGAGCAAGGACAAACGATTGATGAAAATCGATGGAACCTCACCTCTTTTTCAGACAAAAAGATTCGACAAACATTCATAAAGAAGGCGAGTTTCAGTGTCATTTTTGCATAGACTATGGATTGGTATCAATGTATATATATGAAGGTAACACAACCAGTAGCGTTCAGAGGGGCGGTGTCCCTGGGGCGCCAAAATCGACTTCGCCCCAGGCGCCACCCACTCTCTGCTCGCCGCCACTGAACACAACTTAAATTTACAAGTTGTGTCTCAATTCAACATAATTTATATCACGCAGACCTACAAAGTTCATAAGTTGAGAGGGGTCCATTAATTAAGGAATACAATAACGACACATTGTGATCAGTGTGTATTTCCTGCTTGATGCACAGTACAAATTAATCAGTTTTAATCAATCATTTTTAATCAATCAGTCAGTCAATCAATCAGTACTCGGAACTTCTATAGTGCCATTGCTGGACGTATACATCTATTACCATGGAGGGTAAAATTGTAATGTAAAAATTCTTGTATATCGGTAATTTTATTGATAATTATTAGAAGTTAAGTTCCAGAGAGTCAGTTTGATATTGCATTTGTGAAGTTTTAGGGTCGGTAGAAAGAGTAAAGTCAGTGGCGTAGCGTGACTTTTTGGGGTCCGGGGGGCATCCTTGATATGGGGCCCCCAGTGGCTGACGAGCAAAAAAAGGTCGACGTCGTCCACGTTTATAGTGTTGACGAGCAAAAAACCAAAATCGTTTATATAGTGCCCTTCAAAAAGGTCGTCACATCGGGGCCCACTCTCAGGGCCCTTTCTCCAAAGGCCCGGGCCCCCAAAGTGCCCCCGCCCCGCCCTCTTCCACGTTACGCCACTGGGTAAAGCTGATGGACAAGTACTCCAGTTTTCCTTTAAATTGATTGGCTGTACTCTCCCAGGCAGTTATTTTTGTAATTTATTAGTAGGAAAGTGAAGAGGAACTTTAGAAGGTTGTCACAGTTTTCATCTTTGGTGGCATCTGATATGAGTGGAAAACCTATTCAGCATTGTTGTCACTCTCCCTGTCTCATGAAATATTTTCAGCCTCACCTAAATTTGATGCATTGTGCATAAAAGGTCCTAGAAGTCTGCGTTGGAAACTAATTTTATTTTGAATTCTTGTAGGTGTATCTCCTACTCATGACCCAGCTCGGTTTTACTTTTGCTGTAGTCTGTGTGTTCTCATTTTGGTATGTATCGGAAAAACAGTGCAATTTGTGATTTAGAATTTCAGAATATCATTACTGCATTTATATGAGAGATCAGAGGCATACTGGCGATATAGTGCAATTTGAAATGGCCAGGGCCTCTTGAAACGTAAATAAACTACATGGACCCTAAACCGCATATCTGCTACTGTTTTAGCAACTTGATGATGATGACAACGACGACGACGACGATGATGATAAGTTTTTTGTAAGACGCATTTTTCTGTCACAAATGCGCCGATTAAATATGTCATAATATTTAGTTTGTAAAATAAAATAAGCCTAAATATTTTATCACAATCGGACCATGACTTAATAATTAATCAACTGAAGCAAGAATGCTGTGAATACATTGATGGTCCCTGAAGTGTCAGCAATTGCTAGGGTGTTATTTTATAGCCAAATATAAAATCAATAATTCTAAAATGTTTTTTCATGCTTTTATATAAATCTTTAGATTTATATAAAAGCATGAAATTTTCAGACCACGACAGCATTTTGACCACTAGTTTCACTTTTACATCTTTGTTGATACTACCGGTATTCCTTTAAGCTTTTATATATACAGTAGGCTATATATATATATATATATATATATATATATATATATATATATATATATATATATATATATGTGGCTATGTGTGTGTGTGTGTGTGTGTGTGTGTGTTTTACTCTAAAAATGTGTGTTTCGTGTGTGTGTGTGGTATTATTCACTAACTATATTTTAACAAATTCTTATTAGCATGTCTAAGTTGATGTTTCAGTTGATAATTAAGTATAAAGAAGTTGTTTAAATGATATCCTGATTATCGTAAAATAAAAAATAGCCGTAAAACCATAAAGACATTTCTGATTTCAGCAAACCAATCAAAGTCTGGATGCAATCTGGATCCAATCAGGCATTCTACTGGGTCTCCTAGTAAGAACAGCTTACTTTAAAATTTAAACTAGCTTCAGATAAAAATCCGTTAAACTGATTTCTACACTGACAAATCATTTTTATTCTGAGCAAAATATGACTTTCGAAGCATGTTAATGTGCCATGTGCATTACGCGAGCTTGATGCACGCACCAATAATTCGCGTAATTACGGTACCTTCACTTAATGCTATTTTTAAGTGATCTTGTACATTGGAATTGCTAGAAAACTGACGAGAGTATGATAGTAGTAAAATAATTTCAGACTATTGAAACTTCTGCGTGCTATACGACATTTCGAATTGTTGTGTCTTTCAGTGGAGTCTTTCTTGTTACATACATTATTCTTGTCTGCGTTCCTTCGGTCAGAAGAAAGGTTCCTGGCAATTACATTTGTCTTGGAATATTTGTAAGTCTACAGCTGTGTTAGTCTTTATCGGTAATTTTGGTTCTAAAATTACTTGTGCTGTGTTACAACGATTAATAAATCTTTGCTAAATTAATGCTAGATTAATGTTTTTCTTCGATTTTTGTTCTGTTGAAGTTGTCAGTTGATTCTTTGCAGACTCTTGCCCTTACATACATGACAGCAACAATCAGCAGGTATGTGGCATCAAAGTCAATTATCAGAACGATCTTAGGATAAATAAATAAAATTCATTTATTCATTCATTTCATTCATTCATTGATTCATTCAACACAGACTTATAATCTCTGACTATCTCGGACTTTTCCTAAATAATCTTAAGACTCACCTATTCACCATCGGTTATACGTAGTTTTGTAAAGCGCTCTTGTCTTTGGCCACTTTTGCCATGCTTATTGCGCTATATAAATTGCCTAGCTAATAATAATAATAATAATAATAATAATAATAATAATAATAATAATAATAATCAGAGAATTCTGTTAATTAATTATTCTAATGAGTTTAATTTCCTGTGGTTAGCATTTACTTTATTACTTTTATTATTTAGTAAATTTATGCAGAGCTGTTAAGCTATATGCATAATTTACAGTTTTATCATCCATACTTACTTTGCTGACTCAATTTCAATTGATTTCATAGGGTGTGTTGACATCTTTAGTGCTTGTCAATGGTTTTATGTTCTAGTTACCACAACACTTACATAGTTCTAGTGGCGATTGGAATTACAGCAGCCGTCTGTCTGGCCATTTCTGTCTTTGCTATACAGACAAAAGTTAGTAAAGAAACTTTAACTAAATGCACAAATAAACTAGAGAAACATAAATTACACATAAGATAGGATATCATTTACTTATAATGTGATCAAAAGATTATTGTATTGACTCATTGTACTGCTGGCCTTACAATTTGTTCATTTGTTACTGACATGAAGGTGTGGTTATTTATAAGCCATAATAGAGTCATTATATTATGTGTGTCCGTGTTGCATAGGTCTGTCGTCAAAAGATAAGGGTAGTTAGTCCCATATTTGAGCGAGCGTAGGGTCCGGCGCTGAACTCCATGTACTAGGCAAGGAGAGATGCAGGTGGCTTACGCCATTAATCTAGAAGAGTTTTGCCATTGATTTCTCTAGACCCGCGTTTTACCTTCGCAGCTTAACGCTGTCAATTAGGCCTGTAAAATTAGTAGTTATTTCCACTGTATCAGTACTCAATATTTATTATGTACTCTGTGAATTATTCAGGCAGCAACATTCTGAGACAATTTTTCCTGTTGCCTCATTAATAATTATAATATCATATACATTTTTAAATTATTTGGCATATCTCTAAATTAAAAAAGTGGGCCTAAGTAGCTACTGAGTTAGTGTGAAGTGGTCAGAAAAATTTCTTCAAAAGACAGCAGAGTTATAAAAACACCGTAAATTTATTCTATGTAGTAGAAACTATTTTTTCTGCCGTACTGAGTTGTGATTATATACGTTTTAAAATTATTACCGGTAGTAATCCTCCGAATTAGATTGGTACGAACTATCAGGTGAATTTGGAGGGTTGATATTGCACGGTGCTGGGACAAAATGTCCGCGAACAAAATGTCATGGGGACAAAATGTCAGCAGATAAAATATCAGCAGACAAAATGTACCTCTAACCCGAACCCTAATCCGTGACATTTTATCCGTGGCATTTTGCCCGCGACATTTTGTCCCCATGACATTTAGTCCCCATAACATTTTGCCTGTGACGTTTTCTCCATGACATTTTGTCCACTGACATTTTGTCCCCGTGACAGTTTGTCCGCGGACATTTTGTTCGCCGACATTTTTTTCGGCCACGACCAGTGTTTATTCTAGCCACCTTGACATTGGGGGGATTTTGAAATGTTTGGGGGACAGGGTCTGAGTCGTCACACTTTTTGGGGGGAATTGCCATCTCCATGCAACATATACAAATTTTTGGAGGAATTTTAAAACTTGGAGGGAATTCCTCCCAGAGAAGGTCTAGAATAAACACTGGGCCACGATAATATTACTCAGCCGCCATGCTATTTATTTGCATTTTGTTTCGTATGGGGTGTTTTAGATTGATTTTACCATGTGCTCGGGATTACTGTTTGCGCTGAGCATGGTGGTCTTCTTCTTTGGATTGTCAGTCCTGATCTGTTATCTTGTTACAAGGGATCAGTTTGCACACTATGTAAGGATCCTATTTGAATTGTTTTCTTTTCTTTCTTGGTATCATATAAGCAGGGCCGCCGAGAGGGAGTAGGGGGAGGGGGCAACTGCACAGGGGCCCGGCGGACTGGGGGGGGGATTGCCCGGGCCGATGATGAATATGTATAATTAACAATAATATGAATAATAACACTAAAGTAGAGGGGGCCCGGCGAGCAAAAGGGGGGCCCGGCGCGAAAAGGTTGACAAGCAAAAAAGGTTGTCATGCAATTTTATTCTGCACATGGGGCCCGGAATTTCCCTCGGCGGGCCTGCATATAAGTCATATGCGATTTCAGAATGTTAAATTAATGATTTACATGATCAACACGAGAGACAGGAAGCATTTGAGTTAGTGAAACAGCTAGACAAATTCCACCAATTAATGGGAACAGATTGAACAGAATTCTAGAAATGCTTAAATATATTCCATTACAGTTATATTACGGGCAGTGGTAGTGGCAGGTAGCGACGGGAACTTTGTTATGCATGCACTGTGTAAAGTGTGTGTTTTTAGGTAACTAGTTTATTAGTTCAGTTGGTTTGTGTATGTTTGTTTCTTGTTTGCGTACTGTTCGATGCTGTGTTTATCAGGAATAAAGTTTCTAATTACTGTCAGTACTATGAGGCTAACAGCTAACAATATGTGCTGTTAGATTACTTTGAAAACAAGACAGGCTTACATCACAGGCAATAGCAATTTTACTTTAGATCAAGAAACGGAAAGTAGTAGACAACTTAGACAAGCATAGTCGGACTATTCAGCAATAATGAAAGGTCATAACAGTTGCGTACTTTGTAAATAGTTTAAGGCAAATACTAGGAAACCCAGCTGCTGCCTCAAGCACGGAAATGGTCTACCCGCAGCAAATCGTTAATTAACTATAATCATTATTTGGACTGAAATTAGCAGCTGCCCTGCCTCCTATAGTTATAGAAGGCGGTGGATATGCGGCGGTTTGTATCGTGTCATCATCGTCCTGGTTGATGTCAGATATTGCTGTCTTGTTGCTGTCTGTTTTTGGTAACAGCAGTCCCTTTTTCAACGCAAGATTTTAATAGCCCGGAATGGTTGACAGTTTAAAATAATTGTGATCTTTGTTGCCAATCTTCTTCTTATCCGTCATGCAGCAGAACTTGTTAGAATGTTGTGCAGTCAGTCTGTAGAGTCTAGAGTCGGAATCAGAAGCAGAGGAGAATAAAGAAAATTTATCAATGCAGGGCACTAAACTCAGAAACTGTATGGACATCCATGTGTAAAAATCAGGCAGAAAAGTTCATCTGGAAAATTTATCACTGCACAAAAACTCGGAAAATTGCCTTCTTAATGCACAACCCTGCACATTTTCAACTAATCGCTGCACTCTTTGTGTGTCACTGGACGTTAAAAAAGACCCTGGTGCTCAGAAGTCCTCTAAATAGAGTAGTCAGATGGTTGAGGGGTTTTGGGCAGAAGAGTGAAAGGGTTCATTTTCTGAGATGACGTCTTTGGCTACTACGCTGATTCCAGTTTCTGTGCCTACTTGAATTAAATCCATTCTGGAATCTTTAAAGTCACTTTGACAGATGGAGAGCAGAGTTTGAATGTTACGGTAAGTGTCTCCTCCTCCGAATTTGATTCATTAAGAAATTATTGGAAGCCTAAATAAGAAAGGAAGACCACACAAGGAATGGTGCGGAAGCAGTTTACAGGATCTGAATAACAGAACAATGAACAGGAGAGAATGACAGGAAACTCTGGAGATGGCATTATACACCAACGGGCGTCGAGCCAACGGTTGATGATGATGATGATGATGATGATGATGATGATGATGATGATGAGCGTAAATAAAATCACTCTGATGTTAAGATATGTGGAGACGAGATGAGTGAAATACCCCCCACAACCTCCCTTGTAAATAATTAAGGTGCAATCGATGGCTTTGAGGGTGTTCATAGTAGGTTTAAATATTGGAATATGCGATTGCTAAAAGGCATAATTTGGCCAAATGTTTTGGGCAAGATTTTATAGTTGATTATATTGGAACAAACCTGATACGATCTGAAAAACCATGATTTTTAAATTTTTGGTTTCAGATACTGAACTGTGTTTATGGTGGCCTGGCTGCACTGTTATTCGGCTTGGTAAGATGAATTAATGGACGTTCTATTCTAATAAATAAATATTGCATTGGTAAAATATATAATATTATATATGCAGATGAATGACAAAAATAAATGTGATAATATCAATAAGAACCACTCAACTTAAATGTTGCCTACAGCAGTGACATAGCTTGCCAATGGCTTCAATGGGGGTTTTCCAGGGTCGGCACATAGAAGGGGGCGGTAAATTTTAGCAAAATTATTAATGACTAAATAAGGATGCAAAAATATTTTTTTGATTGTTAAGAGTGCATGGAGCCGTCCTTAAAGCACGTCACGCCCGAGCGGGAGGGAGTCTTACAAAGTGTAACAGTTTGTGACAGGAGGAGGGGAAGGGGACGGACCAGCGTGACGTCACAGTTTCAGTATAAATAAAACCTTAACTATATACTTGATAGGAGATACAGTGAAAGACGTTTCTAATTGCTCATTGGCGTTTTTTTGCCCGAGATGCATAAAGTTTGAGGTCTCACGTGTGTGTAGGCCTATTCGTTATCATTGTCGGAAGTTGGATATCTGGTTTGCTGCTGAAAATTGAACGAGAATTCGAATATTTTGCATAGAAAATTGCGTGACGTAATTTATGGACGACGCTTTAAAAAAGGAGGCCCGAGATATTTGACAGTTTATCACAGGGGATGGTCCAAAAATGACCGAAAAAAATGGCGTGACGTACTTTATGGACGACCTCACGGCTTGCTAAAGGTACATACACATGGGGATGCGAGTCATGCGACGACGTCTTGGAGGATGCGATGACGTTTTTTTTGCTTGTCAATCCTTTTCCGGAGAAGTTGGTCGGATGGGGGCGGAATTTTTTTCAAAATGTTCTGCTTGCCCATGACGCTGACAACCCACTCTACGACGGCACTGGCCTGCTGAATAGGATGCATAAACAGCATAGAGTTCTGTCAATAGAGCTTGTATTTGTCCAAATTTTCTCTTAGATGTAACTGAAAATGTAGAAGAGATTCCTACAGAAAAGCGCAACTAACTGGGGTCTGATGTTAAAGTAGAGGCAGTATGCAGGGCCGGATTAAGGTCAGAGTGGACCGGGGGGGCTGAGAAAAAAGGCCGTCGCCTTTACTGAAAATCTCTGTTGAGCAAAAAAAGGTTATCTCCCTTCCAAATCGTTCTGACAAGCAAAAAAAGGTTATCTCCTGAAAATCGGTTGGGCTATTTTCATGATGTGCCGAGGGGGGGTACAGCCCCCTCAGCCCCCGTCTTAATATGGCCCTGGCAGTATGCAATTCAATAGGCAAGTTGAATAGTCATGTTGTTGCATTGTGTTTTGCTAGTTTCTGGCCTATGATACGCAGATGTTGATTGGCGGAAGGAAATACCAGCTAAGCGAGGAAGAATATGTCTTTGGAGCGCTTCAACTTTATCTCGACGTCGTATTCTTATTCATCATCATCCTTGGTTTGATGGGATACCAAAGATAGCCTCCAGTGTTTTGAAGTAGTATTTTAACGTAACTGTCGATTCCTTAACATCCCAAGCCTTGTAATAATCTTTGTATGCCATACTCACAATGTGGTAAAGGAAGGACTTTTTGAAGTTCAATGAGAGATCTTTTTTATTTTAAAGTCCGCCAAACAACTTTGCAAAGCTTCTCGTTAACAAAAATGTTTCCAAAAATTGTAATTGTATTACTAAAACTAAATGAATATTTTATTACTAAAACTAATCGAATTTCTGGCAGAATGTCTCGATGACACCAAGAAATTCTTGGATATGCTCATTTTATTCATTTTTCAACTACAACCTGTTCATGACCTACCCTCCAAAATTTTAGTTTAGAACTCTGGCAGATTATCTAGTATGCAAATTATTAAATATCATATATATATACAGTATATTACTCATATTCAGATTGCTTGATTTGTATTCACTATACTTTATTGATATTTACTACGAATGATTGATTGCTACATACAGTAGTGATTGGTTTAAAAGGGTCATGTTGACCAGTCATTGCTAGTTGTACATAATGCCGAAAAGCAATAATTTCGTCGTAAATTCATTAGGCCGTGTGGCAGCTCAAACCCGATATTTCCACCAACTTAGGGGGCCTAAGCCTCGATTTGTGAGAGCGGGTCACGTGGTTTCAATTGTTTCAGATAGGCAACGTGTAGCCTATTTGCATCAAGTGTTGGCAATATTTTTCGTTGAATTTCGCTGTCAATGTAGTTGTGTTGAGGTTTTTTTAAGCGTTAGGTTTGACTTGTATTCTGTCGTGGATACTGGTCTATTCATTGTACTCATTGCTTTTATGTCTTGTTTTCGTTGGTTTTGTCAAGTTGCAAGAGTTTTTTTCGCATCTCGCAGTGTTAGGTTCAGTGTGATATTCTTGTATTCGTAGGGGGAGAAAGGGCGATTTCGTGGTCACTGCTTACTGACTCCTCTGGTCCACACTCTCTATACATGTCAAGGGGGAAGCGTGTTGCTGAAAGGCAGCTCCTAGCACTCCCGTTTACCAAGTGGCGTAGCCAGGATTTCCGGAAAGGGGGTTTGGTTTTTACCGTGACCAATTTTGTAAAACTGATGACGAGCAAAAAACCGTTATCACTCCACCTCTAATTTTTTAGGCGACAAGCAAAAAACGTTATCGTCTCTCACTTTTTTACGTGACAAGCAAAAAAACGTTATCAACTAGTTTTTTAGGTGACAAGCAAAAAAGGTCCTCGCCAAGGGGTTTTGAACCCCAAAGTCGCGTCAAAAAGTTAAAAATGCAGGAAACCCATTATTATATTTTGCATATTTTGTTTTCGGCAGCCAAGAGGATTTTAACCCCCAAACCTCCCGCCCTTGGCTACGCCACTGCGCTTACCCCTCCTCCCCCATTGCCAGAATGGTCTGTAATTTCAAAATCTGCCGATATCCCAACTCATTGTCACTCGTGCTCTAAATGTGGACCCTAATGTTCGATTTCAATTTGCCCGGACGGAGTGCGAGATTTAACTGCCACTGGTCAAAGACGACCCCCAAACGAGGTCGACTATTTGTTTGGCGTCCTATCATCACGGGAGGTCGAAAAAATTTTGGGATGGTAGAATGGTAGTCCGACCTTTCCATCACTAGTTTGAGAAATCGAGCAGGAAATTGCCGTAAAAAGTTGTTCAAATTTGAACGATCGAGGTCTATACGGCCATATAATTAAATGCCTTGTGCTTACAGATATTAGGGCCTACATTGCGTTTTCATTAATTTTAATATTTCCATTGTAATTTATTCTTGGTTGGATCTGTCATTCTCACGGCGTATACGCTGCATATTACATACACTGCGTGTTGCACAGTTTTTTTAAATATAATAATCTCTAATAAAGTCTCAAGTCTTTAACAGGTGCATTGAAAACTTTAATACGAATAAGTAACCAAAAACCATGACATGGCAAGCGTTATCGTATGCTATAACGTTAATTCTTTAATAATAACATCAAGTCTTCTATTGGAACAGACATAGTTTGAAAGGAAGATTGATGCTTAAGCGTTTAGGTATAGAAAGCACCGCTCTAAGCAAGTCTGTAATTTGATTCCGGTATTTAAGAAACGCTGTGAAGTCTGATCAATCGCTGATAGCTGTTATAAAACGCACAGACGCTGTACAGTCAAATAATTTTTAATTTGACATCGGCTCGTCGTCAATGTCACGCGGTCTCACGTCTCTCTCTCTCTCTCTCTCTCTCTCTCTCTCTCTCTCTCTCTCTCTCTCTCTATATATATATATATATATATATATATATATATATATATTATCACAGCATCCGTGATTTCAATAACTAACGCCGCTGAATATGCAGACCCTGTTGACTCCACTTAGAGATTAACACAGAATTCTTTTTGGGTTTAAACGGCCAGGAAGAAATGGTAACGGATCGGGGGCGGGGTAGCTGGTTTTCCCGAAAGAGGTTTGTCTTTATTATAGCGCGAACGTGAAAAGTCGAGAGAGAGCGATCACAGGATTTCGTTGTCCGTCGTCGTCGTCGTTGTCTGCTTCGACAACGTCATCTTGGTACTTTCGACGTCGTGTGACGTCATCATCCAATTTCCGTTCGACGGCGCCGTCTTTTCCGCGTCGGTGAAGAAGTAGTCACGGTTCGTCGCGCTCTCTTCCGCCGTCGTCCTCCAGTCCCAGGCGGCGACTTGATCCTCCTCCGCCCCCGCAGCCGCCGTGAGGCAGTAGACCGTCTCTGCCTCCGGCGAGGCGATCACGTCCGGCGGACCGGAAATCTTGCCGCTGGGCGCCGACTGACCGCACGAATAGGTTGATTGGGGAGGGGAATGGATGAAGGGTACGCGGTGATGGTGATGGTGGTGGTGACGCTGCTGCTGCTGCTGCTGACTGCAGAGGGGAAAGTACATGATCCCCGGCCCCGCCGGGAGGGGATCGTCGTCGCCGTCGACTCCGGGCGCGGTGGAGAGGGCGATCGTTTGAGGCTGGAGTCGTGACGAATGAAGACAGTAGCGCGGGTAGGAGGAGGAGGTTAAGCGCGACGCCGCCGCCGCCGTCGGATTCGAAGGGTCTTCGATTAACCCCCTGACGACCGACCAGCGACGGATGAGCGACGCCGCCGACGGCGAACGGTCTTTCAGGGCTCCGTAGTCGGCGGCGGCGGCGAACGGCGCCGTGGTCAGAGGCCCGTACGTAGACCGATCGGTGTCTTTGATGCGCTGGAGGTTACTGGTCGCTTGGGCGTTGTGCAGACGGCAGACGACGGCGTGTTTGGCGCAGGACCCGAGCCCTGATTGACCGACGGCGGCGGTGGGGGAGGCGGCGGGGTTCAAAGCGCGCGTCGTCCGTCGGCAGAGGCCGCCGACCGTATCTGAAGTCTTCTGGCTGCGAATGCAAAACAGGGCAAGACAATCGCATCCTTTAGACGGACGGACGGTCGGACGGAAGGATAAAGGGCGGCGGTTGGGAAGGGTTTTTTTGAAGCCAGTCTTCGTGAATCTGCCGATTTGACTTTGAATTGCATGTCGAGTCACTTCCGCTTTGCAGAAAAAATTCGGCGCGCCATAAATTAGTACCAGTATAGACAGTGAAGTCTTCTATGACTGTGCGTTAGGATGGCAAAACAGCAAGCAACGAAGCGGTCAAAATAAAGGAAACGACTTTCATGTGAAATACATGTCTTGTCTTGTCTTTAACCGTCTTCGCTCAGAAGATTGGCTGAATTTTGGACTGTCTTCTTCCGGGTGTTACGGTCTTCTGCTGTTCTTGTCGCCTGCTCTATAATGAGTCTTGTTCATTCTTTGATGTTGTCTTTCCACTTTTTTCTTGGTCTACCTTTTTTGTGATCCTGGCATTGTGCCTTGTATTAGGCCTATTCCTTTCTCTAGGCATTCCTCTTTTGTTCGCACAATATGTCTCCAGTATTTCAGCTTGCTTTTTCTAACTGTTTCCAGTAGGGTTCTTAGGGTTCCATGCTTCGTCCATCACACGTTCATTCGTTTTCTTTGCTTTCCAGGAAACTCTCATTATTTGCCTTATGGGACTGAGGCTTTTCATGTACTCTCGTTATATGAGAGGAAATATTTTTAGCAAATTTATTTGATTTAGCCTTTGACAAAATGACAAATTTTGGACGAATTATAATGCAATTGAGATTTTTCCTCAACTGCTGTGCGCAGCAACATCTGTTCGCAATAATTTGAAGGACGAAACAAACAGATTTACAACGTCCAAAATAAGTAAAAAAAGAATTGCTCGAGTTCAAAGCCGTTCTGTTGGGTTTATGAATGATGAATGAAATTTTGTTTCCTTGGCTATCCAACGATATATGATCAGAGACCAAACGCAAACATTCTTCTGTTTGCCTAAGACGTCCGATAGCGCCGCGCTTTATAAAGCGCTCTCTAGCGCTAAAAGATAAAATCACAGAACGCGGTCAATATTGTCTCTGTAATATTCTGGTTACAGCAGACGAGCAATCGACATAAAGATACAAAAAACGTGCAGATTTCGAACAAAATACAGAAGAACCTCGTTATAGCGGACTCAGTTATTGCGTACAATGCCGTACATGCACCCGGTCATAACGTACCGCAATGTATACACGCGGTTCCGTGTGATGCCCTATACCATATTGGACGGTATTGGATATAACGTACATCGGATATTACGTACTAAATTTTACGGACCCGCAAAGTAGTTTCATTGAACAAATCGCGAGACAGATTCAAAAGAGCCTCAAGGTTTAAAAATATGACCGACCGCGAACGCTAAATTCGCGCAATTGGATTTTCATTGCGACTCGAGTTCGTCCACGACCATCTACAATGATCATTCCACCAGGTCGGGTCGGGTCGGGTCGTGATCCGTCTCGCGTCTGCATCATTGAAATTTAGTAAGAAGTAAAAACACTGATCTCTAAATTGTCAATAAGAATAGCCTCAACGCATCAGATATTTCGCTATAGTTATAGTTGGCTCACTGCCCTTGTGATCGTTGCACTTATCGAAAAACACAAATTAAATGAAGACTTAAGTAAAAACTTAATTTGGTGGCCAGAATTTTTAGGGGCTGGGGTAACGACATTACCTGTACGATTAGGACGGACTATTTTCCACGCAAACAAACGTGCAAGCATCGATGCCGATGTCAGGGGCGTAATCAGGGATTTGATTTGGGGCTGGGGCAGTGGCGGTTCCAAGTGGGGGATGAGTGGGGATGCACCTCCACCGGACTTTTTGCTTGTGAAAGCTATTTTCAGGTAAAAGTCTAGTAAAACTACGGGGAAGAAACTGAGGATGACCTTTTTTGCTCGTCAACCTATTTTCGGTAAAAGTGTAGTAAATTTTAGTAAAATTAATGGAAAATTCCCTGTTGTCAGTCTTTTTCGGCACAGTTTATTGATTTTTTCATTCTCTTTCATTCCCCCACCAATTTCATATGAATTCATTTCATCCACCCTAATCAAGAAATCCTGGAACCGCCACTGGGCCGGAGTATATAAATTTGGGGATATATATATATATTATACAATATATAATATATACAATATATAATATATTATATATGTTATATATTATATATATATATATATAATATATATATGTTATATATACAGTATTATATATACAATATTATACATACTTTGGGAGGGTGTATATACGGCTATATCTCTGTCGCTACGCCCTCTGACCGATGTGATTCTAAAACACAGCGCGAGTACGAACTGGCGCATGCGTTACGGATATGAAGGAGTGACCCAAAATTCGAAAGATGGGCAACAAATGTTGGGTGTCCGAAGATTTGTAGATGCCGATACCTCCAATGATCGAAGCTATGATCAGCGAGAGTCGAAAATCTTGGTTCTCACAAGTTCGACCTACCCCGAAGATTTTGGGGGCGGGAGTAGTCCAATTTCCACTGCTCTACTGAAACGAACGTACCTTGCAGACCTTAATTAAGAGACGACACTTACATCGGTTGATAATAACCATTTAAAATTCCGATAAATGCGATGGAACGACAGAAGTTTTGCAATTTTAAAAAATAAGAAATCACTTAGCCCGACCAGCCATTACGAAACTGAATTTCTCTCGGCAAGTAGATTAGGGATTGAATCGGTAGTCAAAGCCCCTTTTGCGGCTTTACGGGGGACAGAGTTAAATTGCTTGTGAGAGAGATAAACGAAAGCGACTAAAGTTCCGAAACATTGATAGTCTAGGTCTTTCTATCATATAAAATACCCCGTAAAAGTGTCTTTGTGAAAGCCAGAGTTACTAACAATGGTTTTCACACAGGCTTAGCTTAGCCTCCTAAACCACTTTAAATAACATTATTATTATTATTATTATTATTTTTATTATTATTATAACGGATTATCACTTCAACTCGTGACAAATCTCAGTGTGGATTTTTGGGAAACTCGCTCCATTTGTTTCACCCCATGGCCACGCCATTGCCAACGCCTTTGGTAGAGCTAGCAGGATAGTGAGGATACCCATTTCGCAGCGGGGTTTTTACGAATGCTGATTATAACTACTCCCACCCCCACTCCCGACGAATCTAACTGATTCGTCTGGTGGGGTGCACCTCCCCCCACTGCCACACTGCCCCGAGTCGTCGTTAATCGTGATTTCTGGCTTAACTAGGTCGAACGAGACCGCGGTGTTTTCCCGCCAGATCGGTTGTCGCCTAATCCCGTCGATAGGTGGCGCAAGGGCGGCGTCGCGTCGGTCACCTCTTTCTTATTTTCGGCTAATCAATTTTCTCATTCGCTTCTAACGATGTTTCCCGAAGACGCGTTTCTCCGCACGGACGAACCGGCCGCTGATTCAGGCTGTTCATTAAGTCCCGACCGCGGGAAAAAAGAGGAATGGAAATTATAACCCCGCGCATTCAGCGCGAAGCAGCCGCGGCGACGGCGGCGGCGACGGCGATGGCCTGGCAGCGGCGCGTCTCATGAATGCAAACTGTCGGCGGGAAAAAAGGCTCCACATAAATTGCGCCATCAGTTCCTGTCGGCGAGATATTACTGGTCGTCCAGCGCGCGGATTCTCATTTACACTTAGAACGAAACGAACAAAGTTCCGTGTGTGTGTGTGTGTGTGTGTGTGTCACAGTGTGTGTGTGTGTGTGTGTGTGTGTGTGTGTGTGTGTGTGTGTGTCCACCAACGTCAACGACCCGACCCAGTTTGGACCCTACAAGGACGGCGGGCAAAGGCGCCAAAATACTAAAAACACTGGGACGCTGTCGTCCAGTGGCGGCTCCAGGATTTGGCAAGTGGGGAGGAGGGACGTTGGCAACTTCTAAGCATAAGTGGCCAACCATTTGCTAATATGTATACAGTAGTGAGTATGGGGTCCCAACAGGGAGGCCGCTGGAGTGCCAGGCATTCAATAGGGGTGGGGGCACGGGGCCCCATGTGGAGTCGCCACTGCTGTCGTCTATAACGTCTTTAGTTTCCTCAGGTATGGGAGGAAGAGAAGCGGGAGCGGTGATGGAGGGGGATGTGTTTCTAATCAGCGAGGCTAATTATGCGGTTATGACCGCCGTAGACAGTTTTTCCGACCGGTCCACGGTCTAGTGATAATTGTTTTCGAATGGTCGGATGGACACCGTCTCAAATGGACGCCGGTTGACAGGAGGGACAAAGGGCTTCCATGCGAAGGGCGAAGGACGAAGACCCGACGCCGAAATAACAGAGAAAATTCGCTTTTGAGGCATTGAGATAACAGAGTGCTTGATGAAAAAGAGACAGACAGGAAGACAGACAAACAGAGGGCGAATAAGAAGTAGAGAGAGAGAGGACATAGGAAACCGGATGTGTCGAGAATAGCGAATAAAAGGTTGAGGAAGTCCTACGAGACAAATCAGAAAACAGACAAGAGATATGAAAATGTTTGCCAAGATTTTCATTCGAAAGCAAGAAAAAGAAGTAGGCCTAACCGCGGACGAAAACTAAGACACCACCGTAAGCATGCACTGACGCCTAGGGTTGTGAGCTCGGAAATTTTCTGCGGAAATTTTTCGGAAATTTCCGGAAAAATAGCAGTACTTTTCCGGAAAAATTCCGGAAATGTTTATTACTTATTCATCATCATCATCATAGTTGCTTTCTGCCAGCTCATTAGCGGCAATAGCTAGACACAAAACTTTTCCATTTATCTTTTTCCGTTGTTAATCTCATTCCATCTATTATTGTCATTTGATATCTTTCGAAGTCTTCTTTGATGTTATCCATCCACTTTTTCCTGGGTCTTCCTCTTCCTCTTTTTCCTTCTTTGTATGTGTAGAGTGCTTTATATGGGAGTCTGTTACTGTTCATTCTATTTACATGTCCATACCATCTAAGTCTTCTTCTTCTGATTTTATCTATTATTGTCTCTTTCATTCCCAGTCTTTTCCTGATGTCTTCATTTCTTATTCTTTGTAATTTACTTTTCCCAATATCTTTCTCAAACAACTCATTTCTGCCACCAATAGTCTGTTTTTATCTGCTCTTTTTAATATCCACATTTCTGATCCATAAAGCATTTGTGGAACAATGATAGTGTTGTATATTTGAATTTTTGTAAAGATCTTTATTTCTTTAGCATTCCAAATATGTCTAAGTCTTCCCATTGTCTGTAATCCTTTTGCTGCTCTCTTTTTTAATATCTTGTTCGTGTCTTCCATTGCTTGATATTTCTCCTCCCACATATGTAAAATTCTTTACTTGTTCGATGTTATTTCCTTCTACTGATATGTGTATCATTTTCTCTCTTTTTTGTTGACTGCCATGACTTTAGTTTTGCTGGATTAATCCGGAGTCCAAATCTTCTGCTTGTTTGATTTAAGCCTTTCTAAACCTCTAGCACTCTCCGAAAGTACAAATACATCGTCTGCAAATTTAAGGTTTGATATATTTTCTCCACTACAATTCACTCCAATGTTTAGATTCTCAGTTGCTATTTTATTACTTATTATTATTATTTATTACTATTTGTTACTATTTTTACTATTTGTTACTATTCATTTGTTAGGCATTTGCTAACAACAAAGCTAAAATTGTAGAGTCAGTATTGTCAGTAGCTGAAAAAAAATGTTTTTATTCATTATTTGTCGTGACGTCACCTAATTTTACTGATATGAGCGCTAATGAACAGCATACATGAACTTACAGTAGCAGTCAAAGGTAATTGCCACAGTATGAAATTCATGAAATTTCATATCATGGTCAACCTATACAACGTTGTTAATTTTTTTATCAGGAATCGGTATAAACCAGTTGCTAAGGCACCTTGGTAACAGATTTTAGCGGTTTATTTATAATTATGTGTTTCATTATATGTGTCAAAACAAATAAAAAATTCGTATTTTTAGCTGTGGTAATTACTTTTGTCCTCTACTCTAGGTTAACCTCTAACAATATGTATGCTGGAAAGTTTCCGGAGTTTTTCCGGAAATTTTCCCGGCATTCTATTTTTCCGGAAAAGTTACAACCATACTGACGCCAGAGATTGCTTTGATGTTCTACACTTATTTTACGTTTAGTTGGAGAGACTGAATATACTTAGCGATTGAACGTCTACATTTTTAGAAGGTAAAGAAACAAGAAACTACTTACATGCTGATTTACATACTGATAGTACTGGGACCTTCATCTTATCAATTAAAATTTAAAGCAGCATTTCGAAATGGTTTTATAGGTTATAGAATTACACGGTGAGAACAAACGTTGTGTTACAGACGTGCAATTGTAGATGACTATCATGATTCGACTGTAGGTTTACCTTTTGAAGCAAAGAATTCCAATGGCGAGAATGATGAACCAAATCGACAAAGCAAGGGCGACAATGATTATTATGGACAAGCCTGGAAACAGAACCAGAAATAAATCATAAAATGATAATAGAATGTATTGCTGAGGGCTCGCGGCGCGATGTTGTATAAAAGATACAATTTTCGTTGATTTAAAATAAAATATAGCCTAATTTGAAATTTCAGAACGTCCATTAAGCTCAAAATGAAACCGGAAGAGGAAGACAGCAACGAAAGACTACAAATCCACATAACAAAGTAAGTAAGTAAATCAGTACAATCCAGAACTAGGAGAGCATCTCATAACAGTACTACATGTATAGGCTAATCCACGACAATGTGGACACAATATATATAGACTTATTCCACGTTTATTGAAACTTCTCATCAACGCGATAGAAACTCGAAGTCTGGTTCGTTGACCCGATGTCAAAAATGGAGCGAGAGCGCCGTTCGCCATTCGGGGTTCGTTTCAATTTCTTTCCAAAGGAACGACAAAATTTTTCGGATGAAATGGAAAAAATCAAATAGACACAACTGGCTTTCGATTAGCTGCTGGATCCACTCTCTTCTATTACGCGACCAGAATCAGGATTAGTATACGCAGAGGCAGCAGACGGATGGAAAATGGATGCGAGGCTAAATAGAGCGGCTGACGGCGGATATACGGGAGCAGAAAGATGGATGATGAGACATCCGAATTGAAAGAGGGTTCGGATGGATCCAGACATGCCAGGTTGTGCTGGTGTAGAGAGTGGGGGGTGGGGGTGGGGTGGGGGAGAGCACGACGGAATAAAATGTAATGGCGACCATCTAGCATATAGTCGTGTTTTTGTTCCCTTGGGCCGAAGTCTTTGATTTCGTATATACAGTATATAGAACCGTATTAATAGCATAGGACACGGCCAATTATTAGGGAGTTTCGCCATAAATGGCCGAACTTTAATTAAATCAGGTCAGTCCACGCAGTCCACGGCCAATCATCGGGACAGTGACGGATGAGACTGGAGGGACCACAACACGAGTAGCAGAATATATATATATATATATGTGTGTGTGTGTGTGTGTGTGTGTGTGTGTGTGTGTGTGTGTGTGTGTGTGTGTGTGTGTGTGTGTGTGGTTCTAATGACGTAGACGCATCGGTGCAAAACCAATCATCGAACGAGGCACGCTGCGGACAAAGGAAGACGAGAGAGAAAAGAAAGGAAAGAGAAATGGAAAAGTTTGGGGACCGTCAGAGTGTACAGAATATTGGACAGCTGTTGAAAGGCAACTGGAGTGGGCAGAGTAACGGAAAATTTGGCTGTGACCGCAACGGCTCTGCAAAGTAGGCCTTAATCATTTAATCTACTGTAATTCAATAGTGAAAAAGAGATATGAAATCTGAAACACGTGCCAAGTTGTGCTGGTGTAGACCAAAACTGGTGGTGCTGGTGTAGACTAAGACTGGTGTAAAATTGCCCAAAAATTGTTGACGTAATTAATGGACAGCCCCTGTATGTTGGTAGGCAGGCAGGTATAGGTAATTAACCAGACTTCGAGATTACGTAAAATGAACATGACTGTTAAACCTTAAGCCGGTTCTTGCGCCCAGAAAGTCATCGTGGCCTGTTTCTAGTAAACAGCTGCATAGATAGGCTTTCAAGGCGATCGCTGCTCGCTTTAAAGTCTCGTAAAATCTCATTTCAGAGCTCGCTGAATCTTTGAATCCTCCCATGCAGAGCGGTTTACCAACTTTACCACAGCGCAATGCCATTGCGTTTCGCTATATTATATGGAATTAGCCGTTATACTTGGTCCTCGCTGCTCAAATATGAAACGCCGATGAAGCTTCCACAGAGCAAGGGACCGAACTGAGCAGTGAAAATAACAATTGCTTGTCGGATTTCTTCGGGTCAGAATTATTCATTAGACTGAAGATAAAACGGCTAAATGTCAGCGCTATACCTAGTCCTACAAGTAACATGATTGAAAGGCTTTACCGCGGGAGGAGGAGGGGGAATCTACTTCCATACGACTAACCCAGCCATAGGAACAGCGCATTAAAATATATTCACTGCATGCATCGTCGTGTGTGATACTGGTATAGGTCTAATTAATTTTCGCTGTTGATAAATTTCTCTATATAGATTTCTCATTAATTATAATTGCAGCAGCGGAGAGTGGAGAGCAAGATTACTGTCGATTCAATTAGATATGGAATTCCATCCCCAGACCTTGTGACACCTTTTTCGGCAATTCGTTTTTTCATTATGACTGGATTCGTTTTAATGAGACTGTACTGTCTGGCAATCTGTTTTTAGCAGATTTGCCCGTTGAAACCAGAATTTAGTTTTAAGTCATGACTAGCGTTGTTATAATTGGCTTCTATACTGTGGTTGGCGGGAAGTTAGCAGAGTGGTAACAGCGTTAAACGATGGAGCAGAAGGTCGCGGGTTCGATCCCCTAGGAGCTGTATAAGGTCGACTCAGCCTTAATTCGCTAGCGGTAGGGCGGTGATAACTGATAATTAGCAGCTGTGGCTGCGAAGGTAAAACGTGGTCTCTAGAAAGCAATGGCAAACTACTCTAGATTAATGGCTTTAGCCACCTGCGTCACTGCTTGCCTGACACCGGAGATCAGCGCCGGGCCCGAAGCTCGAAATCGAGTATGGGCGAACCTTTACCTTTGCCTTTACTGTGGTTTTACGTCTTTCGAGAAAATAAAATTGCTGGCCTCAAAGAGACGCGTCTATTACGAATTTATAGTAAGACATGTGTAGGTGGTGTTATGATGTATCTTTGGGAATGATCACTACTTTTCGCTGATATACCGTACAGTATATGGTTTCAAATTTTATTATGTCAAACTTATGCAGAAAATTATTAATAATACGTTAAAGTGGGTATTGTCACTAGAAAAACTCTGGTGTAGTGATGTTAACCTGTCTGATGACGAAAGAATAATAGTTTGCAATAGTTGGTGGCAAGACGGGATGAGAAAGGAGGAGCCGAACGCCCACATCGTCTTTTGACGGACACGACTTTAAATAGACACAATGACAACCAATCAGAAAGCAATAAATAAAACACTGATATATATATAATGGTCCGGTCCTTACCCCATGGCAGTTCGAGAACATGGTCGGTACCAACCTCGGTGGTGATCTCGACTTGAGCTGAAACTGAATAAGTAAAGTAAGTAAACAGGGGCGTAGCCAGGAATTTGATTGTCGGGGGGTATAATGTGATTTGGAGGGGGTTATAAATCTTAAAAGCTTTGAAAATCTTAAAAACACATTAACATTTTAAAGGCATTCTGATTTTGGGGGTATATATAACCCCGTCGCTACGCCCCACTAAGTAAACTCTCGTAAAACGCGCCTAGAGTACCAAGAATACCCAGAATAATGCCAAATAAACGATTTAATCTTATCAAATCAATGCATTTGAAATACAGAGACAGAGATTTCTGCGTTTTAATCGTCCAATAGTTTGACGTTTGATGGCAGAGTATGGTCGCTTCAAGCAAACGATATATACAGATATAAAACATTGCTTGGCTGTTGTTTGGAAATAGCGATTACTATTGTTTCATGTATTTTTCATTTCGGGAAGATGGACTTACTTACATAATGTCGGTTATAGGCTGTCTATAAATAGCGTCACGTATGACGTCATTTATGGACGGCCCTTAAGCTACAGCTGCTCTACTACGAGCCCAGTTTTGCCCGCGGCATTGGCGTCACATAAATTTTCAAAGGTCTTAAATACGCAAACTCTATATTTTTCTCAGATCCGTGGACCAGATATCAGTGAGGTCGGAAAGTAAGTAAAGTAAGTAAAGTAAGTAAGTAAGACGAAGACAAAGTCGTAGATGAGAATTTCTGGAACGACCGCCCATTGACGCGGCGTGCATTGTAAAAACCCAACGAGGCGAACAAAGCTGCGGGCACCTGAGCAAGCGGCTTACAGCGGGCATTTATCTACGTACGCGAAATGCCAATTTGCATTAAAGGAACTGCTGCAGAAAGGATAACATATGACCGCTGTCAGTCATTAGTACTCGCTTTATGAGACGACTCGAAGCATAAAACAGTCTACAGTGGCGCAGCCAGGTTTCCAAAATAGGGGGTCACGTCGACATTTTCGGGTAGAAGAGTTTCAGACAAACAAGCAAATAAAAAAGGTTATTCTCTTCGATCATGCTGCCTCCCGTCTCCCCAAAATTTCTCAATGGCTTTGTGCAGATCCCACGACCAGTCCCATTCAGAACATGGGGGTCCGACCCCCTCGTGTTCTTCCCCCCCCCCGCGGTGGCTACGCCAATTCAGGTCTCCGTATACCTATGGAGCAGTTTGCCCGTTCTCCAATCCATTCGACTCCCCTGCAGACCATCTGCCAGGTTTCTGCTCCGTCGCTGCATCCGAAAACGGCCACCTCTTCGTTGTTCTTCACCCATCCGCCAGGCGGCGCTTCGAGGTCCGGACAGCCGATGACTGCACCGGCACAAAATATAGAGACAAAGTGAGGGTCGTGCACAGTGTTTTATGCAGGCCTGATAGAGGAAGAATTCCCTTCCCCCCCCCCCATACCACAAAAATCCCCACAAAGTCCCTGCCGGACGATGTGATTAAAGCGAATTCCGTTAGCTGCTTCGAAAAACTCCTAAAACACACACTTATTTAACACAAATCGTTTAAGTGACACCTATGTAAAGCGCTCTTGACTTTGGACCCAGCTGTTACTGCACTTTATAAATTGTCGTTAATAATAATAATAATAATAATAATAATAATAATAATAATAATAATAATAATAATAATAATAATAATAATAATAATAATAATAATAAATAAATAAAATCCCATCACTGACACACATTTTTGCATTGAACTGCGTCTGTTCCCCTCCAACCACGTCAATTTGCCCCCCAAAAGGCCTGGGGTCTGGATAAAACACTAGTCGTGCAGCTGCGCTAGCTTCAACGGCTATGTCGTTGTCGCCAGATGGCAGCTAAGATGTTCTAAGACCGGATCAGAGTCGCCTTGAAACACAGCTGTGAACGGACACACTTAGGATATCTTATTGAATGTGGAATGGATTTGTTTGAAGAAAGACGTAGGTCTAGTAACCCTTTAGGGTTTAACGCAATGCAACTAGGTTATTGAGTGTGGAGAGTTACTACAGCTGTTTTCACACACGCTTGCTTAGCCTTCTAAAACACTTTAAATCACATTATTATTATTATTATTATTATTATTATTATTATTATTATTATTATTATTATTATTATTATTATAACCATAGGCGGATTTAGAGTTTAATATTTGGGTAGGCTAGCATGGGGGTCTGGAGGTGCCATCCAGCACGCGTGCCATTTTTGTTTTGGTGGGATTAGTTGGGTAGGCTTAAGCCTACCCTAGCCTTTAATAAATTCCGCCTATGATTATAGCTAAGACGATCAAGGAATGCCAAAGATTAAACTACGTCGAACGGCTGATAGGCCTACATTGTGAATTGACCACTCTGGATGAAGAGAATTAGAGACAAGCAGGGCGCGATTTGTACGGGGGGAAGTGGGGAATCTTCCCTCCCACTGCCCAACTACATCCCCCCACTGAGGTGGCTACTAACATGCCAGGGAAGTCAATCTTCCCTCCCCCACTGTGACTGTGACATGAAAATGCATTCACCGTCAGCAGAGGGATAAAAAAATTTGGCGACCATGAGTAAAAGAATGAAACTTGATGTTCGGTGGTAACTGGAGACAGAATTATCTTAATCTTTGAAAAAAAACTTACCTGTGCTGCTGATTAAATATTTATACTTCGTCATGGCCAGACATTAACATTGACAGATCATTATTTGGCGATAGAGCAATAGTTTACCTAGCAGAACTGTGCAAAGTAGGTCCGTCACTAGCCTTGGATCAGTTCCGACAGTACAAGAAGAACAACGTGTAAATTATTGGCAATGCGTTTGCAGTACTCGGTAGAATTTATTCAAAATCTGACTAGCTCTTCAGCCGAATGTGAGCGGGGCTTCTCGTGCATGAACATAAATGATACACCAGTTAGAAATCAACTCGGTATTCATACAATTTCCTCTCTTGGGTATGCGATGGGCGACATGCTGCCTCAGATGCACCAACTGACAAAAAAACTGACGAGACATCTTTGTCAATTCCTGCCATGGCTACTCTGTATTAGTAATCAATGATACTTGCTTGAATTTAGTTGCAGATTTTCAATTGTTGCAACTTGTGCACTAAACCATGCATTTCCCATCCCCCCACTGCTCGTCATGCCCTCCACTGCTCGCCATTGTCCCCCACCCACTGCTCGCCATGTTTCCCCTAATATCCCCCCACTGCTCCGGGTTACAAATCGCACCCTGGACACAAGACTTAATCGAAGCATATAGGAGTTTACATTTAAAATTTGAAGTGCCCCCTGAAAGCTTTTCTACAATAGCACAGTAGACTGAAACCTGATGGCACAGAATGAACCTTCTAGGCAATTAGTTGGTTGTCACAAACTACTACATGTGCATTCTTAGTTATCGTTTAGTGAACAGTGGAATGTAAACGATATCTGAGTATCATCTACTAGTGCGAATGCATTTTAAAAAACGTATGCCTATATTTTAGCCCTACTTAGAATAATAATAACAATAATAGTAACGATAATAATAATAAAAACTATACTACTACTACTACTACTACTACTACTACTACTACTACTACTACTACTACTACTACTACTACTACTACTACTACTACTACTACTACTACTAATAATAATAATAATAATAATAATAATAATAATAATAATAATAATAATAATATCGTGATTCCAAGTGGCTTAGGCGGTATTAGCCTGTGCGAAAACCACTATAATTACTCACAATCTCTCATGATCATGTATAAAGCTACTGAATTATTAAAGTTAAATGCAATTTCTATTCATTTTTAGGAGTTTTTGAGCAAAATCTAAATTACGTCGGAAACGGCGGCTGATTAAGTAGTTTCGGAAGAGAATCGGAGGAGCGTGAACTGACCTTCGTATCGGAGAAGAAAGTTAACCGCTTCCGGTTGATTGCTGATCATCCGGATCTCGATCCAGTTGTCCCGACTGACGTGCACCACCTTCCTTCTCGCCTCGCCTCCGCATATCGTCACGCTCCGTCGGCCGCTCGCTTCACGGATGGTGGCGTAGACGACGCAGATCCTGGAGACGCCCCCGGCCGCCGATCCGGTCTCCGCCACTCCCCCGCCGCCGCCGCCGCCGATGGCCACTGCATCCGCCATCCGGACGGAGTCCAGGGAGAAGTCGTACAGCGTTATGTTGATCCTCTGACCCGGAAGACCGGAAATGGACCAGGGAGAGTCGGCGGTGCCGCATCCGGTCTCGGCGGAAACGACGCTGGCCAGGAACCCGGTGAGGTTCGTTAGGGCGATTGGACGGTGATGCTGACAGTCCTGTCTGTCGGGCGAAACGACTGCGACAGCAAGGACACCGACAAAGAAAGTCACACTGACATACAGGATGATACATAGGATGACAATAGAATGACACATAAAGTGACATATAGAACGACACATAGAAAGAAACATAAATAAAAAGACACACAGGATGGCACGCAGGATGATGCATAATTTCTTTTTTAAAATAATGAGATCAAAATCATGACTGCCAATATCTGTAATATTTCGAAATTTGCAAAATAATGTTTTCAAGACGTGGACTTTTCATTTAATTTTGCTGAAATAGCCGTTTCTTATGCGACGAAGCAGTCCTCGAGGACAGGGCGTTATGCCGTCTACTGCGTTTCTACTTCACATTAAATGATTTTGAAACATGACGCTCGCAAAAAGATGAAACAAACAAATCTCTTGGAATAAGGACCGATATAATTGCCTCTATCATCCTCATCCTCTTGGCTCGCTATTCAGCGGATTGAATTTTTGATCAACGGCCTTTGAGCAGTGTATCGAGGGCCGCCGAGAGAATTTCCGGATCCCGGTGCAGAAGATAGTCACGGGTCCCTCAGTCCGTGACAAGTAGGCCAATGTGAAAAAGTTGGTGACCTTTTTTGGCTTGGCGGTCGGATACAAGTACAAGTGTGAAAAAGTGTTGACGACTTTCTTTCCTTGTCAGTCTTTTTATAGCATTAAACACCGGACCCGGGTCCCTGTGAGCTCCATGGGCCCCGGAACAATGTCTCGGCTGCACCCCCTCCCCCTCTCCTCCCCTCAGGCCTGAGTGCATCATCATGTCTGCACACTTTAGTGCCTAATTAAGTGCATGGCTGGTCTTCGACTTCAATACAAGTTTAACAAAACTTATGCCGAAAGTTGTAAATTTCCTAATGCATTTAGCAGCATTTAGGTGGCGAATATCAGACGAGATCTGGGATTATTAACGGACTCAGATGCACGCTTTTTCAAAACCGCCACTCTGGTGTTTTACCGCCATAATATTTTACCGCCGCCGCTCCAGTGTTCTTTTGGTTTTTGTCGGAAACCGGAGTCGTGCGTAGAATTCCCGTGCGATTGCGTCGCCATGGAAATCGTTCTGATCCCAAGAGCACGAACCCGGAAGTATCGAGATAACCAAAGAAGTTTACGAAGAACTCCAGCTCGTTATTAGGACAGTGCATTGGGTGCTAACTATTCAATGGGGTCACTTTAGAAGAGAAACCATAGGCCAGTGTTACTTGCCTGTCAGTTTCAAAACGAGGCTTGGGGCCATCCATAAATGACGGAACGCGATTTTAGCAGTTTTTACCCTCTTCGTAACGCGTCGTAACATAAAGTCAAACCCCTCAAATATGACGTCACAACGTGTTAACCCCCTCCTCTTGTCGTCTTTCGAATGTCATAATTAACGTTTCGTTTGAAAATATTCGTTATAATTATTATAGTTGAAACAATATTCAGAAACTTTTTCAAATTCTTTTTTGAAACGAAGTGCATAATAATATTATTATAAGTGTAAAATACGTTAAATTTTGCGGTAACATAGCATTGCGGTATTAATAAAAATATTTAGTAATAGTATTATGTGACGTCACATTTCTGGAAACCCCCGTCGTCACACATCGTCACAAATGTTTGAACCCCCCCTAAGTGCGTGACGTCATTTGTGGATGGCCCCTTGTTCCAATTAATTATTGAGAGAGTAGATCACACACACCACAGAATAGGTCTATAGATGGGTTTCAGCGAAGATACAATGGTAAAGAAGTAATTGACGTACGACAAAGAGGCTGGAAGAGAATTACAAAACTTAGGCCCAGCATTCGAAAAGGAATGGCTGCTATGGCTTTGTGTCTATGCAGCTATCAACACCATGTCACTGCTGACCTGCAATAATTGGCAGAAGCTGTTGGACTTTCTACTGAATTTTTCTCCACATGACGCTGCTAAAATATGCTGAGATACATTTAGACGGAAAATGGCGTAATCGGACACCGTGTTTCCGCAAACTCTAATACGTTTCGCTCTCTTACTTCTTAAGCGGTTATCACGTTACATAGCGTAGCCGTGTATTGTTTTCCCTGTAGTACGAGAGTGGACTTTGGCATGGAACAGGTGGAAAAACCGATGCCTATCAAGCGCACAAACTACGATCGATGCGAGATAGGAGAGATAGATAGATAGATAGATAGATAGATAGATAGATAGATAGATAGATAGATAGATAGATAGATAGATAGATAGATAGATAGATAGATAGATAGATAGATAGATAGATAGATAGATAGATAGATAGATAGATAGATAGATAGATAGATAGATAGATAGATAGATAGATAGATAGATAGATAGATAGACAGATAGATAGATAGATAGATAGATAGATAGATAGATAGATAGATAGATAGATAGATAGATAGATAGATAGATAGATAGATAGATAGATAGATAGATAGATAGATAGATAGATAGATAGATAGATAGATAGATAGATAGATAGATAGACAGATAGATAGATAGATAGATAGATAGATAGATAGATAGATAGATAGATAGATAGATAGATGGATAGATAGATAGATAGATAGATAGATGGATAGATAGATAGATAGATAGATAGATAGATAGATAGATAGATAGATAGATAGATAGATAGATAGAGGGACAGAAGAGAGAGAGAGAAGAGAGGAGAGAGAGAGAGAGAGAGAGAGAGAGTCGAGAGATAGGAGAGAAAGAGACAGACAGACAGACAGAGACAGGGACAGAGAGAGGACAGACAGAGACAGATAGACAAGACAGGCAGACAGACTGACAGAAACATGGACAGAGACATATTGAGAGAGATGGAGAAGGAAAGGAAAGGGAGAGGGAGAGGGAGAGGGACAGGAAGAGGGACAAGGAGAGGGACCAGAAGAGGGAGGTAAATAGAGGATAAGAGAGACAGACAGTCAGACAGTCATGTCGCAGCTTCATAAACTCAAAACAGCACTGTTGACCAGTGTAATATTGAGACAGCAACGATGCATAAACGCTGTGTAAGAAGCAGCCATCTAAAGGAAGGACTTTGGAGAGCGTGAAGAAGAAGAAATAAGAAGAAGAAGAAGAAGAAGAAGAAGAAGAAGAAGAAGAAGAAGAAGAAGAAGAAGAAGAAGAAGAAGAGAAACGAGGAGAATAATATTGGAGTCGCAGCTGAATGTAAACAGCGTTTGTACGGAAAGGGATCCGCAGCAGACATAAACGCTGCAGCCTCGAGGCCATCTAAAGGAGGACGGGAGAGCGTGAGTGATGGTCCACTAATTCTCTGATCTCTTTCTGAGCACCGTCAGATCATCTCTATCCTGGCTATCATCATTATCTATCTAACGGATCTATCTATCTATCGATCAGGCGCCTATCTTCTATCTATCTTTCATCAATCTTCCGCTATCTCTACTCATCTATCTATCTATCTTCTATCGTTTAATATCTTAATCTGTCTATCTTCTATCCATCTATCTGTCTCTCTGTGTCTCTTTCTGTCTTTCTATCTATCTATCTATCTATCTATCTATCTATCTATCTATCTATCTATCTATCTATCTATCTATCTATCTATCTATCTATCTATCTATCTATCTATCTATCTATCTATCTATCTATCTATCTATCTATCTATCTCTATCTATCTATCTATCTATCTATCTATCTATCTATCTATCTATCTATCTATCTATCTATCTATCTATCTATCTATCTATCTATCTATCTATCTATCTATCTATCTATCTATCTATCTATCTATCTATCTATCTATCTATCTATCTGTCTGTCTGTCTGTCTGTCTGTCTGTCTATCTATCTGTCTGTCTGTCTGTCTGTCTGCTAGAAAAGATACTTCGCGTTTTGAATCATTTACTGCTTGTCCTGCATATAACCTGCTTAATTATCGCCGCGTTGATATCAGCTGAAAGACAAATTTAGCTTAATAAGACGATTACTGAATATGCTAAAAATAGGGTTTGATAGGTTCTGCTTTAGGAAATCAAATGTTTTAAAATACCAGTTAACGTTCCATTAACCGTTTCAATTATTCAATTTATTTCAGCTCATTATTTTATCATTTAAACGGAAATAGAGACGGAGTTTAATTACATTATTATTATCATCAGCAACAATTAAACTGGATTCTGTTTTCTTATTTCACGATCAACAAATATGTAGTTTAGTAAATGCCTCCTCAAAACGCTACTATCATTATTGGCGTAGTCTCGGGCAGGGCACGGGGCTGCCCTCTAAGGGGGTGCTGGGAACGGTGGTGGTATTTGAGCGAGGACCGTTGAGAAATTGGGCGGAGGCAAGTAGCATGATCGAAGAGAATGAGAATACGTAGATGTGCTACCTATTTGAATCGTTTTACCAAAAACTGTTGATGTGCCCCCCATTCCGAACCCTGGCTACGCCACTTAATATCATGACAAACTTCCGGATACCTCACTGGGCAGGAATAGCCTATTCATTATAATTATTATTAGCTCGTTACCACCGTGAGAATAAGCGGTCCTTTAAAAAAGTAGCAACTGTCGTTTTTTCCTATATCCGGTCGATTATGTGCATTATCTGGGATTTCCCTCGTCAGAAATGTCAACGCCGTAGAGAAATTGTTTAAATTTGAACCAGTTGTCTAGAAAGAATTCGGTTGTATAATGCGGAACACCCCCCACATACAAGCCGCGTCTTAATGCTGGGCACTCACAGCAGGTACTTTGTTTTTGTCTCACTATATATACGTGCAATGGTCAATTCAATACCGCATTATCGTCTCTATATGAAGACACGCAAATGAGGCTTTAGGAGAACTATAATGAGAACGGAACAAATTGTTGTTGCAATCAATTTTCATTTTTCGTCTTTTCGCCGTCTTCTAAGCAGTCGGTTTCTTGAGAAGAGAAGAACTTCTCTGTCTGCTCCTCCGCATGTACAGCAATTTACATTACACGGGATACAGATCATCCCAAGCAGTCATCAATTCGGTCACGAAATAATACAATGAGGGACGACCCCTATTAGATCGGAACAGGAAGATGAACGGTTGCCAAGGAGAAGCATCCGAGATCAAGTAACAGAAATTCCGCGGTATACGTTCTGAAAGGACTGATGTGGAATTATCGCTGAGCACATCGTCCGTAGACGACTTCGTTATAACGGACTCGGTTATATAACGTAGCCTATACTCGGTTATAAAGTACCGCAATGCGCCCTTCCGTGTGATGCGCTACCGTATTGGACGGTACAGTAGGTATTGGATATAACGTACCTCGGATATAGCGTACTAAAAATCATTCTCTCTCTCTCTCTCTCTCTCTCTCTCAGTCGTCCTCGACTTTGTGTGACTTTATTGACTTTGATGTACCATCCTTTTGTGTCTTCGACAGCATTTCTCAGTTCCTCGATATATAGGCCTATTCGTGTTCATTGCTTCCACAATGGTATTCATTCATCTTCTCTTTTGTCTTCCTATTTTGTCTTCTACATGTCCGCCTAAGTACGTTTTATAACGCTCAGACTTGACCGGTATAGATTTCAATTTTTGTGTTCCAGGTTTTTAGTGGCTTTTGCTCGTTCGAGGCGAACGACAACGACAAGGTATCTTGTCGCTCAAAGTATACTTCGAGCGTTCTTCACAAGACCGGATATATACCATATATATATATATATATATATATATATATATATATATATATATATATATACCGGATGTCAGCGCCTACAGAGTACAGATCGCAGTTCAAAGCAATTTAGATAGCGCTTCGTGGCTCACGGCGTTTTTTGTTATTTTTCATATCAATATTAATCAACCTCAAAGGTGTCGCTATTATCGTAATGCCTTGGGTATCGGTGCTGGATTTGACGGGTATCGGAGGAAACTAACCTCCACTAGGCAAGTTTGATTTCTACAGTGGAGGCACAACAATTTGGGCTTTAATGGCTCGACCCCCACCGATTAGAAATTTACACTTATCGGTCGGGCATGAATAGCCTGCTTGGTCTTTGATTTCGTGAAAAATCGACCACTGGCTGGACGAACATTTGGTTCTTACACGTTTCTTAAACACTTGTGCCGGGCTCCAATACTAGGGATTTAAAATCCTGGGGCACACTCTGGTTACGCCTCTGATAGACAAGGACCCTAAAATCACAACTCCTTGCTCGCTGCAAATTATTATTATTATTATTATTATTATTATTATTAAATTATCCTAGTAGTAGTAGTAGTAGTAGTAGTAGTAGTTGTGGTTAGTAGTAGTAGTAGTAGTAGTAGTAGTAGTAGTATAATTATTACCACTAGAAAGATGCTCACACTCGCTTGCTCGCTCGCAGTGCAGGATAATACTAATCCAATACCTTACCTAATTCATTGAATTATGCTAATGATCGCCACCTAATAAGCTCTGCGCCACGTAATAATTAGGCCTACGTACGTTAAAATCACGCAACTGTGGCCATTTGTGACGCTGTACACGTATTTTTTGTGTACGTTAAAATGTACGTTAAGATCCTCAAGCTACGAACAATTGTTACCAATAGCAACGTCGTCTTCAAACATCGTCCACCAACGCATCGCGAAGTAAGGACTAAACGGTCTAAACCGTCTACCAATAGTCAACCAATCAGAACGCTTGAAGGTAACAGACAGAGAGACATACAGATAAGAATCTTAATATTATAGATGGTTATTAACGCACGTTAAGTCATTCGTAAGTGCTGAACAATTAAAGAGTGAACAACTTCCCCAAGGTCACTATGCAGTGGATAGAGTCAGATTCGAACCCGCTACTCCAGGGTTGTGTGACAGAAATCCTGCCGCTACTCCACCGCAGCCCCTATCATTGAGGAGTAGATATATGCAGGCAAGAGGCGCTTAACGCCGAGCGAGCATCTTAGAGAACGTCGGTTTCATTCGAATAGCGATGACGCTTCACGTCTCTGCCGCTATTAGCCTACTGACCAAACGGCTTTCACATCGAATTAGAGGAAAAAGTCTTTGGCCAAACGTCTATAGACTGAACAGGAAATAAGCGTAAAGCAATATTCCGTGGCTGTGTCCTCATCCGCGTCCAATCAGTATCAATGTTCGGGAACCAAATTTGTCCATGTATTCGCTAATAAGTACGTTGCAATTCCAAGTGACTGCCTTTAACAATTACCCGGAACAAATTCGACGTCAAGACTTAGAACGGAACACTGCAAATCTCTTACATGGAGCAACTCCACGCAGTTTCGCGGTAATTAGAGCTTACAATAATTGTCGTGGCATTATTGCCTCGTAAGAATAAGCGAGAAGCCAAAATTGTCTTGTCATGAGAGACAGAGACAGACAGAGTCAGAGAGATACACAGAGAGACAGATACAGACAGAGTGACAGACAGAAATAGAGAGAGAGACAGAGAGACAGAGAGACAGAGCGATATAAGAAGAGACAGAGAGATATAGACAGAGAGGCATAGATAGAGAGACAGAAACAGGAGATAGACAAAGACAGAGAGAGGCAGACAGATAGATGGAGAGAGAGACAGACAGACAGAGACAGAGACAGAGAACAGGTCATGCTCAGGCTAATCGCCATGAATCTTCGTCCGCAAAGAAGAACGCAGGTCTTGTCTTGCGATTCGACATTTGCGATCATCAATCGTTGAATGCCAGGAAGTTTCTCACAAAGGACGAACGAAGTCCAGAAGAGTCCGGACTCTGTGTAGGAGAGAATTAATAAAAATAAAAACCGGCGTCGGCTGAGAGGGCAACGCAAGCGAAGACTTCGGTTCTCCGATTCATGCGTTGGAGCACTATACAGAGAACTAGAAATGCCAGCCATTAACATGTCGCTGAATGATCCCTCTGCTACCTTAAAGGAAAGCTGCATATTTCTATGCGAAACATGTGAGAACGGAATTCTTTCAACTGTTTCGAGAATCTGACAGTTTGTCATATATATATATATATATAATATGCATATATATATGTATTTATATTCATATATATATACATATATATACATATGTGTGTACTGCATATATGAACTCTGACCTCCGTTGTCTAAAAAAAATAGACGAAATTGTTAAAAGAGATCCGGACAACGCTTTCTCTCTTTCTGTTTGTCTGTCGTCTGTCTGTCTGTCTCTCTCTCTCTCTGCCTCTCTCTCTCTCTCTCTCTCTATCTCTATCTCTGTCTCTGTCTCTCTCTTCTTTATAATGTTGTCAATCCACAATATTGAAGTCTTTTTTTCGTAGCTTAAATTATGATATTATGACATCCATTGACCATCTTTGTTGCTGGTCTTTGCACTAAAAGCTCTGTATCTTTATTCAAGAATGGATTTCATGCCTGAACACAGTGTTTTAGATGAGGCCTTACTAATGATTATATAGTTTTACGATTATCTCTTTGTCTCGACGCACTATTGTTCTTTTCATCATACACAACATTCAGTTGCATTTTTTACTGCACTGCCTCCATGCATTGTCGAGATGGATTCGTGCGTCTATTGATCATTACCCCACGTTTCTTTCTTCCTCTGTGGTGGTTAGAACCTTTCCACTAAAGCATATGCATTACCATTATTAGATTTCCCAACATGCATTACGGAACATTTATCGATATTAACCCCTTAACTGGGGATCCCGGATATATCCGTTCATTTTACATTGAGTTACAGTTAAATACACGGTTAAGGGGTTAAAAAGCAGCTGCCAGTCTACAGACCATTGACAACTCAAAGTTTGCCAATGATACAAAGATGTGCAGAAATATCGACTCTGATGATGATGATGATGATGATGATGATGATGATGATGATGATGATGATGAAAATTTTACAGGGTGATTTAGAGAAATTGTTTCAGAGGACTCTTGCCCATTCCGATTGGCCACCACTTGTGCCAACTTTCTGTCTTCTTCCCTTCAGCCAATGTTTAATCCATCTGAGAATATTCTCTCGTATTCCACAGGACTTCAGTTTGGCAGCAAGTCTTAGATGAGGCACTTTATCAAAAGCTTTGACAAAATCTAAATATATAATGCCTACGGATTTGCCCTAATCTAGGTTATCATAAATGTCCTCCAGAAAGTTTAGCAGATTGGTTAGGTATAAAAGTCTCTTTGTTAATCCATGCTGACTGTCTTTAGCAATTTTATGCCCAGTCAAATGTTCCAATATGTTTTCCTTCAATATTTTCTCCATAACTTTGCAGATTACAAAAGTTAGGCTCTCACTGGTCTGTAATTACTTGGTTCACATTGTTTTCCCTTCTTGAACAATGGGCTGACTAATGCATATCTTCTGTCCGATGGTACTTCTCCATCAGTGGCGGCTCCACAGGGGGTCCGGGAGGCCGTGCCCCTATTGAGTGCCTCCCCCAGTGGCCCCCTGTTAGGACCCTATACTTAATACTACATACCTAACAACAAATGGTTGCCACCCTCATGATTAGAAGTTGCCACCCCAACGACCCCCACTTGCCAAATCCTGGAGTCGCCACTGTTCTCCAGTTCTGAGTGATTCATTGATTATCAATGCAATTGCATGTCCTATTCCCTTTTGGACTTCCTTAAAGAAACTTGAGATGTAAGCCATCTAATCATGGGCTCTTGTCTGTCTTTAAATTGGTCAAAACCTTGATAACACATTCATTTGTACACACTGTATCTGTTAGCATTTCTTCTTCGTTTCCATCGAACACAATTTTGGCTTCTGACACAGTATTTGTATTTTCTTCTGTAAATACCGAACAAAAATAGTTACTTAGAAGCTGTGCAGTTTCTACATCCTCTGCTATTGCACATCCTGAGTTGTCCAAGAGGGGCCGACTGTGTCGTTTCGCCTCAATTTTCTAATACGAATGGATGTATTAACCCCTTAACTGGGTATTTAACTGTAACTCAATGTAAAATGAACGGATATATCCGGGGTCACCAGTTAAGGGGTTAAGATGCCATCAATGATTACGCCTGCGCCTATCTGTATCTTTTCATCTGTACATCTTGTTTTACGAATGTTCATAGGAAATGCACTTCTTGTGCATTTGTGTGTCATCCATCAAAAACTAAACGTATGCGCATATGTGCGCTCGCATTGTGTGTGTGTTTGCAGTGGCGCAGCCACGGGGTTGTTTGGGGTTGTTCAAACAACTCCATTTCAAAAAATTGACAAAAACAATTGATGTAAATCCGTTGACTTTTTGTTGAAGGAGGGGTGTGGTGGGGTCGGCCGCGGCCCCCGCTGGAGTTCAGTTGCATAGTGCCTCCAGTTAACAACCCCACTTTGCATAAGTTGGCTATGCCATTATATATATATATATATATATATATATATATATATATACTGTATGAGCATAGATTTTTCCACGGTTACAACGGTGATTGTGTCTTCAATGCGTCGGTTCAAAGAGTGTGTGGGTTAGTGTGTGGGTTAGTGTGTGTGTGTGTGTGTGTGTTCAAAATGGTGGTATCAGAGACCTATTCGTTCAATCGAATCCGAATCCAGTTCCTATTCAACTGAACACGTGCAATGATGGAAATAAACTCAGAGAGAGAGACAAAGAGAGAGAGAGAGAGAGAGAGAGAGAAACAACATGTACGCATTGACGATAGCGTTTAGTGATGACGAGACAAATTTAGAGATGAGAGCGAAGGAGGAGAAGAAGGAGGAGGAGATACGGAGCGGGGTGGTGAAGGTGGTTGTCGTCTGCATACACACGGCTATACATATCGACTTATGTCTTGTCTTTCAGCGACCGTAATCCTATCGTGTACTTTATTCGATGCATTTCTCCGAATCCGCTCTTCCAGATAAATTTCTACTCGCAGATAGAGACACCCACTCGCCCGCATAACCGCATCACTGCAATTATTTCGCAGAAGAATAAAAACTTCGGAACACGAGAAGTACAGACAAGACCTATCGGGGAAATAGTAGTGTAGTTACTCTAGTAAGAGATAAACGACACTGTGCAGGAGAGAACCAGGCTTACTGTACACGCATTAAGCGTGTGTGTGTCTTTGTGTGTGTGTGTGTGTCTTTGTGTGTGTGTCTTTGTGTGTGTGTCTTTGTGTGTGTGTGTGTGTCTTTGTGTGTGTGTGTGTACGTACGTACGTACGTAGCATTGTCGCAATCGAAAACAGGAGGCGTGTGGTTTCGGCGGTGAGGGGAAGTGCCCCGAGAGAGAGAGAGAGAGGGGTTCCGTCGAATTGGAGGGAAATTTGCTAATGCTGGAATTAATCTTTGCCCGCCGCCGCCACCGCCGCCGTGTTTTCCGACCTCGGCCATTACTCGCGCCACTTCGTCTAATTGAACGGCGACCGCAGCAGAAGAAGCCGCTTGTCTTAACGGCGTCCATACAATTCGCCTATTAGATTACACAACGGACGCCCCCAGCCACCACGCGCGTGCGGCGTCTTTCTTTGATTCGATCCTATTATCTTACCCCCCTCCCCACCCACCTACCCCCAACACCCCACCCCGATCACGTACGGCAGCCGGCGAGTGTCACGTGGAGTATTGCTTCGTCGTGCAGGTGTCTGTCTGGTCGAGTGCAGGCGTTCATGGGGAAACTCGAGAAAGGAGGCGAAGAGACGAGGACGAAGAAGAAGAAAAGGAGAGAAGAGACAGAGTAGTAGTAGTAGTAGTAGTAGTAGTAGTAGTGGTAGTAGTAGTAGTAGTAGTAGTAGTAGTAGTAGTAGTAGTAGTAGTAGTAGTAGTAGTAGAGGGCGACAGAGATAAGGAGAGAAGAATTTTAGAAAGAAGAGTATCTTAAAGCGACATTTTTATTGATTGGATGTTCGGTAAAAAATTGTCTTATGAACTGGCATCATGTTGAGTCCAATACACCATATAAATTGCGTGTTGGTATATATATATATATATATATATATATATATATATATATATATATGTGTGTGTGTGTGTGTGTGTGTGTGTGTGTGTGTGTGTGTGTGTGTGTGTGTGTGTGTGTGTGCGTTTGTAGGTGCATGAATCAGACGCTTCACAACAATATAACCGATGAACAATGTTTGATTTACCGAGGGACTTCTAGGAAGGGTTTAGCCCACCCCATTAATCGCAGCGAACTCCCGGTGGCGGTCGATAATTATGGGGGCGTTAAGAGGAGTGGTCTGACCTCACTGCTTTTCTGAAAATCGAACACTTCGGCCGAAGTGCGAAAGCCACAACACCTGCAACTTTTCCATTCGGCATAGACTTGCACTCAATCGTGCATATTTGAAAGAAGTTGGAGGACCTCTCTGCGCATGCGCAATGACCAACCTTCGTCTTCCACGCGTCACTCGACGGAATTAAATAAATTAGTGATATTTTAATAATAATTATGAAATTACTTTTTAATTAGAATCATGGTTTAAAACACAATTATAATACTTAGGGCCTTTTAAACGAAATTGATTATGCTGTAATTAGCTGCATTGCTAAACAACAAATTCTTCAGTGCAAGAGTGGTGGACAGGAGGAATGAATTGAATGAGAAGATAGTAATGGCTACGAGTGTGAATGATTTCAAAATAAACCTCAGTACTATAGGATACTAGATTTGGATGGGCACAACAGTGGTTCTCACACAGGGCAAACCCTACCGAACCACCCGAACCACTTAAAACCTTGTCATTATTATTATTATTATTATTATTATATTATTATTATTATTATTATTATTAGTAGTAGTAGTAGTAGTAGTAGTAGTAGTAGTAGTAGTAGTAGTAGTAGTAGTAGTAGTAGTCGTATTCTATTAACAGTACCAAATGCTCGGATTAGGCTACCTTTGACGCAGGTGTACATCACCTCCAGGTAGGACTTGAGGTCGTCGTGACATGGCTTGACGTTCATGAAGTTCTCGTCGAGAATTCGAACGCTGCAGTCTCTCCGTCCAGAGCAGTACCCGTCCATTATGTCGAGCACGTCGTTCTTGCAGCCGAGATATCCGAAATTCTCCTTAACGCACCTGCTGAGACGCAGGCGACCGTAGAAGGCGTGACCGATCATGATGACGTCATCGTTAGAGCATTTGGCGCGAAAGTAATCCGATTGGCAGACGGCTTGAATTTCGTCTGATGAAACACAAAGACAGATGCGCCAAGTGTAAAAGAAATCTAGCATCTGTATTTTCTATACAGGTTACGGCGTTATTCCACGTGTCCATATGGCTGCAGACCTAGATATATATTCTATCGGGAGAGAGGGGCTGTTGCAGGGTTATTTCTATGATTATCAATTTGGGGAGGTGTCGGTAAACTCTGGGACTCCCCTGCTGCAAAAGTCTGACAAGCAAAAAAGGTCATCCCATAGCTGAGGTGGGATGTTGCGGTGTCAGTCTCAAATTGGGGTTCCAAATGCAGTGTTGGGTGTGTTAGGGGTGTAAAAATATCCCTGAGCTGTTGTGAATGAAAAACGAACAGTTTTAAACTGACCAAGTTCAGTTTTTTTCCAGGTGGCTTCAATGTCGCTGTGGAAAGCAGAACTGATCTTACTTACTTACGCTGTTTTCACGTGCCATCAGAAAGGTCGAAGGTCAAAGAACGCTAATTGGATTCCAACTGACATTCAACTGCTAAAGTATGTCCTAAGAAGAGAAGATGATCTGGAAAAATCTTCACACCTCTGGATTGTTTATTTTCACTTGAAATTTTGATTCTAGAGTTCCATTCAGATCCATCGGAAAATGTCTCCCTTTTCTAAAAGCTTCAGCCTATAGATTTCCCCAAAATATGAGGATCATTTTTGCAACAAGCTAAAATAACTTTAAAAGACGGTAAACGTCTTCAACTTAGTAATTTGAATAAAGCAACAGGTTCTTGATTATTACATGGCACCCGAGGAAAAGACGATTTGTTGCAAACATTCTCAAACAATTTTGGTGATGTAAGCAGAATTATAATATACTTTAACTCTTCATAATATAATACAATTGCCACAATGCCGAGGATAAATGCCTATACAAAATCGTGATGCCTTCATTTAGATTTTTACAGCACGACTTTAAGTATATCCTCAAATTTCAATAAATTAATCTGTATGTATGTACGTGCAACTGCTAACTCATTCTTCTAAAGATATTTCATATAACTTTCAATGTATTTTTCTCAAACGCATGGCGACACGGAATAATTATTATCTTCAATGAGTTTACGAAAAGTCAATCTATTTTTTTAAAAGACTAAATTGACACTCGGCATGCATTGACGAAGTTTTGGCGTGAACGCCGCCAGTCGCTAATCTAATTAAGTCGACGATCAGCTGACGATGTCTTCTGACGACGGAGAATGTCTTCCCGATGAGAAAATGGAATTCGAGCGCGTATATAAGAGACAGAATACGTAATGAACTAAGGCGGATAGTAGTACTGTATCGGATATTTAGACATTCATGCGAAATACAGTTCACCATCATTCAGAAAGAAATGATCGATTTCTTTCTATCGCGAGGTGCCATATACATGGCAAATCTTTTCAATACCAGATAAGAGCAATATTATATTGATCGGAAAATATTTTTAAAGAGAAACGCGAACTCAGAAACTCCAAGCCTGACACTTTCAAAAGAAACAGCACAGCGCTTCAAAAAAAATAACGCAAGATAGCAGGAGACTCAACGGACAACTTAAACATAATATTTATTGACGGCTGTTAGCAGGACGTAGATTAATTACCTATATTCGAAAATTGGTTATAATAATTTATTTGCAGAATCTTTGATAAAATTGTTGATACTTCGGTCAAGTAGACAGGCAGGCAGACAGACAGGCAGACAAACGGACAGATAAACAAATTTAATAAGATTGAACACGGCGTAAGATCAAAGTTTAAAATGTTAACTTTTGTTTCGCCGGAATTCGCATGCGTTTGGAATGTGTGATTTGTCGAACTACTCCGAAATAGTGTAGGATTTTTATATACGCCGAGTCTACAGATTTTATTTCCAACGCAAAAGCATCATAGAACATAAAATCATAAAAACAATTATTATCGTGTTCAAAAATAAATTGAATATTATCTTATTATATAATTCTCGATGTCCGGCGAATCCGGTTGAATCATTCTCAAACAATTTTACATGGCAGATTTTATAAGACGCTGTTGTCATTGACAACCAAATATTGTTTAATCAAAACTGTATAATATAAAATCGGATGCGTTTAACGAAGATTCTTAATTGCAGCTTAAACCCCTCAAATTTCAATAAATTAATCTCCCCATCCCTCTCCCAATCGCCCCAGCACCAACCCATTCCATATAACTTTCCCATCCCATTTTTCTCCGGCCTTACTCCACAGGCCCCAAAACCCCGTTTGTCTTCCCTCTCCCATCTCTCTCCCAATCCCTTTTTCTCCCATCCCTTCCCAATCGCCCCAGGCCCCAACCCATACCCCACCCCCAGTCGCCCCACCCCATTAAGTCGGTCCCAAACCCCGTCTCCTCTTCCCTCCCCATCCCTCTCCCAACCCCCATTCCTCTTCCCATCTCTTTCCCGATCGAGAAAATGGAATCACGAGCTGTCTTATAAGATACCAGAATGCGTTTCCAAACCTACACAACGGATCCTAAAACCCGTATCAACCCAGACATTCCTCCCAAACCTTCCTTTCATTCCTAAAGAAATGATCGATTTCTTTATTATCGCGATTTATATACCTAACTTCAATACTATTTTTAGATTTAACCAATATTCAATTGTGGATTAAATTTTCAGACGCTGTCACCGAACTGGGGATTTAATTTTTGGAAAAGCACTTCTTCAAAAAAAATTGCTGTAACGTTTTAAAATTTGCTATATCTCAGGCTATATAGGGCTAAAAAGATGAGGTTTGCACCATTGTTTAGATTGTTTATTCCTCTTTTAACCATCCGTGCAAAATAAAAAAATATGGGGTAGAGTCCACTTTACGATGCCTAAAATATCTCCCTCTCCCCAAAAAATTTCAAAGACCCCATTTTTGCAAAAACTTTATAATCATAAGTAAATGTACTTTTTTCAGCTAAAAAGCGTTGTTTTCGGGATGTCAGAGGAACAAAATAAACCCAAAAGTTTGAAAAATTAAATTTTTGACATTTGGTAAAGATCCAAAGATATCTAACCTGATTACCCAAAAACATTGAACATAAGTATTATCGGTGAATTTCGCATAAGTTTTGAATTCTGAGAAAATTTCCTAATTGTTTTGAATTTTACTATATCTCAGGCTATATAAGAGCTAAGAAGATGAGGTTTGACCATTGTTTAGGACTTTTTAATTACCTCTTTCTAAACGTCTGTTAAAACAAAAATTCCAGAATCGTTCATAAAATTGCGACAATCAAGTCAGAATGAGTAGCAGGCTGGTTGTTCGACAGGCAGACAAACACAGCAAACAAGAGAATCAATTGCACTGCATGTCGTTCGACACTGCCAAAATGTTAACTTTTGTTGACTATCAAGAAAATTCATGCGAATGGGCGTTAACTGATTTGCAGGAAAAGGCGGAAATAGTTAAGGATTTTTAATTGCGCAAGTCTACCATTTCATTTGCAACAAAAAGCATCATAGAACATAAAATAGCCAATTCCCCGTCATTTTTGAAAATAAATAAATATTATATATAAATATATATATATATATATATTTTGATGTCAGCTGCACTGGAAACTGGCTTGCACTTTTTTTCGAACAAACCTCGCAGAAAACTCTAATCAAGATCGCAGTCGGATAAGCGGATGGTTGCATTGCATTCTCTTCGTATGAAAATCTTGATGATTCGTCGAAAGAAATGAAATTTATATCCGTGACCGTCCAGAAATATAAAGAAAACAGTAAAATTTCCAACGACAACGACGACGATAAAGACGATGATGACGACGACGACAACGACAGCTGCACAATCGCTTTTACTTCGAGTTCTGACATCGAACGGTGAGCAGAATCTTTCGGATTCCGTCATCAAAAGAACATGTCCCCTCTATCAGAGATCGACATTCGACGGAAAAAGTCTGATTAATTTCAGATAAGAAGAAGGCGAGTTCCAGCTTCCAGTTTGGCTGCGGTGAGTGGACGCGGTTTCATTGTCTCGCGTATCGTAAATAGAGAAAATGCAGACAGGCAGCAAGAACGTCAGAGCGAAATGTCAACACGAGCGTCTGTTTGCCATCTGCATCTGAATTGAGGCAAGCGGAGACCAGGGGCGTAGCGACGGGGGTGGGGTTATATCGGTATATTTTACCCCCGAAATCAGACTACGTTAAAATTTTTAACGTGTTTTTTAAGATTTTCAAATTTTTAAAAATATTTATACCTCCCGCCCCAAATCACATTATACCCCCAAAAATCAAAGTCTTGGCTACGCCCCTGGTGGAGACTGAAAGGTGTGATGAAGGTAGTCAGTGTAATGTGGATTATCATGCAGATTGTACGAATCTCTTCCTCTCTCTCCTCCTCTGTCTGTCTGGTTGTCTGTCTGTCACCTCTCTTATTTTCTAGCGCAAACAGAGACGCAGACATTTTTATGCTTTTGTACTGGGACTGTAGGTAACTGATCAATTATTTGTTGGAACGCGCTTAGAATGACGCGACAATTAATTCGACCATTGGCGTTATCCTGCCGTCAACATTGGGGGACAGAAACAATTTAAGTATGCCACCAGTAAATATGTAACACATTTAACGGCTACCTTTTTTACTTGTCAGACTTTTTATAGAGACTTTTAGGACGTCAAAGAAGCGCAAAAATTGGTGATGACCCTTTTTTCCCGTTAAAGTAGCAAAGAAGCACAAAACATTGGCTGAATAAACAATACTTTATCCCCTCACTAATTATTGGGGACCGTCAACCCCCCTTCCTGTGATTTACGCCCCTGCATTCGACCATTCAGTCGGCTGAACTTTATGCTTCTTCGAGAAAGGAAAATTCCAACTCATTTCAGAAGATGATCTTATATGCCTGACTCTCTTCCAACCGACCACAATCTTCTCTTTCTCGACCAAGCACTCCAAACACGACCGATAAAATACCAGCAAGAAACGGACAATTGGGCAGCTTTGAATTAGATGGTCGTAAGCCGGCATCTAAACAGTCTTACGCAGCGAAGATCGTTTTCATCATCGGAGGGGTGAACCACCCCGCCCATAAATCTCTTACTCTGCTCTTCCCATAATGCCAAGCAATCGTTGTCGGAGCGCTTCTGCACGAGCGCTCGCTCGCCCACACGAGGCGCTGTATAAATGCCGAGTATAACATTGTATTACTGAGTGAACTTAGGGACGCAAATGAGTGATTACAAGACCGGCCACTGTTCAAGACCATTAGACTTTTATTGAACCGTGTCCAGGAGGCGACTGAGTGCAGCTGGATAATTTTTTTAAAATTCTCATTCGACAATTTCATTCGATAACGTTGCGTTTGCATTTTCTTTTCATTCTCGTTAGTAAAACAACTGGACGAGAAGATAGTAAGTATAATGGCTACGAGTGTGAACGATTTCAAAATAAACCTCAGTACTATAACAGGAAATTATATCCTAAATGTTATATTACTTACTTACTTATTTGCGCAATACTGTCCCATAACTATCACGAAATAATTAATTTATCTTAACGCCAAATGCAACAATGACTGTGAATACAGAGAAAATATTGAAATTATATATTCGCGGTCTGTTTGGTAAAAAAAGAATGACCGGAAGCTTTGATACGGTATTGAATTCACTAACATGCTTATTATTATTTATCGTTATTATTATTATTATTATTATTATTATTATTATTATTATTATTATTATTTGTTAGCGCATTATTATTCATTATAATTGTTAAAATCACTTATTCTGTCATACACACCTTGAAGAATTCTCAATGGTTGACTATTGGTAGACGAACTTGTCCAACGTCGCGATGCGTTGGTGGACGATGTTCGAACGACGTTGCTATTGGTAAAATTGTTCGTAGAATCGTAGTTTAACACTACTTCTAACGAGTCATTGCAGCGTCAGAGGGCTGGGCGTGCGACGACGTTGCATAGATGTTCAATTGTTATCCCAGTAAAGGATCTTAACGTCAACGTTTTAACGTACACAAAAACTACGTGACAGCGTCACAAATGGACGAAGTTGCGTTTTCGACCTTAACGTACACTTGGCCTAAAAATTATCCGGCGCAGAGCTTGGCTAATGCTAACGGCAAATCATTGAAATGTTGTTCATCCTGAATTCAATGATTGGGCCGATCTGAATTGGCCTAGTATTATCTCCTCCCAAGCGCGAGCGAAGCAAGCGCGAGCGAAGCGAGCATCTTTCATGTGGTTGTTAGCGCACATTAAGTCATACACAGTTTGAAGAATCGTAAATGCAGAGCAACTCAGGGCTGAGGAACTTGTCCAAGGTCGCTAAACAGTGGCTAGAGTCGTATTCGAACCTGCTACCATTCGGTTGCGTGTCTAGAATCCTACCACTACTCCATCTGTAACTGCCCAGTCTGATACATACTTATTAATGTAATGTGTTGTGTGGCATAGATGTTCAGTTGCTATCCCAGTAAAGACATCGTCAACGTATGGTTGAGAGTAATACTATTGCTGACCGATGAACGACTAAAATGGACGAAGCATTTTCGACCTTATAGAAACTTTGCAGAGAAAAATTGTCCGTTCAAAATCTCGGGGAATGCTAACGAGCAAACGCGGTATATAGCATCCTGGACGAAATTACGCCGATCTGAACGTGGCCTTTTTTTCCTCCCAATCGGAATTCTACACGCGGAAAGCGAATTGTTCCACGGGGGGATGGTAGGCAACATAGGAAAGTCTACCCATGTCCAACTGTTAAAACCCATAAAGGTTTCTAAGACATCCGCTACATGGCGCTCCATAGATGTTACTTCGTTTCCACCAACGTCACTGCACCACTTTACCACTGCTGCTGCTGCTGCTGCTGCTGCTGCTGCTGCTGCTGCTGCTGCTGCTGCTGCTGCTGCTGCTGCTGCTGCTGCTGCTGCTGCCACCACTGCTGCTGCTGCTGCTGCTGCTGCTGCTGCTGCTGCTGCTGCTGCTGCTGCTGCTGCTGCTGCTGCTGCTGCTGCTGCTGCTGCTGCTGCTGCTGCTGCTGCTGCTGCACCACCACTGCTGCTGCCACTGCACCTGCACCTGCACCACTGCACCACCACCACCACTGCTGCTGCTGCTGCTGCTGCTGCTGCTGCTGCTGCTGCTGCTGCTGCTGCTGCTGCTGCTGCTGCTGCTGCTACTACTGCTGCTACTACTAATGCTGCTGCTGCTGCATGCGCCTGCGTGGTTTTGCATCTCATTGGACAGACATGGTGAAACGAACATAAAGAACCACCGGGCGCTACATAAACGCCACGAGCGCTGTCGATGGCGAATGGCCAAGCGGTGAACGACGACCAGAGAATGGTCAGTGGGATTCAGAGGGTCAGCGGGCCGGGTGACCGCTGTGCCGGCCTCCGGTGGTGCTCTCTCCTCGAAATGACCGCCGTGGTTTTGGTCATCTGTATTTTCGTTTGCGTGACTCGGGGGTATGCCACGTTGAAGCGCTTTCAACGTCCGGAGAGACAGAAACAGCGACAGACAGACAGACAGACGGACGGACAGACGCAAACGGACAGACAGACGGACGCCCGTAAATCGTTAATAAAATATATCGACGAACAGAAGTACGCGTGTTATGCGCTAAGAGGCGTCAAAGATCGAAGTACCGTATGCGATGGATAAAATTAACGAGAAATTTCATAAAATCCGCAGCGCAAACGTCTGACTAATACGGGCAGCTGGAGAACGGTATACTGCGGCGGAGAGAGGTACTTGGGTGGGAGGGGGTGGAAGGGCAAGTGGAATGAAACGCATGGATGAAATATGAACGCTTCGCTGGAAGACACGCCAGAGACAGCACGCGAGCGACCGGAACAGAAACGAGAAATATCCGACGGAACGCACCCCCCTCCTCCCGACAGTCGGAGAAGTTTCTGATCTATCTGATCCCAGAGGAAAGTGTCATTCTTCCCCGAACGTAACAGTCCGTGTTTAACTGCTGCATCGTTGTCGTCTGTCATTCTAATGGTCTGCGTTCGATAGCAGCAGAAGCGGTTTTAGTTTTGCTCACGGGTATCCGATAACAACAGCAGCAGCAGCAGCAGCAGCAGCAGCGCAGTCGGACTTTCCTGGCGCAGGAGGAGATGTGCTTCGATTCGAAAGCTGGACAGATTCACATGCACCGCGGTGCCGTCGTTCAAACTGTTACAGTACGAGCAGGAACGGTGGAAAGACGAGATGAACAAACCGTGCATCTGTTACGGTTATATGCCGTCGCCGGCCGATAAGTGAAACGAATGCAAATGAGTGTACTATGTATCCGCGCTGTGGAGACGGGAATAAAGTATATAAAACGAACGGGGTCTAAACGAATTTCCATAGAATAAGAAACGCTCTCTCTGTCTGTCTCTGTCTCTCTCTGTCTCTCTCTGTCTCTCTCTGTCTCTCTCTGTCTCTCTCTGTCTGTCTCTCTGTCTCTCTGTCTGTCTCTCTCTGTCTGTCTCTGTCTGTCTCTGTCTGTCTCTCTCTGTCTCTCTCTCTGTCTGTTCAACTCAACCTCTGTCTGCAAGGACCCTCTCTCTCTCTCGCTGGACAAGAGGAGGACAAGAAGAGGACAAGAATTGGGGTGGGTGGGAGGCAGATGCATGGATAGGTCATGATAAATGCGTTCTTGGACCGTGAATCAAATTCTATCGAATGGCGGGCGAATGAAAAAACACCAATAAGAAACGAATTATTCCGACCGTGCTACTGGCATAATCAGCGAAAAAAGAAACTTCGGAAAAGAAACATGCGATTACTAAGACGACGACGACGGCGACGGCGACGACGATGCTCTCAGAAGATCCAGATCAGCGGTAGAAAGTTTACGACATATCAGATAAGAAGACTATTATATCTCACGATGTCTTGGTTTCTCTCGCCCACTCGGGCAAATATCAGAAGTCATCTTTCAAGATCAAATTATTGTGATCGGAAGTTTCGATAACCGCTCGTTTGTGCGAGCAGCATTTCGAAAAGCGACAGCGGCGGCAGTTTTTTCCGAGCTGTTTATGAGAGGAATTTTCTAGATATAATTAGAGATTAGCGCCCGCAGGCTTCGCTTTGATTTTAAATATAGATTCATTGAGGGGCTCGTTATTTGCGACTGATGTTCCATTTAGTTCAAAAGCGACAAATGACTCGTAGCTATTATGATTGTAATCTAAGACAGAAGAGCAAATTAAAAATAAAAGGAAATAGAAACTCACGAACTAAAAAATAGCAAATGCCATTTTCGCAGTTGATTTCGATCATTAACGCAAGAGAGATCTTTATTAACCACTTAAAATCCAGTATATAATAATATCTTTATCATCATTATGATCATTATCAGTATTATCATTACTATTATCAGTAGTAGTAGTAGTAGTAGTAGTAGTAGTAGTAGTAGTAGTAGTAGTAGTAGTAGTAGTAGTAGTAGTAGTAGTAGTAGTAGCAGCAGCAGTAGTAGTAGTAGTAGTAATAATAATAATAATAATAATAATAATAATAATAATAATAATAATAATAATAATAATAATAATAATAATAATAATAGTAGTAGTAGTAGTAGTAGTAGTAGTAGTAGTAGTAGTAGTAGTAGTAGTAGTAGTAGTTACTTTTAAGTACGTTATATCTGAGATAGACCCTACGTTATATCTAATATCATCCATTACGGTGGCGCATCACACGGGACACCGTGCATTGCGGTAAGTTATAACCGAGTATATGCTATAACCGAGTCCATAATAATGAAGTTTTACTGCAGCAGTAGTAGTAGTAGTAGTAGTAGTAGTAGTAGTAGTAGTAGTAGTAGTAGTAGTAGTAGTAGTAGTAGAAGTAGTACTTTATTACTATTAAAACATTTAAACAGCATCTAGTCTAGATGTAAAGTACGCGCTATCGTCTACAAGACTACTCCGTGACGGAAGTCGTAGGATGGAGAATATTGTCCACAGTGTTTACTTGATTTATGTAGAGTTTGTGCGAGGTAAGCCATAGTAAGGTCAACGTTTTTCCGGATAGCGTGTGTCCAATATAAGCCAGTTTCAAAGGATTAACCAATACACGTGTAGCATAAATACGTCTTCAATTGCCGAGTTCTGGCCGCCTATGTACTTACGAGACGATCGTCGCTCGGAGAATTACCGTCGCACGCATTTACATACATACAGCTTATACCCGTACGTTATACCCGTACGTCCACCGGGGGACCAGCCTATGGGCCCTATACTAATGCTACTTAAACAACAAATGGCGGCTTGGCGTAACAACACACGACGCTTTTGCCGGAAGGAAAAACATCGACGACCGATCCGTTCACTTTGGCTTAAATGTCGCCGAATGATGATTGAGGAACACGTTTCGATTCGATCTCGACCGCTCCGAGCGTAAATCCGGTGTTTTAAGACCAGAGGTTATTATTCGCAGTCGCTATTGGGGGTAGGGGAGTGGGCATGGGTGGGGGGATGGAGGGCGAGTGGGGTAGCACAGGAACTGCTTCGGCTACCTCTTTCTTTTTCCCCTCCTCCACATGTACAACCCTCGTTCTTTCCTCAAGAGCGTCGGACGGAGCATCAGTCATCGAACGGGCAAAGCAAAGCGGTCGGTGGTACAGTACAGTATATTATACAGAACTTCGCTGAAATCGCTGCGTAACACGCGCCGGAGAAACCGTGTTCGAGAACAGAAGAAACTGCAGGATGAAGCATTGTTGCGTTCACACGGGGGACGGCTCGCCGCGCGGCCAGGAGTTCCGATTTAAGCAAAAAGAAGGGAAATCACAGAAAATTGTACCGTAAGTCTCATCGACAACTGCTGTTTCTTTCTCAGAGCAGCCGAAAGAAATGCCCGATACTCTGTCTGCGAGGCAAACGGGCGAAAATTCTATCCAGAAAGAGCAAGCAATGTTGCCGCACTAAAAATCATCGAACTTCTTGGCAATTCGTGGTATGGATTAATGTTAAGACTCTGACCAAATACAGTAGAGACGCTCTATAGCGTCGTCACAGTGCTGTCCTGGGCATCAGTCGATTTTCGTGGGTGATTGGATCGGAATTCTGTTTCAATTTTTTTGATCGTATATGCATTTACTGTGACATAGCTTTTGCATACGAAAACTATTGAAATGCATTCAATGGACATCATAGTTATGACTAGATGAAGAGGGAATATTGAGATTGAGTTTGTTTTCGATCCATGATCATCGCTTGAATGCTTAGGGGCTGTCCATTAATTACGTCAACAAAATAGGGGTTGGGTTTGAAAATGTTTGACAGTTGCTAACAGGGGTGGGGGATCAAAAGAAGTTGGCATCAACAATTTCAATTTTTATAAATAATCAAAAAAGGAAATTTCACAGAATACTATTTATTAGAACGAAAACATGCCTGACAAGCAAAAACGGTCATCACCACCACATTGATGAGCCAAAAACTGGAAAATCAGGTCATCAGTGCAAAAATAATAACCCCCCTCCCCCATAAACTTTTTAGGGGACCCGTTATTGATCTTAGTAGGGGAGGGTTTCAAGAGTTTCTGACATAATTATGAAGGGTCACTGAATGTTTGACAGTTGTCGACAAGGAGAGAGTCAAAAATTGCCCAAAATTGTTGACGCTATTAATGGATTAATTAAATTAATTAATGAAAACACTGTCAATTACACGATAATTTATTCAAATGAATAATCTTTTACAGAGAAAGTAATCGGGATCCACTCAAATTATTTCATTCTCGTGAATTTATTCAGGGCCCCAGAATCTGCTTAAAAAGTCTTATTCCTGGATGCCAGAGAGAGAGAGAGAGAGAGAGAGAGAGAGAGAGAGAGAGAGAGAGAGAGAGACAGACAGACAGACAGACAGACAGACAGACAGACAGGCAGACAGGCAGACAGACAGACAGAGACAGAGAGACAGAGAGAGACAGAGAGAGAGAAAGAGAGAGAGAGAGCACATTTCAACAGTCGCAATCGTTTCAGAATATATAGATCTCGTCAGTTACTCTATTTTATGTCATACTCGCTGTTCGCAGCAGCGCCGCTAATCGCATTAATACGCGGCAACTGTACAACTATACAACTATACAACTATACATTAGTATACAACTGGTCGAATCGTAAAAACTGACCTGAAGTAACAACCGCCGGCTGCGAACCAGCTGCCGTTTCCATTTCGTCCATCGTCATAATCGTCGTCCTAAGAAGAAAGACGAGCAACGGACGAACGACGTTCCGGACGAACGAGCGTCGTTTGAGCGCCGTTGCCATGGCACCAGACAACAACGACGACGACGTCATAATCGCTGTCTCATAATTCAATCATTCATCTCTCGTCTGCCTCCTGCGCACCAACCGACCTGTCATTAGACACTGTCAATCATCGCCGCTTGCTTCTTAATTATTATTATTACTTTATTACTCTGTGCTCTTGTTGCTGCTTCTGCGTTTGAAGCAAATCGTGGTGCAACTGGTCGACGGACAGAGTCTTCGTCCATCCCAAAAAAAAAAAAAACTCTCGCATAAACCAAACAACGCCTGCATTTTTTTCTCTCCGTTAGGCTTCGAAAACCGAAACGTTTCGGTTGTCAACGCCACTGGCCACGGCTTATTACAATCTCTAACGTGTCTCTACTGTAGAGTTTCGCTGTATAAAGAGTTGGTCAGAGACGGGAACAGCGCTATAGTTCTGGCCTCTCTGCATGGCTTCGTTTCTCTTTTACGAATGAGCCGAGTCAGTTTCTATCGCGTCCTGCGTCGGTCTCAGAAAGAAATCGGAAACCGAGGATCGCGAAAGACGGCGATCCTAGCTGTCGACAATCGCCCGCATGCAAGTCGAAGTCGCTGTCCTGATCGCTAGCTGCGACGCCCGACAGCAGCTGGTCGGTCCTTGCGAGGACGACGATCCAGCCGAGTCCATCAGCGGCATCAACAACGGCGGTCTGATGCATGCTGGCCAACGGTGTGCCCCCTTCCTCTACCGCTGTACAGTATAGCTGAGCGTCGCGGCTCCTTTTCTGTCATTCGAGCGTCTGCTTCTTCTCGTGCGATTCGGTTTTGATCATCCGTGCGACGACCAGCTGCACCGGTCACTCTCTTCTTCCGTCTCTTCTGTCCATCGGCGTTGTTAGAGGGGTGGGGGAGTGGGGATGGCTTATAATGGCGATTCGATCACCGAGAGAGGTCCGCTGTTATCACGAAGTTGTAGTACGCAGACAGACGGGGTGGGGGGGGGAGGATATGAAAAAGACGGAAAATGGACGACGAATAGGAAATGGCAAGACGGATTAAAAACTCTGCTGCAGTAGTGAGTGTGTGTGTGTGTGCAGTTCGCCGACCACCAGGAGCTCAATTCCCTTCACCTGCTCTAACAGAGAGAAGAGAGAGAGAGAGAGAGAGAGACAGAGAGACAGACAGACAGACAGACAGAGAGACAGACAGACAGACAGAGAGAGAGAGAGAGAGAGAGAGAGAGAGAGAGAGAGAAGTACAAGCACAAACACACAGAAGTACAAGCACACACAAACATACAAACAAGCACAAGCAAGTGCACACACACGCAGACACACACACAACAAACAACGGCGGTCTGATGCATGCTGGTCAACACGCAGTCCCCACACTACCAAACGCTGAGCGCACACGCACTCACACACACACACACAGGCATTTTACTCTACCTCGTATATATTTGAATATTTCCCTTTTAGAATATTATATCCTCGTATATTATATTTATTGAACTCCCGTTTCGAGAAACTTTCACATTCGTGTTTTTCCTTCTGTTAAATCTGTATTTCATTGAATGTGGACGTGGAATTTCCTGTTATTTCGTAATATTTTAACTCGAAAAATCTGATCTATTTTTAAAAAAACACATATCGTGATTCTTTCAACTGGATAATCATTGCATGCAGAATTATTATGCCCAAGATTTCGAAGCCTTCAATGCTTTCCCAAATGTCAAACGGTGTGGAACAGATTCCCTTTATTCCAGACGCCCTCTGCCCTGCTAATGGCAAAACGCGGTTTACACAATCGGCGCAGAGTTGTTATTGTAAACGAAAGTTGCGTGACGCGAGAATTCTTAGAATCGCAGAGAATAACGTCAAAGAAACACAGCGTGACGCCGTCTCCCATTAGAGTGGGAACGAAAGAATTGCATCATCACGATTCTTTAGATTTCGAGAGTTTAGCAAAGACACCTGTTCGCTCGTTACCTGTACTTCTGCATTCTCGATAGATGCTGATGCGCACAGTGTCAGAGGCGGCACAACAGGGGTTAGCCCGTGCCCCTATTGAATGCCTGGCCCCTAGTGCCCCTCCCCATCGAGGATGATATATTCTTCCTGTATATGTTGATTTATGAAAAATAGTTGTTTTCCATGCTTAGAAGTTGTCACCCCCCCTCAACGCTCCCCTCCGCCCACTTGCCAAATCCTGGAGACGCACTGCACAGCGTCTATGGCTGTATCGCTGCCTGAGGGCATACTGGCCCTACGGTGGCATGAAAAATTTCAAGAGCCATTCGAGGCTAAAGAGATTCAATCGACCCCAAACCACATATATTGTCGTGTAGTAACTGGCCAATATTTTTATAAATTGTGTCTAATTAAAAATGCATCAAAACCGAACCACAGCCTCGTTATTATATTATGGAATCAACCAGTGCAAGAATGCTGAAAATCAGTGGCGTAGCGAGGAGGGTCGGGGGCATATACCCCCGGGCGCCGAGGTGGAGGGGCGCCAAAATCGGGTACAGTGAAACCCGCTTATTTGCTTAGGTGCCGTGCAAGCCTTGTTTATGCGATTAACTGGGCTATGCGAATAGCCAGGGCGTCTGATAATTAATTAATTGTACGTACAAAACACTGGTTCGGGTTTTATGTTGTTATGCGATTATGCGGGTTATGCAATCAAGCGGCACGCGATTAAGCGGGATCCACTGTATTTGGGGTAAGTGAAATGCATAATAAAGAAGAAGAAACATGTGCGACGACCTTTTTTTGTTCGTCAGCACTATATGAAGAGGGGCGCCCGTAAGACTTGAGGGGCGCCGAGAAAAATGAGACGACTTTTTTTGCTCGTCACCAGTGTTGGGGGCGTCAACGGTAGACTTTGCCAACGGGCGCCGGATACCCTCGCTACGCCACTGCTGCAAATGTGACCGATAGACCCCCCGAAGGTCAACAAATATTTCCTGGGCACCATTTTGTAAGCCAGTGGTACGTCACTGATCTATACTGTTCAGTTTATCCTCGTCTCTCTCTCTCTCTCTCTCTCTCTCTCTCTCTCTCTCTCTCGATATCGATAATTTCGGTAGAGTGACCACGTCTGTCAGTGACGTCGGCACGACCGGACCCTAGGAACGCGCTGAAATTCGATCGCCCATTCGCCCTCATTGTAAGTCGTCGCAGACATTTTAAGCTTGAATTACATTTAATTATTAGCTTCAAATGGGTTATGGATTTTTCCTCCTTCCTCCTCCTCCCGCGCCGGGGGGGGGGGGGAGGGGCGGGGGGGGGAGACGAGTTCATCTGTCGCGTTCAGACCACGAAATCGCGCATTTTCTCAAGCGTCGGTCGATCATTCATTCCATTCCTTGGTGTCATTCGCAGTTGGGTCTCTGTCAGAAAGATTCTTTGTCTATCGATGGTGAATGTCAGTTCCTGGCCGCTATGCATTGGACGTTTGCTTTTTGAACGAAATCGTTTTCTGTCGTTAATTCACGAACAGTAATAATAATAATAATAATAATAATAATAATAATAATAATAAAGTAGTAGTAGTAGTAGTGGAAGTAAAAGTAGTAGTAGTAGTAGTAGTAGTAGTAGTAGTAGTAGTAATAATAATAATAATAATAATAATAATAATAATAATAATAATAATAATAATAATAATAATAATAATAATAATGTGATTTTAAATGGCTTTAGGAGGCTAAGTAAGCCTGTGTGAAAACCACTGATGTAACCATCTGCATTCAATAACCTAGTTTATCGAGATAGCCTTTGAGTAATTATTCTTCCTCGGCTTCTCTCGTGAAGTCGGAACAATTATTGACGCCGATCGCTGTTAATATTCTAAGATTTCGTCTATCGCCGCCTTCGTCGAATCCCGCCAATTAATCAATGAGCGATCGTCGGCCGATGCCAAGAACATTACTAAACTGGCGCTATAGAAGCTCGACCATGACGACGACTACTGTAAATCTACAGTCAAAGATTATATACTAAAATGAAATTACTATCGCTTAATTCCAAGATATCCATAAGATTAGTAGTCATAATAATAATTACAGCATGTGCAAAGATACGAACCCTGGAACAGATACAAAAGAAAATCAACGTTGTATGCGTTTCTAAAGTTTAAATGTTAATATTATATTATATTAAATGCAAACGTAAATGTGACTAGTCCGGTTTTTTACGCCACCCTGTATATATGCCTTCTATGTGAACACTGTTTTAAAAAGAGGTAAGGAGGTAAGTTATTATCTTTAAAGCGTGGTGTGGTCTATTGATGAGCTTTTGATAATTAACTTTTAACCGATTAAAAGTTCTTTTAGTCGATTCATTACGCCCGAGTAATAAATATCGATAGCATTGCTTTTTCAACGCAGGTTTTCTCCTAATGTGTCTTGGTAACGAAGTACGTTTTCTAAACGATTTCCCCTGTTGTTATCGATAGCTTGATCCGTGCATTTTCCGTCGTCTGTCAAATATGGCTGCAATAATTTTTCTCAAAACTATAATAATCATCACCACAACATTAAACGAAAAAGACCACTATACACTGTAGTAGTAGCAGTAGTAGTATACGACAGGTACAAAATATAGGAGCCACCGTTGCCCGTAATTTAGCCATTTGAGAAGAAAGACGAGACAGAAGCACGTAAGAACCGTTCAAGTAGCAACACGGGACGCACTTTACTGTTGAAAAAAATTAGAAATTAATCTGTCTGTTCCGCCAGTGGTTTGCTGCTATTCCTAGACCGTAATTCGTGCACGACAAGTGCCCGTGTATGACAGACGCTCTCTCTCTCTCTCTCTCTCTCTCTCTCTCTCTCTCTCTCTCTCTCTCTCTCTCTCTCTCTCTGTGTGTACGGCGCAGTCGAAAACGCTCGCCTAAGGCGGTGGCGTCTAGATAATTATTATTATTATTTACGGGTTTTTGTTTTTCTGATGTCGATAGGGAAAAAATAAAAATTCAAGAAAGGAAATCATCGAACAGGCGTACGGACAGGCGAAGCAATTAATTGTTTGTAGCCTGCGCTTAATGGAAAACGGAGAGAATTTGTGAAAACTGAAATTTATAGGCCTACTCTACTCATCGAGGATTTTTTACCGTTATAATAATAATAATGATAATAATGATAATAATGATAATGATAATGATAATGATGATGATGATAATAATAATAATAATAATAATAATAATAATAATAATAATAATAATAATAATAATAATAATAATAATAATAATAATAATAATAATAATAATAGCATGTGCAAAGATGCGATCCATGGAACAGATATACAAGAACATCAACGTTGTTCGTTGTTGTTATTATTATTATTATTATTATTATTATTATTATTATCATCATCATCATCATCATCATCATTATTATTATTATTATCATTTTTATTATTAAGCCTATTCAAAGTGCGACATTGACTTAATGTTTGTTCGAAGCCTGTGAAAGGAAAGCTGTTGTAAATGAGATTGACGGCATATGCTGAATCAATGCATGTCTAAATCTTTTTGTACCAGTTAATGGAAGTCCACGTTGCTGTCACGACTGAAGAATAATCACTATTTGAATTTGACAAGTGTGACATTATTATTGTTTCAAAAGAAAATAATTAATTCATAACGTACCATTCGACTTATAAAAAATACTCTTCTAAAATATTTCTGAACCCAATGGGAAACTGCAAAAACAATCGTTGGAGCTGTTGGTCTTACAGACCAAATTTATCGTTGCCTCGGGATGTTATGACAAAATGTCCGCGGACAAAATGTCATGGGGCAAATTGTCAGCGGACAAAATGTGACTATAACTCTAACCCTAACCCTAAACCGTGACATTTTGTCCGTGACATATTGTCCAGCCACGTGCCTCGGTAATGGTTGAATTTTGTGTGTGGGTGGGGTAGGGGCAGGCGGTTGAAAGCCGCACAGTGCATTATTTTATACCCTTTTCGTTCACTCATACGAATTTGCGGTACTTCACGTTGAAATGCCATAAATATTGTAGCAATAACGCTGGTCCGTCAGTTAAAATTTTCCAAGGAGACCGAATCTCTAACAGCATCTGATGTACATTCATCCATATAGGGCCTATTTCTACGAATGTGGAAGATGGCAGAGTGAGTTACGCGCTGGAGCGGTAGGCTGATCGACGGAGGCGGTTCAAAACTAAACCACTTAAAATCCAGCTATTATTAATACTACTTCCGTGCAAAGATTACAGTATTATGACCCACACTTCAAGTTCTTTAGGATAATAATTATTATTTATTCAATATTTCTTAATAAGCGTTCACTGTAAAAAAATCGTCATTTTGCACGTTTAATATGAGAGGATTCTAGTATAGCCTACTGATATTTTTGCACCAGGCACATCAATTTAGCGTTGATTTTATTTATGCAGTTATTATTTTAAACTTCAGACTTATATTCAAGCTAATGTCTTGAATGTTATCTCTAGCGAAATCGACATTTCAAAAAGAAACCGCAGTAAAGGTGCGCAGTTGAAGAATTTGCATAAATGGAACATCGGTAAACTGACATATAGCCTACAAAGACGAGTTACAGCAGAGGAAGAACGCCAGTTCCAAAGTGGAAACCAATTCAATGCCATCAGACCACCCAATCACCAACAGCAATCTTATGGATTGAAATTGCACTGTGACTCTGTTAGCAGCACCCAGCTACAGATACGACGGACAACACAAAACCTGTAAAAGCCCTTTCGAATGTCATTCCGAGTGTCGCCCCCCCCCCCCAGTTTAAGCAAACAGAACTCCAGAAATAGTCCTCTGGCCCGTGAGAACTCGCGGCTGTCGGGTTTTCCGGACCGCAAGTCGATGTGACTAGTTTACGTTATTAACGTATACGCCGCACACTTGAATAAGTCGGATCCCGTAATACTACGTTTTCTTCGGGTCATCGATCGTCGGTTCTTAGCTGCGTCGCTACTAGAGCGTCTGGAGATTTTCGCATGGCCTCGGTTCTTTGTTCTTCTTCTTCTTCGAGAACAGTTTCGACAGGAAGCTGCGCGTGCCCTTCGAGCAGGCGGCCGCCGTCGTCGGCGTGGGGGGTTCGTCGGGCAGGAAGCCGCCTCCTTCCGACTCGTAGCTCTGTCGTCGGTTCGGGTTCAGGCGAATCTGGTTGACGATTCCGATTAGCAGTTCGTCCACTTTGTGGTTGAGGGCGGCCGATACCTCGATGAACTTGGCCGAGTACCTTGTGCAGACGTCCATGGCATCTGCACACGTCATAGCATGATGTGTGATTAGCAAACGCCGCCGTATCAATCGTAAATAATCGATACAACACTAAATTATGCAAACATTAAAAAAGCAAGACGACAAACGCAGCTACCAAGAGGAGAATTCTCAAGGCCCGTATAGGCCTATAGGAGATTATCGGACACAAACACAGTCGAATCATTATAAACAGTGGCGGTTCCACCATGTTAATGACTGGGGATGCATCCCCACCGGGGTTCCGAATGACCTTTTTTGCTTGTCAACCTATTTTCCGGTGTTTTAAAAAAATTGTGAAAAATACTGCAAATTACCTCCTTTTTCTTGCTTATCGGCATTTTTTGGCAAGGTTTCTTAACATTTAGTGAGCAAAACACTACTAACAATGACATTTTTTCTCTTTTTTCTTGTTTTTCTTTTTCACTTTGCACCGCCCCCCCCAATTCCCAAAAAATTTCATCCCCGCCACCAAGAATTCCTGGAACCGCCACTGATTATAAATAACCTAACAAAACTGGGAGAAAATAAAAAGCAAGACTACAGAGATGTGCGATAATTATTCAAAACCGTAGTAGAGTTCAAGAGCTTTGCTGCTTCGATGTTTTATGGCATGGGCGGATGACAGGGGTGGCGGGGGTGGGGGGGTGGACAGCCATTCCCTTGTCGCCTCTCTTTCAGAGGGCACGCAACATATCGACCCGACTAGTACTGCTTTGGCGCATGATATCAGTGGAAGTATAAACTGAGGACTTATTGAATCGTCTCTGTGCTATACTTCATCACTGAATGGACAAATGACAGGTATTTTTTTTCTCAAACACTGCAAAACTATCGACATACCAGGATCTTAGAGGGCAGTAACTTCGGAGTTTAATAACGTCATATCGACATTAATTTTATACAGTGTTTATTCTAGGCCTGTTTGGGGTGGGGGATTCCCCCCCAAGTTTGAAATTCCCAAAAAAAAAAAAAAATTTTATATGTTGCGTCAAGGTTTTTGGGCAGACAAACCATATCCCCCCAAACATGTAAAACTCTCCCTCCCAATGTCAAGGTGGCTAGAATAAACACTGAATTTTATCTACTGAATGTAACTAGGCTAATGCACACTCTATTGATCTCGATCCTGTTCACTGTTGGTAATTACTTTGTCTGCCATTGGAAAAATTCTCTCAAATAGACCCTATCTTGTTACATTATTTTGAGACTGACGGTCAAACAGATAATCATTCTTTCCAGCAGACTCTATACTGTATATTAATCCAATCATTTTAAAAATAAAAGGTCTTTTGATTAGGCCTACTACAAACAGACCGCTAGGCTGCAAGGTGCTATAGGACACAATCTATAAAAATCCAATAGGATTGGGCAAAGCGCCTGTAAGCAATTTTATCTTGTCTAAATTAATAGTGCACTGAATTCTTATCCAAAAAACAACACGCACTGGCGATGACGACTTTTAAAAGAACGCCGACTTATCTACAACCAAAGAAACCGCCCAAAATCTAGCCTATTGTAAACTACAGACACTTGAGATTAGCAGAAAACGACTGTGAGTATATATATTGTAGAACTGTCGTTGTCACCTTCATTGCATGGATAATGTGATAATGTTTACATCCTCTGTTCGAGCCTTTTTCTATCCGATTCCTTATCTTCGACAACAAGAGCTGTTCGTATCCACTCAGACTGTCAAGCGGTTTGGCGATTCTTGTTCGGAAAACGCAGATGTTCCGCGTTTCGTGTTCGCTTTATCTTATCTCGTTGCGTGTTTTATTACCGAACCACTTCGTTACGTGAATTCTTCTTCTACTACTGCGTTTCATTTCAGGCGATAAAACAATGAGATCTAAGTGTTTTTAATGTGCTTTATGTTGACTTTTCTCTGACGAAGTTTCCCTCTTCTGCGCAAACTGTAGAAGACTAAAAAGAGACCGAAAGGGGAGAGCGGGCGCTGGTGCAAAGCGAGGCTCCGGGCAAATGGTCGGATGTGAAAAGGCGAAACTGGAATTTGAAGAATGAGCTGAAAATGATGATCTATAGGTTGGCGTATTGTGAAGCGCCAGGTAAATCGCAGTTTTCACTTTCCAGCCGAGGTGATTGGGAGACCTTGTCGATTACAGACAGGTGTTAAGCATCTGTTCGACGTTTAGAATTGCATTCGCTTAGTTTGGCTGACGACTCAATCTGATGTCTCACGTTCGCATTCTTTGCATGATAGCTAGTCGATCAATAATAATAATAATAATAATAATAATAATAATAATAATAATAATAATAATAATAATAATAATAATAATAATAATAATAATAATAATAATAATAATAGTAGTAGTAGTAGTAGTAGTAGTAGTAGTAGTAGTAGTAGTAGTAGTGATGAGATGATAGATGATAATGAGTAGTGATAATAATAATAGTAGTAGTAGTAATAGTAGTAGTAGTAGTAGTAGTAGTAGTAGTAGTAGTAGTAGTAGTAGTAGTAGTAGCAGTAGTAATGATGATGATGATAATGATAGTAATAATAATAGCAATAGTAATAATAATAATAATAATAATAATAGTAGTAGTAGTAGTAGTAGTAGTAGTAGTAGTAGTAGTAGTAGTAGTAGTAGCAGCAGCAGCAGCAACAACAGCAGCAGCAGTAGTAGTAGTAGATAGAGTAGATAGGTGTTGGTAATAGATAGGAACTATATAAATTTTGACCCTATTCATATAAATGTTAATCAGTTTGATCAATGCTTATGTGTAAAGATTCCACTCGCATGTCGCTCGCTCTCTTTATAACGCAAGCAATTATTATTGCCAGAAGCTCTCGAGTTCCACGCCACACGTCAGAACGAAAATGGAATTCTCGAAATAAATCGTCAACGTCATCACTATACGATGTCATCCGCCGAGAGAGAGAACTAAGAGAGAGACGACAAAGGTGAAACGGGCGTCCGTCATTCATACCTGTGTCGTTCACCTGTCTTTTGCGCACGACGTCACTCTTGTTGGCGACGATGATGACGGCAAACGTTCGCTTCAATGCACTGAGATCGTGAATCAACGAGGAGATGTAAGCAAAGGACTTCCTATCGGCGATCGAATAGACCAGCAAGTAACAGTCGACATCAGGATGAAGCTGCCTGTGTTCCTGCAGCAAACCGAAGTCACTGGTTATACAATGATTCTCAAGATGTAGGCTACTATAGCCAGAGACGCAGCTAGAGTATAAATAAATTTTCGCCACTAACAATCTACAAACTCTGGCGATGACCTTATTTTGCTCATATCAGACGTTTCACAACGTTGTAGCGTGGCCGGACAAAATGTCACGGACAAAATGTCATGGGGACAAAATGTCACGGTTTAGGGTTAGGGTTAGAGTTAGGATGACATTTTGTCCGCTGACATTTTGTCCGCTGACATTTTGTCCCCATGACATTTTGTTCGCGGACATTTTGTCCTAGCACCCGATGTAGGAGTAAAGTGGTGAAAGAGTGAAGGAAGTAGTGTGCCGAATTGCCTTTTCCCTTGTCATGCTGCAATTTAAAATGTAAAATTTAACTGAGTTTAGCGAAAGTTTTCGATTATGCAAGCGGACTATTGCTTTGCAGAAACAAAAGTGAAGCAAATGTGGCAGTGGCAACATCGCAGGTTTCAGGCTGTATAAACAGGGTGAGATTGACTAATATTTAATACATTTAGGGTGCAAAAGTGTCGAAAATATTCATATCTTGTCTTGGTCCTAATGCGAATAGGTTCAGCGACATTCTTAACGACCGAAAATGATTGCAGTATCGAATGGATGTCGACAGTTGAGAGATATTGAAAGTAGTATCAAAAATTAATAATAAAAACTGCTGGAAAAATCATGTCTCACAACTTCGAAACGACCGATAGACGTAAAACAAAAAAACGCACACAAATTAAATGCAACAAATGCATCTTGGTGAATGCGAGATGCAAGATAAAGAAGATGTCGTCCACAGTGGCGGCTCCACCGGGGAGGGCAGGGGGGCCCGTGCCCCCTATTGAGTGCCTGGCCCCCAGTGCCCCACTGTTGGGACCCTATACTTAATGCTACATACATTAAACAACAAATGGTTGGCCCCCATGATTAGAAGCTGCCACCCCAACGGCCCCTCACTTGCCAAATCCTAGAGCCGCCACCGCCACTATATATATATATATATATATATATATATATATATATATATATATATATATATATATATATATATATATATATATATATATATATATTCAATGCTAAAAACCTGTCCGTTGAAACTTTAATTACAATCTGGAACCATATTTGCGTTCAATGAGCCATGAAAAACTGTTAAGTCTTGAAAGAAAGCGGACAGACCGTAATAATTACGAAATTTCAGGACCGAGACATCAACAGACTGTTCGAGATAGAAGCACCGCAGGTTGTCTCCGTGTGCTTTTTATTCCATGTTTACATCTACTGAGATGCGTCTATATAACAGTTAATCTTGATGGTTGGATTTACGTTGAACAAATGTTTCGAATTTCTAGCAGAATGCACGTGTTTTCTTCGGCTAACATGGGTTTCTGTGGGGTCCCACTCCGAAAAGCGTGGTCCGCTGCCACCCCCCTCAGTGGCGGCTCTAGGATTTGGCAAGTGGGGGGCCGTTGGGGTGGCAACTTCTAATCATGGGGGCCAACCAGTTGTTGTTTATTGTATGTAGCATTAAGTATAGGTCCCAACTGGGGAGCACTGGGGGGCCAGGCACTCAATAAGGGGCACGGGCCCCCTGGCCTCCCCGGTGGAGCCGCCACTGCCCCCACCCATTAGTGAAAATCTGTTGAACTCACGAGTTGTTCTTCCGGTTCGAGGTCAGTGAACTGCAACGTCATTTCCTCTCCGTCGACGCAAACGGAAACGTGTTTTTCGTCGGTTGCGTCAGTGTCTACAAATTCACTCTCAGATATTTAAAGAAATTCCTCGCCATGGAGCGTCCGGGTCTTAATAGGGTCATAGACTCAATTCTGAAAATTTCTGCCAAAGCAGTCGGGCAATCGTAAAGATGATGATGACGAGAAGAGGTCGACGTTCTTGAAAATCGAGTCTTATATGGTAATCGTTGATGGAATACTTCAATTTTTATATCGGCTAATGCCTCCTATAGACCAATTGAATATCACGTTTTATTATTATTATTAATTCACATATAAAAGGTTCTGTAATAAATTCCAAATCTGCTTTAACTGCATTTTAAAGCATTGATAGTTTTAATCTCTTTTACTAATGTGATCTGTTCACAGTAACATACATGTAGGTATAGCATAGTGGTAGTCTTTAGAACGGTTGAAAGCAAACGAATATATATATATATATATATATATATATATATAGAGAGAGAGAGAGAGAGAGAGAGAGAGAGAGAGAGGAAGACAGGGAGGGGATTGTCAACGACATTTTCAAGACCATACTTAAAAATAAATTTTATCTCTAATTAACTTGGGCTGAATATAGCGTAATAATTTCAAATGATCGAAATGTTTCGTCTCAACGCTGTAAACTATAGAGAGAGCTTACTATAATTATTACTAATCATCTGTTTATTTTTTTATTCACGTTAATTTGTGAAATCCTCAAGGACAATGCAGACAGCATAGTTGGAGAGAGAGAAGCGTCATTGTCGTGGTTGCGAGCGACGAAAGAAGAATCTAATTTCAGATGAGCAGAACATCTGAAATAATTGGCCTCTTAGCGGATTTATGGAGATGATTCTTTGACTGACTGTAAGCACCATAGACACAACAGCGCTTGACCAAAGTAGGTACATGTTTACGAACTATCGGAAGTGGGAAAATTATCTTTCATAGAAGTAGGCCTACTAGGGAACAGTTTAATTTGCTACATCATAGGTCTATACATCGACAAGGCCAAAGCCTGAGGAAATCCCGAAAAGTTTCGACTTGTTTCTAAAGATATAGACATACGTCGATGGACAGAGATGCATTTCATCGCAAAGAGAGTAGTAGAAACAGGAATGGGAGAGTATTTCTAGAAGGCAATCTTCAACGCTCGTTATGTTTCTGCTCTATTAGCTACGCAGTATAGCGAATGAAGCTGGTGTTACAAGACAAAGAGGGGCAAGCATCTTTTCCAGAATCGTAAAAAATGGCCACAGGCTGTAAAACTTCTACCTCTCTTCTGTGTAGCTACAGCGTTATCGTATTGTAGTTAGACACGGTAACAACGAATGACATTTGAGATTATATATATACTAGGTGTTTACCCGTCAAAAATGACGGGGGAGATTGGCTGTTTTACCACCCGAATTTGCGCAAATGCAATAGCATTTTGCGCAATTGATTGTCCTTAACTCGCCGCCTTTTCCTTCAACCAAGTTAACGCCCATTCGCATGAATTTTCTGAAACTTGATAGTCAAGGAAGGTGTACTGATTTGGCAGTGTCGAACGACATGCAGTGCTTGATTCTCTTGTTTTCTGTGCTGATTTTTCACGCCGAGCAACAGCCTGCTCCTCATTCTCACTTGATTGTCAGAAAGCTCGTGAACGCTGGACCTTTTATTGTTTTGCACAGAGGGTTAGAAAGAGGGATAAAATAGCTAAACAATGATGCAAACCTCATCTTTTTAGCTCTTATATAGCCCGATATGTAGCAAATTCAAAAAAATTGGAAACTTTCTCAGAATTCAAAACTTTCGCGAAATTCGCCGATAATACATTCAAACATTGGGATCATCGGGTTAGAATTCGTAGATCTTTGCCAAATGTCAACCGATTTTCAAACTTTTTTGTTTATTTTGTTCCTCTGACATCCCTTTAGAACTTTGCCGCTGACCAAAGTGGGGTTACCGCTGAAAATATTTTGCTAGGGGGCTTTAAACATTTTTCGGGAGAAGAGGGCGATATTTTAGGCCGTAAAGTGGACTCTACCCCCAAATTTTTTTTGTTTTGCACGGACGGTTAGAAAGAGTAATAAACAATCTAAACAATGGTGCAAACCTCATCTTTTTAGCTCCTATATAGCCTGAGATATAGCAAATTTAAAACGTTACAGCAATCATTTCTGAGAACGCTTTTTCAAAAATTAAATCCCCAGTACGGTAACGACGTCTGAAAATTTAATCCCCACTTGAGGGGTTACATATAAAAAATAGGTATTGAGTCTAGGAATGAATAAATATATATATTTATAATAATGGGGGGCAGGGCATTGGGAGAGGGAAGAGAGGTGTGGGAGGAGGAAGGTGGGTTGTACGGGTTTTCGGAGCAGCGTTGTGTTTTGGAAACGGGGTTTGGGGTCGGTGGGGTAGGGCGGGAGCGCTGATGGGTTGGGGCCTGGGCGATTGGGAGAGGGATGGGTAGTTGGAAGGGGATAGAGAGGGGAAGGGGAACGGGGGTTTAGGGCCGGGGCAGGAATGGGTTGGAGCTGGAATGGGTTGGGCCTGGGTGATTGGGAGAGGGATGAGGAGAGGGAAAAGGATGATCCGGAATGGGTTGGGGCCTGGGCGATTGGGAGAGGGATGGGGAGAGGGAAAAGGGTTGGGGAGACGGAAGGGAAACAGGGGTTTGGAGGGGCGATTGGGAGAGGGATGGGGAGAGGGAAAAGGGTTGGGGAGACGGAAGGGAACGGGAGTTTGGGGAAGGCGATTGGGAGGGGGATGGGGAGAGGGAAGGAGATGGGGATAGGGAAGGGGAAAGGGGGTGTGGGGCCGGGGCGGGAATGGGTCCTGGGCGATTGGGAGAGGGATTGGGCGAGGGAAGGGGGACGGGGGGTTTGCTGCAATTAAGACGCTTCTAAACGCTTCGTTTTGATAAAACAATATTTGGTTGTCAATGACAACAGCGTCTTGCAATACCCGCCGTGTTGCGGACGGACAGACGGACGGACGGACATCGAGAATTATATAATAAGATATATATATATATATATATATATATATATATATATATATATATATATATATATATATATATATATAGTTTACAGTGGTTCAGGAGGGTCTGCCCTGTGTGAGAACCACTATTCTTCTTTCTTCTTCTTCTTCTTCTTCTTCTTCTTATTATTATTATTATTATTATTATTATTATTATTATTATTATTATTATTATTATTATTATTATTATTATTAAACTGACAATTTCTTGTGCGCCATATCGCCATATTACCTAAGTGTTAAGAGCAAGCAAGGGCACATTACAGAGTCCAATGAAAATAAATAAAATAACAGTCATCAGCAAAAAATATAAATGGAAAACAATCTAAGGCAGAAGAGAATAAGATTTTCTAAACAAATAAGTCTTAAGATTTTTCTTAAAGGATGTCGGAGAACAGGATGATTTCACAATTATACAACTATACAGTACAAAAGATAGTTTAAGCGTAAACTTCTATATTAGACTGCTAGACTCGAACCCCTCTCCACTTTTTGAGAGGCTAGGTTAGGAATGGGAAAGGTACCTCTCCCCCCCAATACACACAATTTTCATCCAAGTTTACGCCATTGATGTATAGCGTCTGCAATAATACATTCGTCGAATTGACACACGATACGGAAATGCACGAGGGCGATCGGCAACCTACCGAAGCTGGTGTCGAGTGCCGCAAGATATTCGGACGTCATGAACTGTTGCATGAGCGCCGTCTTCCCCACCCTCCTGTCTCCGATCACCAGGACGCGACGCGGCGGTTCGCACGATATCAGCCTCGGAAGAACTGCCGGTCTTCCGGGCACCCTGGACTCCTGACCGGGGACCTGAAGATGAAGTCTCCCCCCGCCGATCGACTGATGTTGAACATTCGTCGCCGTCGTCGTCGTCGTCGTCGAAGAAAACTTCGGTGACGATTCTCGCTTCTTCTTGAACGAATCCACGCGATTGATGATGTCGCCCTGCGGCGACATGGTAAACTGTCGCACCACCAGACAGTTCTCGTCTTCCATCTGCTTCAGCTCTCTCAGTTTTGCGGCGACCGTCTCTTCCAGGTACACGCTCGACCGCCTCCTCTCTCCTCCCGCCGCTCCCGCCGCCGCCGCCGCCGTCGTCGCCGCCGCCGACGGCAACAACGACACCGTCCCTTCGCTTCCCGTCGCATCCTTGACGCCGCCGCCGCCGCCGCCGTCGCGCGAAGCCCTTCGGAACGACCCGGATCGACTCTGAGGCGCCGAAGTGCTCGACGCCCCAGCAGCGGCGCCATCCCCGGCGGCGAACGAGGGACTCAAGAACCCGTTTCCCGGAACGGCGACCGATCTTACGTCCCCGTAGCTGGGGCGTTTCTCTGACGCCAGGCGCGCCGACGGCGAATGGCGTATCTTCGTCGTCGACGGACTTTTGCTCGGCGTCGTCGTCTTGCAGCTGGCCGCTCTGTGGTGAGCGGAGTTCTCTTCGATGGTTATCACCGGAACCAGTTCGCCTCGGCTGGCCGTCGATGTCGTGACCGCCGTGGGAAGACTTCCGCGTCTCGGTTCCGGATCGTGTTCCAGTTGTATGTGAACGAAGTGCTTGTTTTTGGCCGCCTTCTGAAAATAAAATTCGAATTCGTCCTCCGGAGTTGGTGTTGGCGGCTCCATTGCGAGACACGATTCTGCAAATATATACAGTATATGTATACTTTTATTATGTACTTTTCGCAAGCAAGGCCTTAGGCTCTCTCAGCAAACTATGGTACAGCGGAGGACTTTCCCCCAGGACCAAGCTGCAGCTCCTCAACGTGTTCGTTTTCTCAGTACTGTTGTATGGAGCAGAAACCTGGACTCTAAAATCAGAAGACCGCAGACGCCTGGCAGCATTCGAGATGCTGTGTTACAGACGTATCCTGAACATTTGGTGGGAGCTCAGGATCACCAACGAAGAAGTAAGACGGCGAATTGGCACAGTACAAGACAAGTCGCCACAATCAAGGAGGCAAGCTGCAGATGTTTGGGCTTATTGCCAGTATGGAGGACAAAACATTAATAAAGGTCTGCATGGAAGGCACAATGGAAGGATTCCGAACGCAAGGACGGCCCAGACGGAGATGAAGAGACGACGTCACTGAGTGGACTCGGATGAGTACTGGAAATGCTGTTATACATGCAGCTCAAAACCGTGTGAAATGGCGTCATATCACGAACAGTGCCACTGGTCTCAACGGTTCCTGATGGGGCTATGAGAAGAAGAAGAAGAAACCACAGAATCATTGCTTAGAACAGCAATGGAGGAAATTATGAGAGGAAAACAGACAAAAGGAAAACCAAAAGGGAGGCATGCTAATGGACTGGATGAAGAAAACCGATGAACAGCCTCACAAAACCTATGAAGAAATCAAGACAAAGAAGAAGAGCAAGACAAAAGAGAAGAATGGAAACAATGCATGGAGCACTGAACCTGTCTCACGACAAAGAACTTGATGATGATAATGATGATGACTATGATGATCATGATGACTATGATTAATGATGATGATGATGATGAAGATGATGATGATGATGATGATGATGATGATGATGATGATGATGATATGTATATGGACAATTTTGAGAACGATGATGATGAATCGATGAACGATGATGATGATGACGATGATGGCCGGACGATCCCTGCTGCTTCTATGCGATCGTCTGACTGCGTCATGACCTGTTAGATCAAAACTCAAGCCGTCTGTTCTCGACTGCAACCGACCAACATCGAAATGACCTTTTGAACCCGACTCATGAGCTAGGCCTACCACGAACATGACTCATTGATTCAAATAATTTCAGCGACCATCTACTGGTGCCAGGAAATAACGATATAATTAATAATATTAATACTAAATAATAATAATAAATAACGATAATTAATAATAAATAAATAAATTAATTAATTAATAATCAATTGAACAGTAATTTTCAACATTCTAAATGACAGAATGTTTCAAGAAAAGTTTCGCACTCTTGTTTTACGAGTGCAGAGAAAAGAGCATCACCTACGTGTAGAACCAACACTAAAGTTAATAAGACATTTTCTCTATTTCTGACCCAAAAACATGAAACTCACATCCCTCGGCTGTTAAGATCTTCCAATCATCCAATGAATTGAATATTTTCCGATCTAAACTAAAACCCCATCTCTTTAATTAAACTAGCATATCCTACATATAGCTCTGTTTCGCTTTCTCACTGACTGATTCATGGACTGACCTAGTTTTTTTGCTGATTTATTTGAAATACCATCGACTGAAACCTTTAGGGTATTAGAAATAGTGCTATAAAAGTGCACTGTGCATAATTATTTTTATTTACTATTATCTGTATAGAAAAAAATGTCAGAAGATGGCTTCCAAGCATCGATTCATGAACAATGAGAAACGACGACCGACGATTTCGAAGGCTTAGACTTACTTCTGCCACAGAGGAGGATTACCGGAGGATTATCGGAAGTTAGAGTTTCGCTCTAATCTCAAAGTCTGTCTTTGGTGTCCCTTATTGCGATACGAACAAGAAATTCGACTTAATAATATTGACCGGCGTCTGGATTTGACAATGGTTAAAACGAGGGACGCAGGAGAGAGAGAGTGAGTGAGAGAGAGAGAGAGAGAGAGAGAGAGAGAGAGAGAGAGAGAGAGAGAGAGAGAAAGGTGAAGGCGAGAAGAGGTAGTGGATAGAAAGAGAGAGAGAAAGAAAGAGAAACATAGGAAAGGAAGAAAGAGAAGAGAGAGAGAGAGAGAGAGAGAGAGAGAGAGAGAAAATAGGGAAAGGGGCAGAAAGAGAGGGGAGAGAAAGGTGGGAAGACGCAATCGGCCCAGCATAGCTTGGTCATGTACGTGTGGAGTTATACTACGAAGAGGAGCTGGTCTTGGTAGACTTGGAGCCGGTTCCCTTGTTCCCTTCTGGTTCTTCCCAACCCTTCGCCTTTGCCTTCTCCCCTCCCCTCCCCGCCTCACATCTCAGTCTGCATTGGGTAACGCTCGCGGGCTGGCTGCCGACCGACCGGCACTGACTAAGACGTAAGGTAGAAGGAGGCTGCTCGGCAATTTATTTATAAATGCCCAGAACCAGTTCTATCTACGCTGTGTGCAGCTCCGCGAGAAGTGAAAGAGCAGAGACGAGAACTTCCAGGCGGCCGGACAAGCAGAGATACTAGATGAGACAAGGAAAGGTCACCTGCATTGCGGCGCATAAGAAATAGTACTCCCGACTGCAGCTTGTGTTTCAGTTTGAGCAAATTATATATATATATATATATATATATATATATATATATATATATATATATGAAACCGAACCATTATGTTACGTCAATGTTCGATGGGGAATGCTCTCTCAGAGTCATTCAATCTCATGGCTGGGGTGCGTCAAGGGGGTCCTCTCCCTGTGCTTTTTTCTGTATATATTAATGATCTAATTATTGCACTGCAGAATTCTGGCTATGGTTGTCATATCGATGGACTGTTTTTGGGGTGTCTAATGTATGCAGATGACATCTTGTTAATTTCGCATTCTATTACTGGGATGCAACATATGTTAGATATATGTACCGCTGAGTCCCGTGATCTGGATCTTAAATTTAACACTAAGAAATCAATGGTTATGCAGTCGGTAAACGTCATGCATGTCTGTGTGCGCCTCTGATTTTGGATGGTGTTGCTTTGCCATATGTACAGGAGATTAGATATTTGGGTGTTGTGTTGAAGACTCGTTACTTCCTTCTATTACAAAATTGAAATTCTATAGAAATTTTAACAGCGTATATCATCATTCAAAATCGGCTTCTTCAGAACTGAAATCTATTTAGGTCATATTGTTTGCCTTTGGTTTTGTATGGCACTGAAGCAACTTATCCTAACAAAAAAGCACGTTAAATGCTTTGGATAGACTTATCCAGCAAAAATATTTAACGTTCATTGTAAAGATACAATCAAGTGTATAAGGTCAATGGTCAATGGGTGCCATAATTTAAGCTACGAAAAGACTTCAATATTGTGGACTGACAACATTAGAAAGGAGAAGAGAGAGAGGGATTTGATAGAAACATACAAAATAATGACTGGGAAAGTAGATGTGCCATATGATCGATTCTTTTTACATTGGCACACTATAGTAGCACAAGAAAGTGCAAATTGTTTAAGCAGAGGGTTGGTCAAGAAAGAAAAACTTTTTTAGTGCAAGGGTTGTGGACAAATGGAACAGTTTGGACAGAGTGGGAGTGACAGTTGAAACAGTGAACGGATTCAAAGGCTATCTAGATAAACTAGGTTATTGAATGCAGATGGTTACATCAGTGGTTTTCACACAGGCTTACTTAGCCTCCTAAACCACTTAAAATCACATTATTATTATAGGGATATGGTTGGGATTGCAGCTGATACATGATGCAGTAAAATACCGGCAGCAATCCTTTTATTGAAGTATAAGGAAAATCGCTATTTTTTCTGACTGTATAGTTAATGTGTGCTTGAGGTCTGAGGTTATGGATATGATGGAATGAATGTTATGTTAGTTGAATAGGTATTTGAGTTTTGTTTGTTTGTTTTACGTAAAGTGTGTGTTTTATTAGTTTATTATTAGTTTATTATTGTCTTTTTTGGTTTTATTTGATGCTGTGCTTGTCACGAAATAAAAGATTATTATTATAAAGAAACGCTTTGACTGAAAAATTGTTTGGTTTCTTGACAAAGTTCGTGTCTTCGAATCATTTCAACATGCACATATTTTGTTGTAAACTGTACCCACAAAGCTTCTCCGAAGAGAATTTCTTGCAAACGTCACAGACTAAGCTAAAAAGAAGGGCAAAAAATATTGCGGATTAACCACCTTTGAAAAAAAGAGAGCGAAAGGAGACTTAATTTGAACATTTCAAATACTAGCAAATAAAATGAAAGTGCCGCCTGAAAGATTCTTCTGCGACAGCACAGATTTACAGAACCAGTACCCGAGAACGTAACTGGATATTGTTTAATTGTTTAATTTAAGAAACGGGTTGGGAGACACTAGTAGCCAGTTTTAGTGTTAGAATAGCCGACAGATGGAACGAATCGGAGAAGATAGTATGAGCTATATTAGCGTGCGTACTTTTATCGCTAGGGGATATTGGATTGATCTTGTATAGTTAATATTATTATTAATCAGATATATTATCAAGCATTGTAAGAGTTGTGAGCATTGCAATTGAGGCAAGGCGTGTTAATAATGTTATAGTATTACATAGGCCTACTACAACGTTCGTTATTTGCAGACTCGATGGCCGAAAGACAAAGAACCAAAGCCGTAGCTAGGTGGGGGAAGTGGGACAAGCTTCCCCGGGCGCCGTCTTGGGGGGTGGGCGCCAGAAACCATGGTTGTAACAAGTTAAACGCCCGTCAAAGGTATGCCAGCATGACAAGCAAAAAAGTCATCACTCTCTTTCTACGCTACTTTACTTTTCCAACGTCGTGGTGGGTCGAAAACTTTATGCCTTGCCCCGGGCGCTAAATAGGCCTACTCAAGCTACGGCAAAGAACGAGAAAACAAGAACAAGGCCATATTTTTAATGAAAGAATGAAAGGTCAAATGGAAAACAGTGGTTCTCACACAGAGCAGATCTTACTGGACCATCCGAAACCCTGTTACTATTATGTATTATTATTATTATTATTATTATTATTATTATTATTATTATTATTATTATTATTATTATTATTATTATTATTATTATTATTGTTGTTGTTTTTGTTATTATTAAAGCATGTGACTAAATGCTGATTAATTATGTAAATTAAATAAACAAATTCGACGCATCCATTTTAGCGATTATACACTACAGTATACAGTATGTGTCTGTTATACGAATATTAGTTCTTATCTTAGTCAGCTGACATAATAAAATAGGCGTGACCAATCATCAAAATAAGAAGACAAAGTCCTGTAGACTAGAACATAAGAACATATCCTCTACTATGTTGTCACAAAACCAAAGCCTTGTAACCTAGTTTATCTCGAAATGAACATCTTATAATTAATTAATCGGTCTACAGTAAGTCCCATTTACGGGACTGCTCGAGGATGACCCCCAAGTGGATGACTAAACGTTTTGGTCGAAAGCCCCCTCCCCACCTCTCCACTACAAGTTGAAATTTTTGGTAGATGTATCTTGTACTAGTCAAACCGTCTTTTTTCAAATCGAAGAGCGCATGCGTCAGACAATATCCCCAACCCTCCCTGCTTGTATAACGGAAGGATTTTACGAAAGGTATGTGGACTCCCGCATTCGAGCTGTAAAAATGATTCTGATCAGATCAGAGCAGTGACGCATAACCTGTAAGTCCGTCTCACTTGAGAAAGATAGTCTAACTCGCTGCTGCAGGACGTCGCAGTATACGATACTGTTATCTATTGCGGGACTGACATATGCTCTCGGCAACGAGAAACGTGGATTTATTAGCGCAAAGACGCGCTCTATGGAGAAAACCAGAGACGTTAGCTGTGTGATGTATCACGCACTAAACAATAGCCGTGGGCTTTGGTTGCTGCTGCTGCTGCTGCTGCTGCTGCTGCTGCTGCTACTCACGCAGTTCTTCGCTAAAAGGCACAGACATTTACGCTAAATGTCGCATTCTCTGTTCAGAAACCGTTCAGAGAGCATGACAGCAGGTGCGGAATTACTAACGGCACCCGCGGAATTGAACGGTCGTGATATCAACATGAGTGTGACAGCAAGAGTAGTGACAGTAAAAACGTCAGGCTTGAGCAGTCTGAAGCCCTTGTTCAGTACTACAAAGTATGAAGTCTGCATCCTCTTTCCTACACAGCAGGGGTTTCTAAAACTTTCTATTCAACAGAGGAAGGCGGACGCGACCTGCCCCAGTGGAGAGAGAAGAGAGAGAGAGAGAGAGAGAGAGAGAAGCAAAATATAGCAGTAAATTGTTGTCGCATAGCGGTTTCGTTCGCTGGTCAAACCTTGTCAAAAAAGATTCAAACTGCGGAATGGGGTGAGAAAATTTAGGATGGTTGGGTAGTGGGAAAATTGTGCGGCGCCTTTTCAATGCTATTCGCGGAATATATACAATAAGAGGATCTTCGATTGGCCTACACGTTTTAATTTGGAAAAATTAGTCAAAGCTAACTGGGGCGCAAGAAGCCCTCTCCACACTACCGACGCTACTACCATCTAATTCAAATTAGCAGCACTTTTTATCAGTGGCGTAACCTGGGTTCCGGAATAGGGTATAGGGGAGCGGCACATCGACATTTTCGGGTATAAAAATTTCCGACGAGCAAAAATTCCCTTAATTCGCACATTCGCGTATATATTCTTTTGGATCACGCTACCTGAAACCTGCCCCCACCCAATTTCTCAACGGTTTTTCGCATACCCCACGACTGGACCCAGTCAGATCAGAATAGGGGGCCGGGACCCCCGTGTTTGCTCCGTGGCTATACACCAATGCTTTCTCTGTCTGATCTGTGGACCCTAGTGCTGATCGAAGTTCGGCGTGGTAAGGCATTTATCAGGGGCGTAGCCAGGAATTTGATTTGGGAGGATATAAATATTTTGGGTGGGTATAAATCTTAGCTATAAACCACATATAACCACATGTAAATCACATAAAAAAACTTTAAGGTAGATTGATTTTGGGAGGGTATATATACCGATGTAGCTCCCGTCGCTACGCCCCTGGCATTTATTACCTTACCACGCATGGTAAGGCATTTATTACCTTACCACGCCGAACTTCGACGATCACCATTTCGACCGTGCGGTTCCACAGCTGTCTGTGGTCATTCTCCTCTCGCGTCCAAGGGGCCGTCCATAAATGACGTCACGCACTTATATGGACGGCCTCCATCTGGCGCTGGCACTGCTCGCAGAAACGCTTCCGTCAGCCGGACGAGGACTGCCCGGACATGGACGTGGGTCCACTTTTCAAAACCAGACCCACGAAAGCAATAGGGTTATCTGACCCGACCCAACTCACCCCACAGCCAGCAATGCAGTACAATAATTTATTAGCCATTACTTATTTTCTTATCCAATCCAACTCACAATGAACATGGAGTCTTCTGACCCAACCCAACCCATTGGTGTGCCCAAAACTTTCTGGGACGTATTAGACAAAGCTGAGCATTGCAAATGCATAAAGTTGTCAGAGGCGTAGCCAGGAATTTGATTTTGGTGTATATTGTATAATGTGATTTGGGGGAGGGGTATAAATCTTAAAAAACACATTAAAAACTTTAAGGTAGACTGATTTTTTGGAGGGGATGGGTATCTATACCGATATACCCCCGTCGCTACGTCCCTGAAAGTTGTCAACAGCCTCAGTAACGCGCACATTTTGTTATTGATGTCGAACAGTGGAACATTGGCATGTTGAATTCATCTAATTTTTCAGCGCAAAGTTTGCTGCACCGTTTCCAAACACCTTTCGCGTGCTTCGAGGAAGGGTATTAAGTCCAAAACATTCCTTCCTCGCTGACCCCTTGTCGGACCACATGACATGAAAGATGAATATGTTTTTTAAAAAAGGATCGCCTGAGAAGATGATGTTAGCTCTCTATCAGTAAACACATGAATCTTGTCAGAATGTCAGTGCACAATCTCTATGAATAAGCAGCATAGACCGGCAGCTTTTGCTAATAAAAAAAACACACAAGAGTAATAACAGCGGTGTTTCTACATGTGGGCCATTCATGCGACTCACCCTTAGCGCTATAGACCTTAGACGCACATAAAACACCGATGGTATAAAGATGGACCTGCGTTTTGTCTTTCTTGCGATGATTCTCATCTTCCCATCGGCGGATTCCGTATTTGATTTCTTCGACGGAGCACGTGTCAGACGCCGCCTTCCCTCCTCCACTTTCTCCTCCTCTTCTTCTTCCTCCTCCTCCTCCTCCTCCTCTTCTTCTTCTTCTCCTCCTACTCCTCCTCTTCTTCTCCCTCAAGCAGATGCTTTCCATCTGGATCAACGCCATTCGCGTAGAACGCAAAGTTCAAGGACAAATAGCATTCGGAGTATTCAGAAGATAGTAGTCCAGACGAGATGAGATAAGTCTATCGGTAGCATCATTGACTCAAGACCAATGATATGATATCTCCGCACAAGCATCCTGCTTAGAATAACGTTTCCATGAAAAGATGAAAAGTTCGACATAATTGCGACATAAATGATACAGCTTTGTCAGGTCACGAAGACGAAGAAGACGAAGAATTTTTGCAACTGGTTACCTCTCAATGGTAAACAGTGGCGGCTCTAGGATTTGGCAAGTGGGGGGCCGTTGAGGTGGCAACTTCTAATCATGGGGGCCAACCATTTGTTGTTTGATGTATGTAGCATTAAGTATAGGGTCCCAACAGGGGGGGCCACTGGTGGGGCCAGGCACTCAATAGGGGGGCACAGGCCCCCTGGCCACCCCGGTGGAGCCGCCACTGATGGTAAAGGACTTTTCCAGGGGGCAAACAACCCAGCGGTCGGCGCCAAAAGCTATAGTAGGTTCTGTTCATTAATTGCGCCAATTTTTTTTTTTGGGGGGGGACTTTTAACCCCTCCCCTTGTCAACAACTGTCAAACTTTCAATGACCGCCCTATAATTATGTCAAAAACTTTTGATCCTATCCCTATGATCAGTGACGGGTTCCCTAAAAAGTTTATTTTTTACGATGACCTTTTTGGCTCATCATGGGTCAAAATGTGGTGGTGTCGGTCTTTATTTGCTTGTCATGCCTTTTCCGTTTAAATAATTAGTATTCTATGAAATTTCCTATTTTTATTTGTAAAACATTAAATTATTGACGTAAGCTTCTCTTGACCTCTGTGAACAAATGTCAAACATTTCGGACCCTCCCTATTTTGCTGACGTAATTAATGGACAACCCCTTGGAACTATCTCCGGCGCCAAGCGAATGGTCCAGTCAACGCATTCTTGATTAATGATTGCATAGGTAAAGTCCAAAGTCAGCGAGTCGACTCCGACTCAGTCGAGGTTTTGTACAGTACATACTTCCCGACTACCTACACACTTCACGTGCAGCTCTGTCTGTCTGTCTGTCTCCATAAATAGCTCTTAATGAGCCCCAGCTGTTGCTGGACATTAACCACACCATTAAAAGAGTCTGTCTAAATTTAGACCAACCCTTTACGTCACAACCGTGGGAAGCACAACAAACTGCCTACCAAGACTCGAAGTGGATGCTTCATCGCTCGACCGACGTGCACTGTAATTTATGACTAATCCCGCAGTATCTTGACAAATTGACGTCAAACCCTACCAGAGCAGTACAGAATACCAACAGTAGCATGCAAAGAGGGAAAGGGGACCGGGATGGGGTGGCCCCGGGAATCCACTAGAAGGGGGGGCACATAAAATTGACTCTGAGACCTTTTTTCTCATCAACACTTTTTTACATTAAAATCCTTAAAAATTATCAATTCGGGGCATTATAATATCGCCAACACTGGGTATACAGCAGAGATGGGGGAGGGGGAGGGCATCCAAATTGACTTTGGCCCTGGGCATTTACCACTCTCTCTCTCTTTATCTCTCTCTTTCTCCCTCTCTGCACGCCACTGCATACCATTATATCTAGCAATTTTTAGCTGATCTCACTGTTATGGGGAAATGAATGTAAATTTTTGGAAACTCAGTATCACTCAACCAATAAAACAAACAGAGAAAAAAGAATAGTTCAGTCAGCTATTTTAGTTCACAGCAGCAAATAACATTAAACTGTAGCAACTGTCAACAAAATAAAACGAAACAAACCAGCAAAAAAACTGGTTTCCGTTAAGCAGCATAAAAAGAAATTAGATTTGCAATAGTCCACAAGCAGTCATGATTGATCACAAGGAAAACGTATAACGAGAACATGAGTCATGATGAGTCATGACCATTGAATTCGAAGCCAACAGGACCGCCTCTCAGTTCCATCGATTGTCTTTGATCATGTGAGCCACCTCGATAATGAACTTTCCCTCTTTGTATTTCTGGCTCGACTCAAATGCATGCTCCTATATCAAAAGTCAAAGAAAATGCATCGATGATAATTACTTCAAAATAATCAAACGCAAATCCAGGCCTGAGGAGAGGGGGTGTAGCCGGAATATTGTTCCGGGGCCCATGGAGCTCAAAGGGGCTCGGGTCCGGTGATTAATGCCATAAAAATACTGACAAAGGAAAAAGGTCATCAATACTTTTTCACACACTTATACTTGTATGTACTTGCAACGAGAACTCTGGAATTATGCTTTGAGAAAGACCGAGAAGCAAAAAAAAGGTCATCAGCTTTTTTACATACTTGTCAGGTCAGGGCCCGTGGCTATTTTCTGCACCGGGACCCAAAAGTTCTCTCGGTGGCCCTGCACAAATCACTATAATCACAATCAGTGGTAGGGTCAGTCATGAGTGAGGGTTGTTTAGAGACCCTGCCAAAATGAGTGAAATGTGTCCTCCAACAAATTTAGACATCCTACTGAAATATTGCCTTCATAATCAGCTACACTGCAGTCCTCCAATTTAGAAATTTCTAACACCATCACTGATTGTCACACTCAGTTAACTGAAAACTGCAAAAATAAGTGTAGTACGATAGAACAATTGACCCCAAACAGAGCAAAGTAAACCAGACAATTGTCGATCGTTCAAAATATTGCTTCATGCACTGATTTGTTCATTTCTTTGTTATTCATAAATTGTATACATAACTCAAATTTTGTAATATATGCATTTAGAGACCTTAATTCAACTGTTTATAAGGTTTAATAGTATACTTGACACAGAAATCATTGAAAATCTATCACAAATTGAAATTCTTATACTGCACATGTGCAAGATTTATAGCACAGATGACTTTTGAAAAATGGCATTTCAGAGCATTTTTCTTATGCATCAAGCATCACACCATCATGACATTTTTTAAAACTCTCAATACAATTTCAAACATGGAAAAAATATTCAAAATAATTTTGATCAAGTAAAAGCCATAAGAAAGAAATGGTTTCAATGGAATTTCCACAAGTTCTTTTTGCTTTGCTTCAAAAATAAAATCCTGATTTTATTCTGACTTTTTTATAGTAACAATCCTAGCTTAGTTCCAGTTACTTACATTGGTCTCGTACTTTTACTCAATTGAGTCCGTGAGCCGACCCACAGACCAAAGCACTTTTTAAAATATTTATCTTGAGTAATCACATTAAATAAGCAAACTTAACTAATTTACTTTAAATTTACTATCCTTCTGGAAACTAGAAAAGCAGTAAGCCTCAATAATTCGATAAAATTCTGTTTAATTTTCACAGCTGAAACGCTACACGCTAGAATATCACCACACTGAACAAGACAACTGCACAGATTTCCATTAAAGAAAGTCAAAATGTTATAAAGACAGGAGGAATCCGTACATATTTCCAGCCAAGTGTGGTTTTGCACGAAGAGCAGAAGATGTCAGCCACGGCATGAAGACCTGTCAACAGAAGCCTTTCTTCAGCTTGTCCACAGCCGATGTTCACACTGTAATTGCACAAAGTAAGAGCAACATGTTACTCAGTTGAAACATTTTGTGATAGCACATTCTGGAAAATGCAACAGTAGGCCTACCTCAGCCTTGACCGCTGGCTGTGGCAATGACTATATAACAAGTGAGTTTAATTTCTATAATTACTGGACGATTTGCTAGTTCAAGAGAGAATATTTGACATCAGGACAAACCACAACATTTTTAACATAACAATGTTGTTCTTTGGTGGGAAACTTTCTAAACAGTGGTAACGGTTTGAGAATAATCTGACGAAGGCGAGAACAAAAACTTTCCTGAATAAACCATTCCATGAAAATTTAATCACTGCAACTTATTTTATGAAAAAAAACAATCAAAAAGGTGACTTACACAGAATTAAACAGGTATGCACGCCCTTGACTGCCTTGAAATGACTGAAAAATTCAAAGAAATGCGCTCTATTGTCGTTATATGCAAAATTTCTGGAAGGTAATTAATTCTGTATATATCATAAGGTCAAGGTCAAGTCGTTCTCTTCAACTGCTTCCAGTTATTGACTCCAAAAGAAGTCTCTCCATTGTTCTCTGTTCGTTGCCAGTTACTCAAGTGCTTTCCTTCTCTTCCTGTTGTCTTTCCCTCTAAGTAACTTGTGACCCTTCTTGTTTGAGGTCTTTTCCATAATCAGTCCACCCTGTTCTTTGTATTCCATATGTGTGCATTTGTCTGTTGGTGTGTGTGTGTGTGTGTCTGTAAACTATTTCTGGGATTCTTTGTTCTTCCATTCTAAGGATGTGTTCTAACCATTTCAGTGTTCTTTGTTTGACTGGCATATGTCTGCTGTCTTCTTTCTCTAATTCCTGTACATAGCAAGTCATTCAAATATCAGAAACACATTTTCATTTCAAGGCCAAAAATGCAACAGCTTCTTTTTCCCCACGATTAAACCATCATTCCATGAGAACAGACTTGGAAATAAAATAATCTTGCATATTAAAATTTCAAAATTAATTTCACAAATTATTATTATTATAAGTTGAGTATTTCAAGACAAAGAACATTTACTAGTAAAAGGCACTCTACGATCACCATTTCAATTTCTTTTCCGTCGTGTGTTACCAAAGCAGTATGGTCCTGGAAATGCAATTCTTTACAACAGTGAATTAACCTATTCAAACTTTTACTTAACATATAACAAATTTTGCATTATGATGATAAGAAAATCTAAATATAGAACACATACCTTAGACACGAGTTCATCGTGATTTGCAAGGTGAGCTCTGCAATGCACGCAGCTGTATGTTCTGTGACACTCGTCAGGAAGGTATGCTTGAAATGTCTTCACCATGGTGACAACCTCAATGACGGTATCAACTCACTGCAACAAAGTCAGACAAAAACAGTTTGAGAAAAAAATTCAAAATAGTTCTCAAGTCTCAAGCAGTTATAACACCAAATTGAGAAGCAGCGTTTGCTGCGAAGTAAAGTGCGGGCCTAGACGTCTGACTGGCAACCTACTCAAGGTTAATGGTGTGTGCCACCCGTGTCACTGTATGCCTGAGAGACCGGAGATCAGTGCCAGCCCCAACGCTCAAAATTGAGTATGGGAAAACTTTACTTTTTACTTTAGTGTTTTATCCACTCGCAGTTGATGCTAAGTTTTCAGGGTCTCAGCTCGTTACAAAACCACTGAAGTGGGCTGTAGTTCCAAAAAGTTTGGGAAACCCTATAGTGCAGCATAACTAGAGGTCATAATTCAAACTGTCTACAAACTGGGAGCAACCAAAGACAAAGTACATATTTACTACTATGGTACATATTTACTACTATGGTACATGTTTACTACTATGGTGCTATATGTTTGCAACAGTTTGGATGAAAAGATGTCAACACATCACAAGCTTTAACCCTTTTGTCACGGAAATCTGCATAACCAATATGCTATGAAGCCAAAATATCGGCCTTATGTAACCAAAGGGTTAAATGCATTACATTGAGAACCAAGTGATTAAATGGGATCCTACAAATTAGTGTAAATGTCAGTTAAATATAAAATAAATACTAGGCCAACATGCTTGAAAACTCCATATGCAAGAGAGGAAGGCTATATGAATTATATTATTAGAGGAAGAACATATTTATTCATCATCAGTTCATGTGTTATACAGTATCATACTTCCATAAGTCCAGTGGCGGCTCCACCGGGGGGGCAGGGGGGCCCGTGCCCCCTATTGAGAGCCTGGCCCCCAGTGCCCCCTCCAGTTGGGACCTATACTTAATGCTACATACATTAAACAACAAATGGTTGGCCCCCCCCATGGTTAGAAGTTGCCACCCCAACGGCCCCCCACTTGCCAAATCCTAGAGCCGCCACTGCATAAGTCTTGAGTCTCTCAGTGCTAACTAATAGATATTATATATATATATATATATATATATATATATATATGCATTGTCATATATTTCATTTTAAAACTGAGCTAAACAAGTCCTTAACTAAAGTACATGATTATTTTATTCTATAAAAATGCTTAAAGATTTGGGCAGGTGCTTTTGTAATCACAGATAACAACAAGTAAATTTAACTTACTTGTCTAAAGGTTTATTTCTATTATACAACATGCACTGTGGTGAGTTTTCTTAATTTTGATACCAGAATTGAAGAATGGTGAAATCTGCTCAAAATTGTATGAAGAAAGTTAAGATACAAGTCATAGTGGCTTTTACACATTCGAAATGCCTCCATACCCATCAAGAATACATCTGGTAAGACCACTGCAAATTCAATTTCATATGTGATTACATACAAATTCTTAATTGACACATTTGGACAATGACCATTATATAATACATTGTTGCTGAGCCATTAATAATTATATTTTCGATTACTTTGAATATACCCACAGAAATCGAAAGGTGTGCACAACCTTAATGTTACAGCAATTCAATTACTGACGCTACACAGTGACATGTGCTTGTCTAACGATCAAAGAATGCCATTTGTTCAAGAATTCTCAAATTTATCTTTACGAGTAAACAAGTGTAATAATAAAACGATTATACAGCCTCTGCTAAACTTAAGGCAAGCTACGATGGAACAGGATCTAATAATGTCTTTATTTTTGGCGAAATTGTTCTGTATTACCTGAAAAGCTCTGCTAAAATAAGGCGCTGTGACGAAAAAGAAAATGAAGGCGCACAAAAATCGTGCTCAGATGCTGGACTGCCCGCCCTGGGTAACAAAGGCGAAGACGTTAGCTGACAATTAAACTGTTTTTTCGACAGAAATGACGCCAACAAATGGCATAGACTGCATTTACCGAATTCCAAAGTGACACTAAATGCCGATTGATTGCGAATATTCTCAATTTTTTAAACATCGGCGCAGCTGTTAATCGATAAAAGAGTTGTTTTCTTACCACAGCTGCTCCTTGTTTACATACAAATTTGCTGAATGCGCTGGAACCCTGCTGAGTGGTAATGGGCTGGTCGGTTAACGATGCACTTACGAGCAGCAAGGAACCAGTACATAATGCGCAATACGCCACGCTGGTTGCATGCAATCGATTAGATGTTACAGCCTAACACTGAGTTTGATAAAAACTTAGCATGATTTAAAGTGGCTTAGAAGGCATTACTGCCTGTGTGAAAGCCACTAGAGTACTAACGGGACTTGAACCCGCTCCGTCAGCCTGACGCTCCAGCACGTAACCCACTCTGCCATCTTCCGATATAATTATTAAATGTCACGACTCTCACGAGAGACGAAGTAGGATTCTTGTCATGCAATCGGAAGGTAGTAGATTCGAATCTGACCCTAGATACTGCGTAACAAGTTAACAACCTTTGCTCACTCCTAACTGTCTATGGGGCGAAGGTAACAAGACACCACTTATGTACGGCACTCAGTCATCTTCGTGTGGCGAAAGCACAATCGGACCAGTCTTAGGGCAAATTAATCATCATCACGACTTATTAATTCGTGACAGAGGCGTGGCTTATTTGGCTTGTTAAGGCCTATAGGCTAGAAGTTGGACAATGCAATCAAGTTTCGAGCAACGCGTTAACATACTGAAGTACCCAAGGCAATTAAATTAGTATTAAACAGTCTTGTGAAGTACCTAGTACCAGTAGGCTAGGCCTGAATGCTTTGTAGTATGTACTTCCGGGTATTGATGACGATCTTTATCAGTGCCATATCTAGGATTGTGTGTGGACCGTGTTCCAAATGTCCTTGGGGTCCTGCCATGCTACCCGTCCGTACGTCCCTCCCTTCCAGTGGCCTAGCGAGGGTATCCGGCGCCCGGGGCAAGAAAGATCTACCGATGGTGCTCTTAACTTTAGAAAATTGTAACGAGAAAAAAAGGTTATCAGCTACTACGTGGGGGTCCCTTATGTGTGGAAGCCCCTGTTGCATGGAACATGTGTAGGCCTAACATGCCTAAATAGGCCTTCGCCACTGGTCATTAGGCTAGGCCTATTAGGCCTATCTCCTAACTTCGTTAATAAACAATGACTCAGACTAGGCTATACATGACATCATTCATCATTCAACCGTATAATACCTTGATGGCGCATGTTTCAATCTTAGGCATAGCGAATGATAGAATGTTGCTGTCGGAAATGGCATATATTTCAAGTGGCTTAAAGATATATAGGGCCTAATAAATAAAATTCAGATCTCCTTCTTATTGTTCTTGTTCTTGTTCATCATCATCATCATCATCATCATCATCATCATCATCATCATCATCATTCTTCTCTTCTTCTTCTTCTTCATCTTCGCAGAGCCGTAGCTAGGAGGGGGCAAGCCGCCTCGGACGCCGTTATAGGGGCGGAATCTTCCGTTAAAAGCTTTTAGGCCTAGGCCCTAGAGGAGGGCTAGAGGGCGGTAGTAACATCAAATGAGTAGCAATGGCAACGTTGCGAAAGTAACCATAGGTTCGGCGGAAGAGACTCTCCGCCGATGTAGGCCCAGGGGCCCAGGCCACCTATGGGCTGTTGGCTACAAAACACGGGGATCAGCACCGGACCCTACGGGCATTGAGCCTACGGGTGAAACCTTTACTTTTTTACCTAGAGGAGTAGAGGCCAAAAATTTGTACGTCGCACGTTGTCGCTAGAACTCGGACAAGCAAAAAGGTCATCGCCGGCTTTCAGCAATTGGTATGTCGTACACGGATATATACGTTAGAAGTCGGATAAGCAAAAAAAGTAAAAAAGTAGACCTAATCACCTGAATTTAGGAGCATAAAATTTATACCTGTCCGGGCGCCGAATACTCTAGCTACGGCTCTGCATCTTCATCTTCAACCACATCATCTTTGATTTTGGTGATTTTATTATTATTATTATTATTATTATTATTATTATTATTATTATTATTATTATTATTATTATTATTATTATTATTATATCTGGATTATGAGAACATTGAGACCGCTATACACACACACACACCTATACACGCACAAACATGAAAAAACACTTTAAGTTTTTTTTACTATAGTTCATGAACAAAAGTTGACATACTTTTAATAAGTTAGTCTGTGAATTGGCATCAGCAAACATGAAACTGCAACTTTCCAACATTAAGCTAAACATCAACAGAATTTGCAGCCTTAAGAAACAAAAGCACTTATCACATTAAAGTTGGACGGTCTTTAAAGGGTTTTCGTTTTTCTAAGGTTTTGCTGTATTTTTTGGCAACGCCTAACAGACACTCTCCTAACTGGTGATATAGGCTATAAATATAGTTGATACTTTTTTATTATTACGCACAAACTGTAAACTGCATGTGTTTCAAAATTTGGACTAGTGACTAATGTCAATTCAAAAAAATTTCAGCTAAAATAACTTAATGACTAGGCATATTGTTTTGCGAAACAGTCCTGTCTTTTCTCATTTTCAAAAAAATATTTGACCGTGTTAATTAAAGAATAAAATTCCTTAATGCAACCTCTGTCTTATATATATATATTATTGTTTTGCTCGAAAATACAATCCAATACCTCCTTTTCATTGAATTCATGTGAACATTTCCAATTTTCAATGATCGCCACCTGAAGCTCTGCGCCACGTAATTAAAGAATTAAAATCAAAACTGACTTTGTGACACTGTACACGTATTTTTGTGTACGTTAAAATGTTTAAGATCCTCTGCTACGAACAATTGTTACATAGCATATATATGACGCTGCAATGATATATTAAACTACGATTCTACGAACAATTGTTACCAATAGCAACGTCGTCTTCGTCGTCCACCAACGTCGTGACGTGTGTGTGTGTCGTGTGTGTGTGTGTGTAACAGACAGAGAGACATGTGTCTTAATATTATAGATATATATATATATGTGTGTGTGTGTGTGTTGTGTTAGTAAAGGCCAAATAAAATATCAGGTCAGAGTTTCTCTTGTTTGTGCGAACAAACATAGGCCTATTGACGCTTATGAGCCGCTAAATTATTTTGCTTACATGTATATTCAAGCTCTGATTACAAACATTTTAAAATCTATAATCGGCTCTTCATGTCAGAATGTCGACAGTTTCTGGTCTATGTAACGTACTACTCGTTAAATCAATTTTCCCCGAATTCTAGTCTACATCGATTCGTTGAAATTTCCTTGTGAAAAGAATCCTCTGTCGCGTAACAGGCAAAAAACTAAATGAATCGAAAAAAGCCGAGTCTCAGTCTCTGTATCTTACTTGCTAGACTCTTTTCGGCGATCGATTTTTCTGCCAACTCAAGGGTGTAATTACCACGCGGGTGTCCCAAAAAATTGACTATAAAACGGAATTTCGTATAATCGACCTCTGACAGACTAGGACTCCAGAATTAATTTCTCATCTGTGCGCGATGAAGCTCTGTACAATAAATTTCTTCATTCCGTCTAGGCTGCAAGTTCGTTTTGTTTATATACAAATTTATGTGTAACTATAGATTCTACACGACGACTTTACACGAGGTCACAAGTGCTAATTGTTCAAGTAGAGGGTGGGGCCAAGCAGTGGCGGTTACAGGATTTCTTGGTGGGGGATGAAATGAATTCATAGGATGTTGGTGGGGGATGAAAATAGAAGGGGAAAATCAATAAACTTTGTCGAAAAAACTGACAAAAAGTATCCCTAATTTTACTACACTTAGGCCTACTAGTAAAATTAGAGATAATTTTTGTCAGTTTTATCTTTATATTCATAACTAAAAGACAGATACTGTATACTGCTGTTGAGCAGACATGTTCTGACGAGAGTACTCGCTTCCAAAAATCGATTTCCGCTAAATGTTTACTAGTTTATTAGTTTTGTTTTTAGATTTCTATTAGGCTCTCGTCACTTTTAAAAAGATAATGGCACGCATTAGTGACAAAATCAATGTCTACTGTATACGGAGAAAGCTCTGATCGATATAAACGTCGATGAAGACGCTGGAGTGGTTCTTCTATGAACAAGGTAATTATTACCTGAAATGCTGAACAAAGTATAGCCGCCTGGCGAGTCAGTTAGCTATAGCACCTAAGCTGGAATCTATAGGAGCACTTTGATAATTGAACGTACTGGAAATATAGAGAATACAAATCCTTGACTGGTGAAAAAATTAAGCAGTTGTACCTACCAGGGACGCACTCAGGTAACGTTGCAAATTAAAAACAGTATTTGAAAACTATTGCCCTCTGAGAAAAACAGCCACTCATATAATTAATTATTATTGTCGTCAACTGTGAATCTTCTACGTTATTTGATTAAATTTACCGCACATTTCTTGACTAGATGTAGTGCTGATTCCGCCGATGGCATTTTTTCAATCAATTGGCGCAAACTTGGATGAAAAAGTGGGGGAGTAATTCTTATATGACTTATGGTAGCCTTGTATGAAGCCTTGTATAGTAAGATCCCTACGGTAGCCTCTCGAAAAGTGGGGAGGAGGGGGCTCGAGTCTACAGACCTAACAGAAGTTTTGCGACCATGGCTGAAGGGTTTTTATTTTAATTAAAAATAGGGCAATGGTAGTGGGTCAAGTAGTACGATTTTATTCCGAAGCAGCGTTACAACTCAAGCTGCGTTAACTATAGTAGTAGTATGTAGTAGTAGTAGTATGTATGTATGTATGTATGCATGTATGTATGTATGCATGTATGTATGTAATGTATGTATATAGTATGTATGTATGTATGTGTGTATGTATGTATGTATGTATATGTAGTATGTATGTATGTATGTATGTATGTATGTATGTATGTATGTATGTATGTATGTATGTATGTATGTATGTATTTATGTACGTATGTATGTATGTGTGTATGTATGTATGTATGTAGCATGCCGACGACATCTTAAAATCGAGAAATCTTGTCGTCTTGTGATCAAATCATCTTCGCTGGTTAACTTTTCGGGATGAAAAATGCATGTATAATTCGAACGAAATACTGACAAATTAGAGCAGTCAACACGGTTGGCTGGGCATCCGAAATGAAAAAGATAACAGAACTATACGCGATGTTTGGCGCTAGGCTAATAGTAAAATTAAAAGACTGGTAAAATTCTGAAAGCTAAGACTTTATGTAGGCTATACAGCATATCAAGATATCGCTTGATTTGTGAACCGCAGAGAGAAAGATTGACAACGCAACACACAGGGGCGTAGCAGCCATATGGACAACCTGGCCAAATGCCAAGGGCCCCCGATCCGCAAAGGGCCCCCGACCCGAGCAAAAACAAATTTGTTCGCAAAGTTGTAAGATCGAAAGACCGACAAGCAAAAAAGGTCGTCAACAATACCAACAAGCAAAAAGGGTCGTCAACATTTTCGCAAACTTCTCAGATCTCTCTGGAAAGGGCCCCCTGCCCGTTTTTCGCCAAGGGCCCCCAAGTATATTGCTACGCCACTGGCAACACAACTCTGTGGTAATAAAATCCCACCAGCAAGAAGACTTTAGCGGCCAAATTCCGTTCATTCATCAGACACTGTAGTTATTCTATTTCCAGGACATCAATGAGACTGAAAAAGAGGAGCAAATCAACTAGCTCCCTCCCCACCAGACCAGTTCCGCTGGAAGTCCATGGACGAGAGACAGACAGACAAACAGACAGAAACAGACAGACAGACAGACAGAGACTCTTTTCCAGCGGTGCAAATGAACTACAATTTGTCGGCAGAAGAAGACGATATAGCCACAATTTCCGTTCGATATCTAAGAGTCCAATAATCGAGCGACCGACCGACACCGGCTCCCCTTCCCCTACCCTTCCCCCAACCTGATTTTCAGACGACCGCACACCGAGAACCGTCCTCCGACCGCCTGACTCGATGATCCGCTCAGCAGCAGCAGCAGCAACAGCAGCAGGCAGCGGCGGCGGCAGACGACACGCGAAGAATACGAATGAGGTTCCGTCACAGAGATTCGAGTGCGGAGGACGGAGAATCTATACACTAAACTGTATACGTCTTCTCCGGCGCCGGACGAAGTGCATCACCCGAGCATTGTTCGAAGACGCTTCACTTCTGCCAAGACACGTGACCTAAATGAAAGAGGACGACTACCGAAGAAGAAGACGAAGAAGAAGCGATCACCACGCTTTCTTTCTTCGGCAATTTGCAAAATATATAGCGCCACAGAGCTGGCATAATTGGCAAAAACTCCGTGGTCACTCATCGGATAATTAATCGTATCGTCTTATCGTAACAACCTCGGTAATAGATACCCGTTCTAAGAAGAGAGATAGAGAGAGACAGACAGACAGATACAGCAGATACAGAGAAAGACACAGAGACATATATATATATATATATATATATATATATATATATATATAGAGAGAGAGAGAGAGAGAGAGAGAGAGAGAGAGAGAGAGAGAGAGAGAGAGATGGCGTGACTAAGTTGCATTCCACAGCTAGCAATAGTTTTTGCAGCGAGTTTTGGCATTGTATGCTTCTGAAATATGATGCATCTGCCGATGCAGTCTGATGTCATCCAGCCAGGATTACAGCAGCAGCAGCAGCAGCAGCAGGAGCAGCAGCGTCAGGTGCGTCGCACGTGAAGCGAAGGCAAGCACGGTTCCTCCTGCAGTTCCGCACACTGGTGCAGTGCGTCTGGAGCCAACGGTCATCTTCTGTTATTCAGTCTACCATCGACGCGCTCTTCGACGACCTTCAGAGATCATGGCTGTCAAGGACGATCCCGGAACGTTTTTCCTCTACGACTTGGCACCGGTTAATAATTCTTCGTCTCCGGGCGGCCACGAGTATTCGATCGACGCGGTCCGGCCCCGGTCGGCGGACGACCTGCTGTCGCTGACCGCAGAAGGAGTCGGCGGCGATGGCGACGGCGATGGCGATCGACGCCTGAAGGACTTTTGCAACGACACGAACAGCTTCGAATATGAAGATTTTACGCAGATCGAAGTCGTGCGAAACGTCTTCGTCGCCATCTATACGATCATCATCGGGTTCTCTCTGATCGGTAACTTCATGGTCATCTGGACAATAGCGCGCAACAGACACATGCAGACGGTAACCAACTATTACATTCCTCAATCTGGCCGTGGCGGACTTCCTCGTATCGCTGGTCGTCATGCCGTTGAAGCTGGTCGAATACACCGCCCCCTGTCGGTGGGGAATTCTCGGTCATTCGGCCCTCTGTCCGCTGCTCTACTACATTCTACCGGTTTTTGTATTCACTAGCGTTCTGACGTTGGCTGCCATCTCAATAGAAAGGTACGTCAGCAGTGCGTCTTATATGATTTGCTACCTAAGCAGTGTGTGTGTGTGTGTGTGTGTGTTTTCCGCCCCGCCCCTAGGCCACAGAGTCTTCGTGAGCTTACAATATAAGACTGATTTAAGATGCATTGAGTTTGACGTGATCTGTTCGTTACTGAAGCTGAATTACTTTTAAAAAAATCCATGCTAACGGGATTCAGGAATAGGGGACACACATTGGCTTAAACTTGGACGAAAAAGTGGGGGCTCAATCCCTGCACCGTCCTCTTCCCTATGGTAGCCTCTAAAAAAGCTGAGTGGGCTCGAACCTAAAGGTCTGATAGAAGTTTACGCCTATGTGAACAAATCAACATTTTCTAGTTTTAAAAAAAGCAGTCAGTGAGATAAATGGTCGTCAATGTGTTCTTGACACGTTCACGTATTTTGTTCAGATCGTCCTATGGACACTCCTCCATCGAAAATTTCTCAATTAACCTAGAGTCGATATTATCCGAAATCGTATAAGCGTGTTTTTCATAGCAATCCGGAGACTAGTTCTATATATTTAGAAACCCTTCTCCTCAAATTCCTTTCAAAAAATGGTGCTTTGTCCGCCGAATCATCAAAACTGAAGTTCCACTCTTATACCATGGCGCTGTTCCGTTTTTCTTTCTTATTTTAAATAATTAGTTTTTATTAAAACCAATACAAGTTCATAAATGGATATTTTCTTTCTTTCAGCTTAGACGCATTAAAATGTACGACACCTTCGCTTAATATATGCAATATTAAACGAAACTTTTATTTTCAACTTCATCTTCCGTATATATCTTATTAAATTCTTAAGAAAATAACCAGTTTGAACTCTTTTGTTTGTCTCATTTAGGCCTAAACCTTCAAACCTTCAAACTGATCGTTCGACTTCCTAAAATGGTAATGAGAGTAAATGATAATTTTAAAATAATTGCTCGAATTTTGTTTGCCCCCTCCTATTCTAAAACCCTATAAAGCGTCAATGAAACATATACAAGATGCCACGTTCTGATATTGCCCTAAGCATCGTCTTCACCAATATATTCCATCAGATACATACAAACTACGTAATCACAATGTAAGAATTAATAATTACCAATATACTATTCCTTTTGCTAAAACTAACACTAGAATATTTACTATAAAATTTTTTGGACCTCGAATCTGGAATGCCCTCCCCGCCTATATAACTAATATAATAAATTTAAATGAATTTAAAAGAGAAATTTAAAAATATATACTACTTTCCAAATAACAAACTTATCCAATTAATTAATTAAATTTATTGCTATCTAAATGACTTATGTTAATTTGTCTACTAATTATTACATATTTATAATTTACTAAATTTCTATGTAAGAAACTTATCAAATTAATTAAACTCTTTAATATCTCAAGGACTTATGTTAATTGTCTGCTAGTTATTTCATATGTATAATTTATAATTTACTATTGTTACTACCACATTCTTAGGTTACCTCCCTGCGTGAACATTGTTCTCTTTTGTTACTTTAAAATAAAATTAATTCTATAATTCTTTAAAAAATTCTTTAAAAATTCTATAATTCTTACACTATTACTTTAATTAAGAATATTACTTGATGTCTAATGCTCGTCTATACATTTAACAATTCAATGTATCAGGTTGCCTCCCTGGCGGGATATGTTTCCCTTTAGGCAACCCTTTTCTTCTCAACATTCCACTTATAACTCTTGCCTACTATATGATGTACTATTAACTGAAAATTCTAGTAGAATATTAAATTTTAATTTGACTACTTCTCAGGTTTCTTTTTTTTGTTTATTATTCTATTGTATATACATACTAAAATTAGTCTTGTGAATATTCTGCGAATTTTCTTCGTCTTATTTTAAATTCAATTGATGTCATTTATTGTAATTGATGTCAGACATGCCTATGCCTACATCATACGTGTATGTCAAGCTGAGTTGAAATAAACCTCCGTTCAGTTTAGTTCAGATCATATTCATTCGCGGAACGAAGTTAATTGCCTATAATTTAGTTAGTGGCAAGCGAAGCGAAAGGTAAACTGAGTAGGTTGATTCGAGGAAGTGTGTACTTTTGCCCGCATTCTGACCATATATACGGCGAATCCAAACACATCCTGTTATTGTAGCGTTTTTACGACAGCCTTGGTAATAACGTGTGCGTCGCCAGAGCAGCTTACTTATCAGTATAGACGTCGGTCAAATCGCGCATGTAGCGATAACGCAACGGGCGCTACATAAACCGACGTTCATATATATATCGGTTAGCGATGGCTGTCTTGAAAACAAAATCAGAGCGGAGGACGATTTGGCTGCGAATAAAGAGCGTTTTATTGTGTTTTGGGCAGTGACCAAAGCCAACCAAATGAATTTTCACCTATTCAGAGTCACAGTGGCGTAGCCAAGGGGTTGGGGTTAACCCCCACACTGGCTGCCGAAAACAAAATATTTTAATGAGTTTCTATTTTCTATTTTTAATTCTGGGACGCGATTTTAGGGGTTAAACCCTTGGCTATAAAATGTAACGGTTTAAGAGGTGACGACCTGTTTTTGCTTCTCAAGATTGATTTTTCCGAAGTTGGTCACCGGTCAAAACCAAAAACCAAACCCCCTTCCGGAAATCCTGGCTACGCCACTGCAGAGTCATCATCTTCACTTTCTGCTTGCATGGCGACTATATAGCTATTACACTTGCTCGGCTTTGTGTTTAGTCTAAAAACTTCTAAAATTGTCAAATTCGTCTATTTTCCAAGTCTTCTTTGATGTTATCCATAGTCAGAGCTAATGGTAATTATGAATTTTAACTGCACAGTCGTAATATTCAGAGACACCTATCGGTGGTACTCCAAATCCGAACCGCAAATGAGCAACCGGTCAATTCCAGACATCAGATGTTTGTGTTGGGTTTCATCAGTCGCGAATTCAACGTAAACTCAATCGGAATTCATGTTACAGGTCGCAGTAGTAAAAGACTTTACACTTCGACTTTACGCTTGTTAGTCTTACTGTGACGAACTGCGCAGATGGATTTTCACTGCAAGCTACTGTCTGTAGCTGCCGGGTCAACTTCCGAACCAACCGGTAATAACATAACTTCGCTCGCATCGGTGTCGACTTCTCTTCATCTATACCTTCTCTTCTTATCTCCGTTCCTTGTCTTTTCTCGTTGCTGTTCTGTCTTTGTGTGTCTTTCTCATAGGGCCTGTAGTGTTATAGAAGCCTACTTTTTGGGGTTTGTTTTTCGCGTTAAGGAGCTATTACGCCCACGCATGCAGTGTCAGAGCGTCAGACATTTGAAGAGTGCAAAGTAAACACAAGCAGTGTTTATTCTAGGCCCTTTTTGGGAGAGGATTTCCTCCCTCCCCAAAGTTTGAAAATTCACCAAAATTTCTATATGTTGCATTAGGGATAGAAATTTTCCCCAAAAATGTGACGAGATGGGGTTTTTATTTTGGAGAGGGGAAAAAGAGAAGGATATGACCATATAGAAGAGCATTTGAAAGAAAATTAAGGATGTGATGACCTGTTTTGCTCGTCAAGGTTTTTGGGCAGACAAACCTTCTTCCTCCCCAAACATTTCAACCCCCCCCCAATGTCAATGTGGCTAGAATAAACACTGAAACACAAGGACGTCTGAAACGCCAATTTATAGACAAGATCGTTATTATAAACCCGTCACAGCTTAGGGTAAGGGTTTCTAATTTTCAGCGCACGTGCCACGGGACATGGAGAAGCGGATTTTCAAAAGGGAAAAACATAGACTCTGTTACGTTTCGAATAACAGTAGTGTCCCTCCTCGGTCAAATACCTCCAAGTTTGGAGAAAGGTCATTCTCATGCAAAGGGAATTCGTTACTGTGGAACTCGTTAACTGACGTTGTGTCGGAAGTTGTTTCCTCTGCGGAATCCTTTCTTAAGAACTTAAAAACGCACCTATTTAATAAAAGATTTAACTGACATATGTCAAAGGGCTTTTGTCGTAGGTCTGATAAAGTCATTTTTTGATTGGTTTATAATAATTGTTTTTTGTTTTTATTATTAAATCGATATATATATATATATGACTCTGATAATATTAATTAATAGTCATTAGTTATTAGTTAACTTAGTATTACCTTTTGATGTCATTGAATTCATTGTGTTCGTATTATTATTTTGATGTCATTGAGAAATAAATGATTCTTCTTCTTCTTCTTCTTAGCCTTGTTTACTGCGCTATAGAAATGGTCTAGAAATAAATAAATAAATAAATAAAATAGAACTTCGTTATAACGGACTCGAATATAACGTATACCTGGTTATAACGTACCGCAATGTACGGCCCCGTGTGATATGCTACCGTAATGGATGGTATTGGATATAACGTATACCTGCTTCGTCGGATATAACGTACTAAATTTTGCAGACTCGCTAAGTACGTTATAACGACGTTCTATACTGTATTCAGTATTCTAAACGTGAGTTATAATATAGCATTGACTTTTAGAACCAGACTTTTTATGATTGAGTAATCTATATCGTAGAAACTGACTGCATAGAAAGGCTTGTAAGCCAATGATCAAAGTCTTCTTCTTCGTAGTATTCTGCCCTTAGGCAGGTTTTGTATTCCATTTTCGCCATTCATTCCTGTTCATAGCTTTCTCCTTTAAGTCTTTATAGTCCTTTTCCATCATCCAGTCAAGTAGCATCTCTCGTGGTCTTCCTTTGGTCTTTTCCCCCTCTAGTTGTCCTTCTATTTTTCCCTTAGGAGTGAGTCTCCTCTCATTATCTGTCCCATCCAGGTCTTTTGTCTTGTTCTTGTTGTGTTGATCATCTCTTTCTTTTCCTCCACCTTTTTCAGCACTTCCTCGTTTGTCTTACAGTGTATGTTCTGTCCAGCTGATCTTCTCCATTTTTCTCCAGATCCACATTTCAAAGGCCTCTAGTCTTGTTATTTCCTCTTTTCTTAGAGTCCATGTTTCCGATCCATAAAGTGTCACGCTCCATATCAGTGTTTTGATAAGTCTTTTCTTCAAGTTTCTGTCAAAGTCTTCTAAATCAGTCAAATAGAGTATGCATCAAAAACGCGCTTTGATTAATGACGGTCCATTTTTCATTAATCCAGTATAGCTTCACAGAATAACGGACAGCTTAAATTTTTAATGAGCATTTTGCTCTCGTTTTGAACTATCAAAGGTTGGACAGATTAGTGGACCGAACGAATCACCTCTGGTGTCGAGAGAGTTTGCATAGCGATGTACTTGCCATGGCGAAGGCTTCGTCGATACGAAATTCGAATTTCCGATCGACACATTAGCGACGGAGGAAAGCATTTTTTTCAGTTTCTGCTAGGGCGGGCAGGGTTGGTTACACAGGCACCCGCAGTGTTTAATCTATAGACTCCTGGATTCCGGGGGAGGGCGAAACTGACAAAGCCGGGGGAAAACTGACAAAGCCGGTGGGAATTAGGCAGTAGACAGGGCAAGGACAGGACAGGACAAGGCAGTAGACATAATATATTTAGATTTTGCCAAAGCTTTTGATAAAGTACCCCACATAAGGCTGACTGCCAAACTGAAGTCCTGTGGAATAAGGGGCAATATTCTCAGATGGATCGAAAATTGGTTGAAGGGAAGAAGACAGAAGGTTGGCATTAGGGGAGGCCATTCGCAATGGGCAAGAGTTATCAGTGGAGTGCCTCAGGGCTCAGTGCTTGGGCCATTGCTTTTTCTAATATATATAAATGATATCGATGAAGGATTACTGTCCAAAATCTCAAAGTTTGCCGATGATACAAAGTTATGCAGAAATATAGATTCGGAGGATGATGCAAAAATTTTACAAGAAGATCTAAGGAAATTGTTTCAGTGGTCTGTGGACTGGCAGATGCTTTTCAATATTGATAAATGTTCTGTAATGCATGTTGGGAAGTCTAATAATGGTAATGAATATTCTTTAGGGGAAGGTTCTAACCACAACAGAAAAAGAAAGAGACTTGGGGATAATCACCCATAGAAGTATGAATCCATCTCACCAATGCATGGAGGCAGCAAAAGGGAAACCAAATGTTGGGAATGGTGAAAAGGACAATTGTGAGTCGTGACAAAGAGATAATCATTAAACTTTATAAGTCATTAGTAAGGCCTCATCTGGAATACTGTGTTCAGGCTTGGAATCCATTCTTGAAAAAAGATATAGAACTTTTAGAAAAAGTGCAAAGACGAGCAACGAAGATGGTCAATGGGTGCCATAATTTAAGCTACGAAAAAAGACTTCAATATTGTGGACTGACAACATTAGAAAGGAGAAGAGAGAGAGGGATTTGATAGAAACATACAAAATAATGACTGGGAAAGTAGATGTGCCATATGATCGATTCTTTACATTGGCACACTATAGCAGCACAAGAGGCCACAAGTGCAAATTGTTTAAGCAGAGAGTTGGTCCAAGAAAGAAAAACTTTTTTAGTGCAAGGGTTGTGGACAAATGGAACAGTTTGGACGAGGTGGGAGTGACAGTTGAAACAGTGAACGGATTCAAAGGCTATCTAGATAAACTAGGTTATTGAATGCAGATGGTTACATCAGTGGTTTTCACACAGGCTTACTTAGCCTCCTAAACCACTTAAAATCACATTATTATTATTATAATTCTGCTAGGGGGCTGCTGTTAGTTGATGCAGTATGACAAAATTTCCGGGAGGAATTTGAAATTTCCGGGGGGAAGGGCAATTTTCCCATCCGGAAACCGCCTAGATTAAACCCTGGGCACCCCCGACAACAACAACTGCGAGGATTGAATATATGATGATGGCCTGTTGTGCCTTGCGATACCTGTCAGATCTTCCAATTCAATTGAGTATTTTCAGATCCAGGCTTAAAACGCATCTCTTTCGATTAGCTTTTCCTCCATCGTAACGTTGTTCCTACTCTTTCCCTCTGGCAGACCTCTAGAATGACCTGGTCTTTTGCGGATGGAATTGAAGTTCCATCGATTGACACCCTTGGGTATTAGAACTGGTGCTATAAAAGTGAGTGCAAAATTATTACTTCTACTTTGCTGGACACCGGAAAAATACCGCAGGTGAATTGACGCATTTGAAACACGGTTCTGGAGAAAATGCTGAGGATCTCATGGACAGCCAGGAAAACAAATCAAGAGGTGATTGCAGAAATCAAGCCAAACACACCCTAGAATGACTGATCCTAAAACAAAAGCTCGAGTTTTTAGGCATATTGTGAGAAGACACGATTCTTTGGTGAAATTATTGATGCTAGCAGCTGTTGAGAAAAAAGAAAAAGAGGAAGACAATAGAGTGAGAAGGATAGATAACATTATGGAATCAATGAACATCGAGGAACTGAGAAATGCGGTCAAGGACAGAAAAGGATGGCACATCAAAGTCCATAATGTCACACAAAGTCGGAGACGACTGAACGACTGAAAAAGAGAGACCCTGCTGTGATATTCTCGGAAAATTATCTTCCATGATAATTCATATTCGTTCGTCGTTTGCCGCGTATCATTTAGCGTAAGACTGTTACCGTCATCGCTGCGTTCGTTGTCATCCATGTCTAATTTACGGTAACCGGAAGCTAACTGACTTTCTTATTCGTCATTTGCAGTGATTCCATGACGACGACTTTCACTGTGACCTTTATAGTCGTTACACTACTCCTGATCACCATGGCTGTCATAGCCTGTATCATGATGGAAGAGACCGATTAGGTCTTCGCGTATGCAACTGAGATAGTCATTACTGCACACCTTGGTCTTCATGTCTGATTAGATGAAGCTGCAGTTTTCCCGACATTTGGTGTCAGGAACCAGTTCTAAACAGTGGCGGCACCACAGGGGCTCGGGGGGCCCGTGCCCCCTATTGAGTGCCTGCCCCCCCCAGTAGTCCCCTGTTGTGACCCTATACTTAATGCCAAATGGTTGGCCCCCATGATTAGAAGTTACCACCCGAACGCCCCCTGCTCCCACTTGCCAAATCCTGGAGCCGCCACTGATTCTAAACCAGTTGCGTTTAAAAACGTTCCATGACGAATAAGAAACGAGATGACATTGCGAAATGAGGTCGGTTTCAAGGCCAACACTGACATCGATGCATTATTATTAGAACGACAACTGGCGATGTCTTTTCTCTCTCTCTCTAAGTCAACGCAATGCATTCGATGAGCAATCGCCGAATTAGCGCATGGATATCAGAGCAGCAAAGCGCACGTTGAAACCCTCGTTCAGCTATTTTCCGTTACGCTGACGAGCTCTTGGGTTTTTGGTGCAAGAACGTACAACGAAGAAAACCTTTCGCGCGTGCAGATGAAAGCAGTTTAGCGGATTTGAGAACAGCTGCGTGCTAACTGAATGTCTTCTTCTTATCGGCAGTCTTTTTCTGCCTGGCTGCAAAAGCCCTTCGCACGTAATGTAGTATAACTATAAGTCTGCACGTCGTACGCACCTACTTCTTCCCACTGTACGTTGCGGACATGCGAATGATTTACTGCTCTGTTGAGCGTCCGACAGATCACTTCTCTGCACGTTTTTGAAGTATCGTTTGGTTATGTTACGGCATGCACAATGCCACTGGCATACCAGCAACAAGGCACGGGTGGCTCAGAGATCTGTTAATTGTTCGGCTGCAGCAACATTTCACCTCTCGACAGCGCCATTGGAGGGTCCAGCGGATCAGCACAGGGGGTGGGGGAGGGGCGTTCGACACCAAAAACTCACCCGAACAACTTTAGTTTGCTAATTTTTCATCATGGCAAAAAAGCCGAAAAACTGTAGGCCTATAAGGGCGCGAATAAATATGCGAGTGTTATATTTTGTTCCGTTGAGTAATCTTAACAGACACGCATCAATAAATATGGAAGGGACAAGGCGTGGCAAAATGTGAACTGGAACACAGTGTCCCAGAGGCGTAGCGAGGGTATCCGGCGCCCGGGGGCGAAGTGTACCGTTGGCGCCCCCAGCAGTGCTGACGACCAAAAAAAGGTCGTCAAGTTGTTGTCGGCGCTCGGCGTCCCTCAAGTCTTACGGGCGCCCCTCTTCATAGTAGTGCTGACGAGCAAAAAAAGGTCGTCGCACATGTTTCTTCTTTTTTATTATGCATTTCACTTACCCCAAATACACAATTTTGGCGCCCCCACCTCGGCGTCCGGAGGCATATGCCCCTCTTCCCCCTCGCTACGCCTCTGAAGTGTCCTCTCAACCGAATTTCTGGATTAGCCGTGCACGGATAGAACGCCTAAAGTTGCTAGACAGAAATAAGTAAAACTCTGTTCATCGAAGGCGCTTTAGTACAGGTTTTCGACTTCCGGTCGTTATCTGACATGTCTCTGCTAAAATGTGATTTTTCACCTACATTTCAGACAAGAAACATGTCTATAAATGGTCGACTTGGCGCGAAAAACACCTTATTAACCCTCGCTGCTGCCCCCCCCCACCCCCCCACACACACGCACACATACAAGAGATGCAGTTTGACGTCAAGGCTTTTTATACTATAGCAACCCACCCACGGCCTTCTACTGTATAGTTAACAGTGTAAGGAGCTTTGCCGATGGTGATCCATTGCCGTTTCGAACTAATTGCCTTGATGAGGGGCGAGGTGGAAACGGAAGAAGAGAAATGGAAATGGGAGGAGTGGAAGGGGTGGAAAGGGAGGGAGGGAGGGGGACTGCTAACGACCGACCATCCGATGCAATCTGCGGAATGTCCGCGAATAGTGCCAGCCGTCTGTTCACGTCTCGCCTTTAAACTACTTTCCGCGATGCTTTTAATAATAATGAGTCAGTCACGCGACTAAAAACGTCGCAAATCTAATAACGTTCGCGAGTCATTTTGCAGCCTAATCCTTTCCGTGATGACTCTAATTTCCTTGCATACTGTAGGCCTATCTTCAGCAGAACTTTACGTATCTTAACATCCGATCGGTACCCTTTGGCTAGTCAGTTCAACCGGATTCACGTAACCCCGCCGTGCATGCTCATTTTAAAAAAAATTTTAATGTGACTGAGAAAGTAGTTTCTGTCAATACGGCTGTGAGTAAAACAGAGTATAATGTCTACTTCCACAATGCGACAAGTTCTTCGCAGTCTAAGCGACTTTTTATCGACCGCCAATGCCTCATTAGATCTACTGCAATTTTGGTGCACGAGAGCCAATGGGAAAAACATAGAAACGTTTATTTGGTATGCCCTAATGCAGTTATTACTAGGCCTATGTATGCGCTTTATTCGTTTGTATCTCTATCTGTCTATCTCTCACTTCTGTCTATGTCTGTCTGTCTGTCCGTGTCTTTGTTTGTCTGTCTCTGTCGGTCTGTCTCTCTGCCTCTTTATTATTATTATTATTATTATTATTATTATTATTATTATTATTATTATTATTATTATTAGGGTGACAACTTATATAGCGCTATTTTAAAGCTCAGGCAGTAGACGAGAGCACTTTACAGAAAAGTTCCATAAGATGTACTAAAAAGATGTGTGCTTTTAACCACAAAAAGATGATTCGCAGAAAGGCAGATCTGAGAAACAAAATTATCAACTATTAGTGCTAAAACACCGATATTTTTATTTTGAAAAAACTGATTTATGAATAATATGTATATTGCTTATTTCATTGCAAAAGCAATGGCTTCTTAACAATAACTGCATTAACATAGTTTATTATAAACTGTTTTGTTGAATCTATTGATAGTTTTTGATTAAATTTGGTAAACTTGGGTGTTTGCTATTAAAATAATACAAAACAATATCCTTCATAAAGTGATCCACTTCTTGGCACGCTAGTGGGTTCTGCTTTCTTCTCATGCCCAGCAACCATTGTATTTATGATTTCTAATGATGATCATTAAGTGGGTTTAGAGGTGAATTGTAGTTAAATTATGGCAAGCTTTAGAACAGTGGTTCTCAACCCTTGTTCCGTACCACAAGTTCCGCAAGACGGGGTCTAGTGGTCCGCGGCATCTGAAAAACGTAAATAAAAATTAGACATATTAATTTTCCATGTGAAAAATCTAAAAAGTGAGACGATCAAAACAAGGTCATCAGCACAAAAAGGTTATCGGCACATTTTGTGTGTATTCTGTGCATTTTCTACGTGAAAAAGCATGACAAGCAAAAAATAACAAAAGGTCATCACCGCCTCTTTGGAGCAGATGACTGCTCAATTTAGCAGGTGGTCCGCGAGATATTTTTGAACTTCAAAAGAGGTCCGCGAGGCAAAGAGGATTGAGAACCACTGCTCTAGAACACGAAGTAAAAGTTGACATTCAGTATTTGGGTTTCCAAAGGATTAGCCAAAATTCCCCAAAATGTGCTGCCAACGTGTGAAGATGTTTTAAGAGCGTGTTATTTTTAACAGCAAAAAGAGAGACATAAGACTGTTGATGTTGTAAAAACTTTTGCATCTGAAGTGATTGAGATATATAATAAGGCCAGCATACCTACTATTGCATTTGTCAGCATAGTGAAAAAAAAAGTGAAAAGGCTATTTGAGAAATGGAATGATCTGCAGAAAAAACTACCTGAAAACTGGATATTGAAAAATTGATCCAGTTACATCAAACAGGATGCAATAACTAGAAGACAGAAAATGAAAATTAACAAAGGTTGAAGGCAAAACAAAAGAGAAATGGGAGAAAGTAGCACTGCTTTAGAAGAGTTTGAAATGAATTACAATTCAGAAAACAGTCCAAATGAGCTTTGCAGTGATGTCAATTACACGGGCAACGATGGGGAGACAGAAGAGGAAGATAGTGACAATCAGTGCTGTTCTAGCAGTGGTCCACAGAATAGACATCAGTATCTAGCTGCTGTCGGTGATGAGGACGAAAATATAAGAAAATTTGCTTATGCAAAATTTCACTAGTTCGGAGTAATCATCAACACAGTGGTAGAATTCTTTGTTTTGACACGAACAATATTACAATCAACTTCAGACTCCTACTTCAACATTGATTGGGAACGGGTGAAATTTGACATCCCTCCACTCGTGCATGACATCACTTCAGGAGCCATTGAAAATCATGCAGAAATAAGTATGCCATATTATCCATGTCATGCACAAGATGTGGAAAGACATATCAAGTATGTTTCTGTAGCCTTCCATAAAGTTTATGGACATGATTCACGCCTTGGAGTTATAATTCAAATGAAGAAATCAAGATCAGAGTTGCCAACTATAGAAAGCAAATCACATTTACTGCACTAATAGTTAAACTGCAGCACTGTTTACGTATGATTTTGTTCTTATTCGGTCAGTTTTGTTCAATTTAGAAGATGATATGCTTCTCATAGCATATAAGTTAGAATTGTGCAAAAGTAAAATAAAATCCTTCCCGATCACTCATGGCTAACTTCAGGACTCATAAGGCGGCGCTGATCTCCGTTACCAAAGCCAGGCGACTGGTGCAAGGTTACATGATACGGGGCCAGTGTTCTCATGAAACGCGACTGTTTACTCCGCGGATTAATCCGCTACTCATTTGCCATCGCCATCTGGAGAAAGAAGGCTGAATTGACCTTAGGGCTCCTGCCAGAGTTGAACCCGGACCTTCTGCTCCATCGTCCAGTGTTGTTATCATTCTGCTAACTTTTTGCCCCTGCCAACTTCCTACCCCTGCTAATTTCCTATATTATATATAGTTCCTGCTATATTACACCATGGTGTAATGGTGCAATGGTGTAACTTGCTAATACTGGTTATGTCAGACTGGGTCGGAAAATGGCAATGCAATGCATAAATTTGGCAAAATTGACTTGCATTCTTAACAAAGTTGCTAGAAATGGGTGATTCATATGAAATATCTGTTTTCGATAGCTTATTTACTTTAATATGGATCATCGATTTCCGTTTGTACGGGATGTGAACTCTAAAATTTTGTACTTTTTGTCACACCCTAATATATACATATATATATATATATACATGCATACATACATACATATATATGTGTGTGTATATACATACGTATGTGTGTGTGCGTGGGTGGGTGTGAAATCATCATCAAACATGCACCGCAAGGTCACTGCAAATTATGTTTATAAATAGCATCTAATAATTAGACAGAAAATTACCACTGATCAAAAGCCGATGCTTCGTCGGTAGCAGCGTAGCAATGGACATGATACCTTTGCTGCATCTTTTACCTGTCCCTGAGTCAATGCTCACGAGGTATTAGCATGTGTAGCAAACTTTTTAACTAGCTTCATAGTATTATAGGAATGAATAATATGCCAATGGATGCAGTTGAGCGTAAAAGTCTAGAATCAGCGTCTCCTTCTAGATTTGCATTCTTTTATTCTATTTCTATTGTCATTTTCTTCTTTTTCTGTTTTGTTTCTATTTCATTTATTCAGTTCCTCGGATAAATACAGTAAAACAAAATAATTGCAACATTAATTGCAACGTTACTTACAAAAGAGTAGGTGATTCCAAGGTTTGCACCCCAAAGTAGAACCCTAAATGATTTCAAAGTAAGACTGGAGCATCGGTGCAAATCCATTTTCTTTCGAACCTTAAGAGGAAGCCAATGAAACAATCATTGGTTTGGTCGAAACTATGATGACTATGTTGAGGCTTCAGAGTCAGAAACTGCTGTCGTTTCATTCAACAAAATTTTGATATTCATCTGTACCAAAAGAGTTTGTAAAATATCTAGATTCTAGAATCCAGAAGACATCGACTGAAATGATGCATTGGTTCACCGGGAAAGCAGGCCCTGTATAGAGAATGTTCCTCTTCTCCTGCTTCTCCCTTTAGTTTCTAAATCCTTTAAATGTCACATTTTAAATATAACAATTATCTAACTTTCAAATATTGCTATATAATATATTTTAGCATTTTTACCTGTACAACTCTTTTACATTATAAATTGTGGCATCGATGATCTCTGGTTCTGTCAATGGCATTTTGATACTAATAAACTGATTGATTGATTGAAATTCGAAGCTTCCACGGCACAGCGTATATACCTGGTTATCACGAGATCCGTCATTGCGTTCTATTCAATCCGTTCACAAATGAGTGAGACGATACGCCTTGATGAAGATTCAATTTGGGTCGAATTATTAATTAACGAATCGTTATTTTTTACGATTCAGCAACTCCATCGTTTAGAAGGATTCGTTGCGTTGCTCGGTCGCTTTGTCTATACGCTTGACATCGTTATAATTTTATATTCTTACCGTTTTCATTCGACCATTCTTTTGGCGATGCTTGTAGGAGGAAAGGAGAAAAGAGGGAGAGTTCCTAGTCACTAACTGGATACAATATTGTTTTGGAACTTTCTTTTCTGTCTAGATGTCAACTTCCCCCCTTCAATGCCGTCTGATTATTATTTTACTTAAGAAATGAAATATTTATCAGAACTGCCTAATGCACTGAACGCGATGGAAACAATTCAGTATACACTCCGAATATTGACTATTCGTCTCGTGACGTTTCCAGTAACGAATACCAAATACACTCGAAAGAATAATTGTTGTGCTGGGATCGGATCAAGTAATATATTGAAACGCCCCTACCGTAAATTATTTTCGTTTTGACTCCTTTCGGGCAGCTCCATTCATTCAAAAAATAGAGAAAGAGAACTGTCTCTATTTCTGGTCCAAAAATATGGAACTCACAGTACTCACTTCCCTGGGCTGTCAGACCTTCCACAGCATTGAGTATCTTCATATCTAGACTAGAACCCCATCTCTTTAAATTGGCATATCCTCAATAGCTCTGTCTCGCTTTCTCACTGGCTGATTCCTGGAATGACCCGGTCTTTTGCTGATGAATTTGAAGAACCATCGATTGATACCTCTAGAGCATTAGAAATGGTGCTATAAAAATAATGCATAATTATTATTTATTTATTAGATTTTTTAAAAACAGGGAAGAAAAGACAGGGTATATGAACAGATAGGAGAGTCTCACAATGATGGCTGATATGAATATTAATAATAATAATTGTCAACATCCTTAGATGGTCTTTTGGAAATTAGTGGCTTTATACTGGAGCGACTCTAACACGTGTGAGATGTAGTTTTTTTTACAATGCCTAGAATAACAATCGTATAGTCTGTATACAGGTTTCAACCGAAAATGTCTTAATAACTTGCAGATGACACTAGAGATGCATTATGGTATGGTATGGTATCGTCCATCCTCATTGCTGAGGGTCGGAGGCTATGCAGGCTGATGACAAGGTTCTCCACGTGACTCTGTCTTTTGCAGTTCTGATGCAATTGATAATTGGTTGTTTTGTCCATTCCACAATATCATCCGTCCATCGTCTACGAGGCCGTCCTCTCTTCCTCTTGCCATTAATTCTGCCATGCAGTATCGTTGTACATAAATTGTCTGCTCGCACTATGTGACCAAAGTATTTCAGTTTCCTAAATTTGATAACTGAGTATAGACGCCTATTTTCCCCAAGTTCTTCTATGATTGAGGCATTTGTTCTATGTTCTTTCCAGCTGATGGACATCATTCTTCTGAAAGCTGTCATCTCGAAAGCATTGATTCTTTTCTGATCTGCCTTTTTCACTGTCAAGCTTCAGCTCCATATGTTGCAATGGGCCAGACCAATGCTTCCATCAGGCGTTTCTTTATGTGCAGACTGAGCGACCGATCCTTCCAAACAGTAGTGAGTGTCTTTATGGCTGAACGCCCCATGCCAAGCCTTGATCTTATTTCAGAGCTGCAGTCATTATCCTCTGTAATTAATGAACCAAGATAACGGAAGGTTTCCACTTGTTCGATAGGTTGCCCACGACACATGATATTGATTTTGATCCTTTTGTCTGTAGCTACCATTACCTTTGTTTTTAATGCTAATTTCAAGACCAAGTTCTCTCGATACAAAATCCACTTTATCTACCAGTTCCTGCAATGAATTTGGCGAAGTTGCTATCAAAACTATGTCATCAGCATATCTCAGGTTGTTAATCACTCGTCCACTGATGTTAATTCCTGTATCTGGAAGTTCATCTGCTGAACATCTCATTATGTGTTCTGAATAGCAATTAAATGACATAGGGGAGATAAGGCAGCCCTGTCGTAGGCCTTTTCCAATCATAAACCAACCTGTTGTTTCTTTGTCCACTCTTACAGTAGCTTGTTGTTCCTTATACAATTTTTGAATTATGTCAACTGTGGCATGGCATAATCCCATTCCCTTTAGTATTTTCCAGAGCTTTGTGTGCTGTACTGAATCAAACGCTTTTTTATAGTCTATGAATGCCATGTACAGCGGTACTGACATCTCTCTAGCTTTTTCCATTATTAGTCTTAGATTGATAGATTTCACCCCTGATGGCATAGCCCTAGCAGGCAATCCCCTACTTGGTCGTTGCCACCCCCCTCACCGCTGTGAGGTGTGGGTCGGACTTTGAGGGGGAGAGATGCATTGTATATGCCTAAAATCGCTCCTCACGACTGTATGCATTGTGTTTGTTTAAAGACACGAAGGTGTCAACGATACGTTTAAGCCTTAGGACTTGTAGCAGGCTCGCGGCGCAATGTTGTGGAAAGAAATAAGATTTAATAGATTTTAATACAATATTTAATCCACACGAAGTTCATCCAAGACACCAAAACCGGAAGACCCTAGTCTACTTCCTCGACCGAAGTCAAAGCCATAGAATAGCTTAAAGCCATACCCAATATAACAGTTATCACAGCGCCGCCTGGGGACTAAAACTTACCCAGCCAATGGGAGAATAAGCCAACTCACAGCAGATTGGTTCAATTTTGGCCAAAACTGCGCGTCCAATGTATACTGCTATAAGAGCGCGTGTTGCATGCATGTCGTTGATATATCATTATAATCGTAGGTATTGCGCCATCGTTCATCCGCTGAGCACCGTTCTCGTTCACAGCAAGAGAAGGACACGAAAAGTGATAACGGCAACGTGGATCCTGTCGCTGGTTCTCGCCTCTCCCTATCTCTACTGCAACAGCTACATGTTCACCATTCACAGTTCGCTCGGTCAGGTGTCGAGACAGATCTGCAACGACCGCTTCGACGAGATCGACACGGCGCTGTACGGACGGCACGGCGGCCACTTCCGGCGGACGTTCTTCCTCTTCCTCTTCTTCGTCGTCTACCTCGTTCCGCTGTTTCTGATCGGCGGTACGTGCGTCCGGATCGCGTCCGCCCTCAATCAACCGGTGGCCTGGTGCCGGGCGGCGGCGGCGAAGAACCATCACGTGGCGGACATCGTTCGACAGCGCGAGGAAAACAAGAGAAAGGTCGGGTGAAAGGTCGTTCGTCGCAGTTCGATAACATCGGGGCTGGGGGCGGGTGTCTGAAAAATGAACGAAACAGCGATGATAATGACGACAACAGATATGATGATGATGATGATGGCAACACGATAATTGTAACGCTGATGGTTGATTCTAAAGATGATGATGATGATGATGATGATGATGATGATGATGATGATGATGATGATGATGATGATGATGATGATGATGATGATGATGCAGTGATGTTAACAAGGACCGACCCCCCAAGGACGAGGATAAGGACAAGGACCGACCCCCCAAGGACGAGGATAAGGACGAGGACCGACCCTCCAAGGACGAGGACAAGGACGAGGACTTACCCCGTAAGCACAAGGACCACAAGGACTGACCCCCAAGGACAAGGATCAAGGACAAGGACCAACTTCTGTCAGACAAAAAAGTCAGAAAGGAAAAAAACAAACACAATTTCAATTCGAATCACAAAATTAGAAAAGGAAAAAAAGAATGTTGTAAAATATAATCTAGTCAACAGCAATGCTGCATTTCAAATGCGCCTTTGACTTTAGCCACCTAGCTATGTTACTGCGCTTTAAGAAATTGTCAAGTTTTATAATAATAATAATAATAATAATAATAATAATAATAATAATAATAATAATAATAATAATAATAATAATAATAATAAATGAACAAGTGTTTCCAGCAGCTGATCAGTCATGCACACACGGTAAGGTCTAATTATGAGACCACTTTGCGAAAATACTCGTTCAACTGGAGCCGACGTCGCTGGGCAACAAAGAATTCTGCTAAAGAATCAACTCCTCAACTGGTATTATAAAGCTCAATGACTAAACATTTTAGGATAACTCAAAGGAAGTATGTAGCCTAAATATAAAACCACATACTACTTTACCTTGGAACATAATTATCAGTACAATTGAAAATGGTATACAAGTAATTTGGTCCTTATAAGGACTTTTCAAGGACTAAGTTACAAGGACCAGGACAAGGACCGATCTGCAAGGACGAGGATAAGGACGAGGACTGACTCCACAAGGACGAGGACAAGGACAAGGACTTCAAATTGGTCCTTAAGGAATCCTTAAGGACAAGGACCAGGACAAGGATTAACATCACTGTGATGATGGTGACGATGACGATGATGATGATGAACATAATAATTATAATCTTCGTAACTCTCTAATTACTGCCTCATTACGTATCTGTAAACTACTTAATATCATTGAGTACATTTTTCATAAGTTAAATTATAACAAATTAGTTGTTAAAATTGGTTGTTAATAGTATAGCTATTCGAAACCGAGTTTATAAGCCGCCGTATAAAGGCCTTCACATCCAGGGGAGTTATTGGCCCCCGTTCAGCAAATATTAAAGAATCTGTCTTTTTCCCTTCTCCAGCTATTCACGACGACTGGTAAATTGTGAATACATGCTGTATATGACTTTGCACGACTCGCTGTTGCGCAAAATATGTTTGGTTGCCTGGCATTGAGGTTAACGTTAAAACTTTAATTCTGGAGCCCTGTTGAATTTTGTTCCCTGCCATTAAAGCCTGTTTCGTAGAAGGCTCCAAGGGGCCTAATTTTTCGGGTTCCTGGGCGTATGTGTGTGTGTTTGCATGCGCGTGCCTGGTGTGATTAGTTCCTCGATTTAGGGCCCTTCACTTTATAGCGGATAGTCTTTGAAATGATGCATTTTGAATTCTTATTGAATAGATAGGGTCTGTATATGGCTCTGCGCTAATCGACGGCGTTTTTGCTGCTTTTCGCAGAGCAAATACACAGTCGATAACGTCGATTCGGCTCTAGAACCAGCGATCAACAATATCAGATTCCGATCACTTTCCGACCCCATAGTTTAAAGAAAATCTGACAAAGATGCATCGTTCAAACTGGAGATTTGTCTAGTATCAATCGATCTTCTCTGCCTCGCGTATCGACTTTCGGCTGAAAATCCAATTTCAGGATTTATGATCACTTATCCTCTGATATTTCAGTTAGATGAAGAAAACTTAGCAAATTCAAGAGTAGGATGTCTTCACAACATCAAATTTGATATTTTATATTCGGCATTATTGGTACTACTGTAAAACAACTGAAAGACAATAGTAGCCTATTTGACCAATTTTGGATACAAACATTTGCTTGATATTGCCATTATCTTGGAGAAATCTCTCTATCAGGCCAGATGTACATCATATAGCGTACATGTGTGCGTGTGCGACTCCAATTTTGATACTTTTAAACAAGAGAGATTTAAACGGAAGATTAAACATGAAGCAAACGTATAAAATACGAATACTTGATGACAAAAATTGCATGCTAGCAAATACAAGAACGCCGCTAAACCGTGGCTTCATCTGACATTACGTGTACACTAAGTCTTACACTTGATGTGATTTGACGATTAGTTTGAATTTCTAATATTTCTGTAGGCATTACATCGACCGCATTTTAAAAAGTGCCTTTTGTAAAAGGGCAGTTTAATTTCGAACTTATCTCTCTCTGTCTCTGTCTGTCTGTCTGTTTGTCTGTCCGTCTGTCTGTCCGTCCGTCATCTGTCTGCCTGTCTGTCTGGCTGTCATGCCATGATGTTTTTCTTGGTGCTTTGTAGCAGGCAACCTTATTACTCGGATCTGCCTATCTGCTTCCGCCGTCTCTGTTGCCTGTTACGTTTTATATAATGCAGACAGTGTATTTAGCCGATTGACTGCCAATTTCGTACAACTGTTCATGCACTCTGATTAATCGTTCTTTCGACCGCTGTATTGCTGTGGCGGAAATCCTGTATACGGCGTAATGGATCTCTCCATTTCGTTCTTGTCCTCTCGTCGACCGCCGCTCGCGGTTTCCAGCGCTCTTCGTTCTATCGAAGCAATCGCGACACCTGATACCGTCTATAAAAAAACGCTGTCTCGTATTGGCATCGAATTCATTTTTGAAGGATGTACGTAGAATTCGAAGTTCAGGCGCCATCTGTCAGATTTTCTTTTTAGCCGATTTCTAAATACTGTAGAAGCAGGCCCGCCGAGAGAAATTCCGGGCCCCTGTGCAGACTAATATTTCTTGATGACCTTTTTTGCTTGTCAGCCTTTTTTACATCTTAAAATTACCTGACGACCTTTTTTGCTTGTCAACCTTTTCACGCCAGGCCCCCTCTACGTTAGTGTTATTATTCATATTATTGTTAACTATACATATTCATCATCGCCCCCCCCGACCGCCGGGCCCCTGTGCAGTTGCCCCCTGCCCCCTCTCGGCGGCCCTGTGTAGAGGCAAACGCTGATGACTCTACAGGCATCTAGAATATCCGATCCGGTCTTCTCCGTTATACTTAAGAGAAGAATCGTGTCTATATATTTTCTATACTAGCCACTGCTGTTAACACCATTATTCTTTACTTTACTACTATAGACCTACTTAGCGTGATTTAAAGTGACTTAGGAGGCGTTACTGCCTGCAGGAAAACCACTAAGTAAGTAAGACGAAATTTCCATAGCGCTGCCTGCCCAAAAGCTTGGCGCAGTGCGCCAACTTATTCACGAGCACTCAATCTGGATGAATGCGTTAGAAGGGGCGCTTAAGCTGGGGCGCCACGGGCGAACTATTTTCGCCGAACAAAGTCCCGCACATATCCCGGTTCCAAAAATGCGACCTAACGACCTAATAAATGAGGCCACACCCCGTGTCGTTCAAGTAGCGCATTTAGAGAAAATGACGACGAGCAAATCGCCGTGTTATTATGTGGCATGATGTTTTTGGTGGCGCTCAGATCAGTGCATGCACTATCCACGTAAAAATAAGAAAAGAAAGAAGCGAGTATGGGTAAGACCATGGATAAGGTGCAGAGAAATGCACGGTGCGTACCATTCCCTTTTCAGGAACTGAAGCGACAACCAACAATCATTTAACAATTTCGTACGAATGGATTTTGCTGCATTTGAAGATTTGTTATCTCGACCATGACATTGCAAAGGCGGACACCATAATGCGTCGAGTAACGACATTTCTGCTTCTTCTTTAACTTCTTTATCCGTTTAATAACTCGCGCCTGATTGGTTGAACAACTGAAAGTAGGTCGCACACAGTGAGTTGTATGCTGCAAAACGGTCAGCGCGAACGAAGTACGCGCACGACTCACCTCTCCCCAGTCGTCCGGCGCACATTGTGAGCGCGTGGCCAAGCTGTCAGTGAAACCGGCTTATCCACGGTGGAAAATGTGCCGGGACTTTGTTCGGCTCACAAAGTTCGCCCGTGGCGCCCCAGCATAACGTGGCCTGAACGTCGCTCCGTCAGCCTATCGCACCAGCGCGTGACCCACTTTGCCGTCTTCCGCCTTATCTGCCCTGTCCCTTGAATTGATGTTTTTTTTAAATCATAGTTGGCAATAGTTAGTAGTTTACAGGTTCAAGCTCTTCTACAAAACCAGCAGACAATAAATAGAACTAGCGACAGAAATGAACTGCTTGCGAAAGATCTTGTGGGTAAGCAAACTACAAAGAATAAGAAATGAAGAAATCAAAAAAGTCTTGGGGATGCAAGAGACAATAATAATGATAAAATCAGAGGAAGAATACTTAGATGGTATGGACATGCAGGGTCGCCGAGAGGGGACAGGGGGGCTACTGCACAGGGACCCGGCGGTCGGGGAAGGGGCCGATGATGAATATGTATAATTAACAATAATATGAATAATAACACTAAAGTAGAGGGGGCCCGGCGAGCAAAAGGGGGCCCGGCGTGAAAAGGTTGACAAGCAAAAAAAGGAAGTCAAGTAATTTTGAGATGTAAAATAGGCTGACAAGCAAAAAAAGGTAGTCAAGCAATTTTATTCTGCACAGGGGTCCGGAATTTCTCTTGGCGGGCTTGTGGACATGTAAATAGAATGAAAGACAACAGACCCCATATAAAATAATCGCTCTACACGTACAAAGAAAGCAAGAGAGGAAGAGGAAGACCAAGGAAAAAAGTGGACGGATAACATCAAAGAAGACTTTGAAAGCTACCAGATATCAGTAATCTATGGAAAGAGACTAACAACGGGAAAAGATAAATGGAGAAGTTTCGTGTCCAGCCATTGCCGCTAATGAACTGGCAGAAAGCATCTACTACGATGATGATGATGATGATGATGATGATGGTGATGATGATAATGATGATAATAATGACGACGACGACGACGACGATGATGATGATGATGATGAAGGTCTTCTGCTGCTACTTTCATTAATTAACAAGCGTTCTGTGTCATCTCTTGCTGTATTCGTCTAGCACTATCGCCTTTGTGTACTCGTAAATAAGCTGGCGCACTGCACCAAGATTTCGAGTAGTGCTAAAGAAATGTAGTCGAATTACTTACTTACTTATCGTTATGCACGATCACAATATACCGATAGTCAAACTGTCGAGTGTACTCAACATAGGGTCAGTGGCGGCTCCACAGTGGGCGCCCGGGGGCCGTACCCCCCCCCTATTGAGTGCCTGGCCCCCCGGCCAGTGACCCCCTGTTGGGACCCTATACTTAATACTACATACCTAACATGAAATGGTTGGCCCCATGATTAGAAGTTGCCACCCCAACGGCCCCCCACTTGCCAAATCCTGGAGCCGCCACTGCATAGGGTACCCTGTACTGTCGTTTCTTGAATACGCAAAGATACCTGAATGATGCATCCCGTCACTGCTAATTCATTGATAGCTTTGAGGAAGTTAATTAAGTTCTTTGATCGTAAGAATCTGCAATACCTTCGCACAACAGATCTTGCCTCTCCCCGTCGCGCCTTAATCGCAGCGCTGCACTGCCTTGTGATTTAAAAAAACAGATGTCGCTGTTTTATCGATAGAAGAAAAAACATTCGTTTATTTTGAACAATTTCACCAAAAATTACCTCATTAATTCCGGATTTTAGTAAAATAACTGAAAAAATGATTTGCGAATCGACAGTTCGTGGCGCCGAATATCTAAACCGGCTTCCGAATCGATACCTGTCGTGATCGCGGCAAGATGTCATTGATGTTGACGCAGGTGATGTATGACGCAATCGTCTCCCCGTGCTAAGGAGAATGTCGTCGCGAACTCGTGATGCTACGCGGTTAAGCGCGCCTAAGCGTACTCTTCCGTGCCCTGTAATATTCTTTTACATAGCAGTCAACTGTGCTTGACGACCGACCCTAAATTTGATTGTGCTATAGATTTTTTTTAGGAGACTTACTTACTTATCATCATGCACGGTCAAACATATAATGGTAACCGCCGAGCGTCGAGTGTCTTCAACAAATGATGATGTTTCATGCAAGATTTCACCGTACCTGTAATTACGTATTTTATTTTCGACGATCAAATACGTAAAATACGCGTACGGTAACGTTTTACCACCGAGGTGTATAGATAATAGAGAGCCACAGAGGTAATTCCGAGTTTGACGTCACCGTCAACGTATTATACGTACAATATTACTCCTCTTTTATTTTGGAACCTATAACGAACTCGGTATTTGGGCATCGTGGATAGTTGAGCATTTAATGTTTGGTAGAGATTGCCTTGTTTTTATGCATCGGCTCCAACTTTCCAAAGAGCGACAAATGCTACCGAGTAAGACAAAGATGTCGAAACAACTATCAAAGACCACTAGTTAAAAACGGATCATAACTGTGATTACATTTTGACCTTCATTATTCGCCAGAATTTGAACTGTCAGTCGCCATTTTACAACCAAATTCAACAGTTGGATTCCCCAATGTGTTAACGCCTCCCCCGTTGGATGGATCACAAGAAGTGCAGTTATTTTTCATTCTTCCCAACGTTCATTTGTCGGTCACCCTTTAGTGGATTTATTGCTAATTCGAACCAACGAAGAGCTTTTAAAGCCCGTCGGCAATTACTAAACGTCGCGATGCTCTAAGTATGTGACATCCAGGGTGCGATTTGTGACCTGGAGCAGTGGGGGGAATATGTCGAGCGTGGGGGGGTGTAGTTGCTGGAAACTGTAGCAGTGGGGGATGTAGTGGTGGGGGATGTAGCAGTAGGGGGATGCAGTTGGGCAGTGGGGGAAGATTCCCCCTTCCCTCCCCCCGCAAATCGCGCCCTGGTGACATCGCAAAAAGAGAAAAATGGCGTATAGCAATTGGTGAACGTTCTGTCGTCTTCAGATCCCAACACAAAAGATCATTTACACTAGGCTGCTGATTTGGAAGAGCAGCTAAAGCGTATGTTAAAATAATTAATCAAAGACAATTTACAGTGCAGAGCCTGTTTAAGAAAAATTTATCACTGCACTAAACTCATAAAATTTGTGGACATCCGCGCAAAAAACAAGCAAAAAAGGTCGTCCTGAACATTTATCGCTGCACAAAGCACAGGAAAATGCGTTTTACCACTGCAAATTTTCATTTTATCACTGTACATATTGTGTATCATTGTTTAAAACAGGCCCTCTTACAATGCACATCGAAACCTGCATGCATCTTCCATTTGGAGGTCACGACATCTTGCGACGCGGTTAAAGAGAAAGGACGACATTCAATGGGGATACGCCGAGGGTTTGGACAGACAAGACATGGCCATGGATTGGGTCCACCAGTGGGTTAGATTGGGTTGGGTTCGGTTAGATTAGGTTTGGTGAGAAATTTCCATGTTTATGATGGGCTGGGTTGTTCACAGAGCCTATTTTATCTATTAAGTTTCTACGGTCAGTAATTGGTTCAAAACATTGTATTGTATCACGGTGGGTTGGTTTGAATTGGGATTGGGTCAAGTAACCCTATTGATTTCGTGGGTTGGGCTGGATCTCATTCATGATGAGTTGGGTTGTAAAAAATCCATGTCCATATATTCGAGTGCCTGTACTATTTTTCCGAAGTCCAGACGAATTGTGCATATTTGGATTTCTGTGAATGAAATTCGAGATCGCCTACTTCTAGTGGCACTGACAAAATCCGAAGCAAACCTTTGACATATTTCGAGGCATCAAATAATTCAGAATGTTCGTGCAACTGTCTACATTGACGTATTGCAGTCGTCTGGTTTATTTCTAGAGCCACTATTTGAAAACATTTCGGGCAAAAATCTGACTGAAGTGATCTATGCCAGTGACATTCTGGCAAAAGCCGAAATAAATCCAACGCTTCCCACTTCTGTCAGGAAAACCGATCGAACGAACGCACGCACGCACGCATGCACTGTCACTGGCCATCGTCAAATCGCGAAACCTGCTCGGCCAGCCTATATACGCCCACGGCGAATGTAAACCGACCGCACTTGTGAACATGCTAATTCTGTAGGATGTGATTGCGTGTCTCGCCTTAATAACTCAGCTATGAGAATTAGAGGCTGACTGTTACAGTATAGTGAATCTGGATTCTGTCATATAGGCCAAGCCTAGTCAGAGAAAGCTTTTCATCCTGTGCATGCATTGCGGTGACTTTGTTCAGGGCAGGATATTACTGTCAACGCAATATATGCACAGATGTATAGCTTCCAAAGCAAACAGAAGCTGCATCGGAAGGGTTTTGAATATTATGTTCGCAATATCTTCCATCCCCACTGCGCGAATACACAAACAATCCTCGCCAGGGATATTTTTACACTCCTTAACACCCCCACTCCAACACCCCCAATTTCAGATCAACACCCACCCAAATTTGGTAATGCGACAATGGTATGCATACAAAATGTATATTAATTAGCTCAAAGCACCCCCCAAATGGAGAAGGACACCCCCAACTTTTATTGTCAGCTGACAATTTTTTGCTTGTCAGCCTTTTTTGGGCAGAGACTTCCAAATTCCGACCCCCCAGATTTTCCCGACACCCCCCAAATTCAAAATCCTAGAAATAACACTGATCCTCGCTCTGCTCTGTTTCTCCGTAATAAATATATTTCAATTTAATTTTGCCTGTGCCTGATACAGTGCATGATACTGCTGAAATTCACGACTTGTTGAATAGATTGATTTGCTGTTGTCCTGCATCTTACCCACTACTTTATGCAGATAAGCAGTGGCGAAGCCAGGATTTCGGAATAAGGGGAGCATACAACGACATTTTCGAGTTAAAAAAAGTGTTGACGAGCAAAAAGAGCATCGTCTTGTCTGGAGGGTCTTTCAGCTTTCATGCATTTTCCTCAATTTTATAAAACTACCCAACACTCCAAACTACTCAACGAATTGCGCGAATTCCATGACCAGTTCCAGTAAGAATATATAACTTATATAAGGTTCGGACCCCCACCCCACCCCCCACCGTGCCCCCACCCGCGGCTACGCCAATGCAGATAAGACCTGTACTTTTGGCTGTCTGTAATAAAAAATAAATAAAAAATAAATACAGGTGATATAGATGAGACAGAGCGTCGCGTGACAAACTTATATCGGTGCGTGTTCTGGTGATAGACATGAAGATGATATTTAGCTAGGCAAAAATGACATTTGTCACGACTCTTTGACGAAATTGTGCCGAAGGCGACGCGAAAGCTCCTTTCAAGGTTAAGATACGTGGAAGGGGAAAGACAGAGATGCGGAATGTCGCCAGACTTTTTCCAACCTATATGGAGAGGAAGTTATAAATTCAATCAAAGATCTAGCAGGTGCCAAATTTGGAGGAGGAAAAGTAAATAATCTTAGGTTTGTATAAGATACCATTTTAATTACTGATTAAGAGAGAAAAACTGCAGGAACCTCTAAATAAATTAGTAATAGAAAGCAAAAGAAAAGGCTTAAAGACTGACATGAAAAAGACTTTCTGCATGGTTATTACCAAGAGCAAAGTAACACCCACTTGCAGAATAAGAATAAATGGAAATGAAATCAAACAAGTGGAACAGTCGAAATACTTAGGCAGTATGATAACCATTAACCAGCGATGGGAAATGTGAGAAAGACATAACATCAAGAATAGGAATGGCCAAGGCAGCATTCTGGGAACTCAAAGCGATACTTACAAATAGGAACGTCATTCAATTAAATGGTCCCAATAATTGTCATAAAAGAAATATCCTTACAGATTCGCAGTGGCGGCTCCACAGGGGAGGCCCGGGGGCCCGTGTCCCCATTGAGTGCCTGGTCCCTAGTAATCCCCCTGTTGGGACCCTATACTTAATACTACATACATAACAACAAATGGTTGTCCCCCCATGATTAGAAGTTGCCACCCCAACGGCCCCCCCACTTGCCAAATCCTGGAGCCGCCACTGCAGATTCGTACCACATTCAATAGTTCTGTCAGACCAACGGCTGCAGCTGAATTTTCCTTCAGAAATCGAAACAAATTGTTGCGATTTACCCTAAGAGGAATTTATCGCAGTGAAGCAAGTAGTAATTTTCCCTGCCCTGTCTTTTCTGTAAAATCCACTCGTATTAGCAATTGATCTTGTAGTTAATGACAGATGCAGACACATCGAATGGTAGGTAATCAGTTCTTTCAACGAGCCACTCGGCCTCTGTGATGCGTCTACTCTCTCTCTCTCTCTCTCTCTCTCTCTCTCTCTCTCTCTCTCTCTCTCTCTCTCTCTCTATCTATCTATCTATCTATCTATCTATCTATCTATCTATCTATCTATCTCTCTCTCTCTCTCTCCCTCTCTCTTCCTCTCTCTCCCTCTATCTGTCTGTCTATCTGTCTGTCTGTCTCTCTCTCTCTCTCTCTCTCTCTCTCTCTCTCTCTCTCCTTCACACACACACATTATCGTGTTCATTGCTTGCTGAGTGAATGTTGATTGACCGAAATCGTTCCATTTTTAGATTTTATTGCTGCCTCTGACACGAAACATTCAACTTCCTGCTGTACGGTGACCATATTATACTGTATCGTATATATATATATATATATATATATATATATTTATATATATATATATATATATATATATATATATATACATACATTCAAATTTATCAAGAGTACTTAGACGAGAGAACGATTATTAAGGATATTCTTAACGCCAGGCTCTTTGCACCGGGCCTCGGCTCTCTTACACAGGCGAACGAACCAGCCCTCGAGGCAAGAATAACCGACTGAACAGTCACATTTTCGACGACACGTTTTCTTGCGGCCTAATGGAGCTGACCTAGAAAAAAAGAAAAGTGCGAAAATAGCGAATTCCAGCGACTGCTCTGATTGGATTATGCGAGGAGGCAACGACCTGCAGAAGATAACTTAAATCTCCCTGAAAACCATTTTAAAAATGTAAAGTGGACCTCCTGTTTCGCTGAGATTACGCTGTTTCCGGAACAGTGTTTTATACAGGCCTGTTAGGAGGGAGATCCCCCCCACACACCTCAAAATCCCCCCTCAAAAAATCCCAGTACTTACACAAATTTTGCATTGAAATGTGTCTCCTCCCCCCTCCCAACCAACTCGATTTCCCCTTCGAAAGCCTAAATTTTCCCTCTAAAGGCCTGCATGGAGTCTGGATAAGACACTGATCCGGAATAGCAATTGATTGAACATTTGACCATTTCAATGACAAAATCTCTAAGGGAGAGCGGAATTATTTGCATTGTACCTGTCCAGGATCAAATTATCGTCGACAGGTACAGTCGCAGGGGACGATGCACTCATGACGTCAGCGACAATAATCATACTCATCATCATAATCATCATCATAATCATCATCATCTCTACTGCAGCGTAGTTGTTGACCAAATATGCAATGGACTTCAGAGATTATTTCATTGAAGTTTGCTGCGCAAAATATATCCCTTCGTAACCTGTCTTGCTACTTCGACGGCAGATAAACCTACTTCAACAGCAGATCGAGCGCTTAGGAATAAACAGCTGCTACGGTATCTACTTAGAAAGCGCTTTATAAATTCGCCAGCATTTACTTGCTTACTTCCTTGCCTTGATATCACATGAAATGAGGTTATACTGAAGTATTCGATTACCCAATTTTTCATTCGCCGTTTCTACTGCAAAATAGTTAATTCGGATTTGGAACGTTGATGGAGGATGCTACTTACGACGCTGAATTGTCCAAAGATGCGAAGTGGCGCTGTCGATGATTCTCATGATGTCAGTTGCGCACGACATGATTAGATAATATTTCGCAGAGGCTGTTATCATATAAAAAGACTGGTCCACCTAAAAGGAGAGGCTCTGCAATATGGGTGGGGTGGGGGGGTATATATTCGTTTCATATTCGTCGATATGGCGTTGTTTCGTTATCGGCGTATTGTTGCAATGTCATTCTCTTTGCATAAAAACGTTCATCAATCGCTGACAACTGCGTCGGTCACCAGATCTAAAACCATTCTGAATTTAAGCTGATTCAGTAAGACTAGAGGGAGAGAGAGAGAAAAAGGAGAGAGACAGCCAGACAGAGACAGACAGAGAGAGAGATAGAGAGATAGAGAGATAGAGATATATATATATATATATATATTATATATATATATATATATATATATATATATATATATATATATATAGAGATCTAGCTATTGCCGCTAATGAGCTGGCAGAAAGCAACTATGATGATGATGATGATATATATATATATATATATATATATATATATATATATATATATATATATATAAAGAGAGAGAGAAAAAATGAAAGGGAGAGACAGGCAGAGAGACAGATAGCGATATAGATAGATAGGTAGAAGGACCGTAGAGAGAGACAGGCAAACAGACAGAGGCAGAGACAGCTAGAGATAGATAGAGACAGGCCCGTCTTTACGTGGTAAAAATCGGGCACAGTGCCCGGGGCCCCGAGCATCTTAGGGGCTCTGCGCCGCGCGCAAACTTTTTGCTTGCTTGTGAACATTGAAAAACGTACGATTGCCTTTTTTGCCTGTCAACATCTAAAAACGTTTAGTTATAGGATGACCTTTTTTGCCTGTGGACATTCAAAAACGTTTGGAGATGACCTTTTTGCTTGTCAACATTTGATCTTCACATCTAGAGCCCTGCAGGCCGCCAGGTGCCCAGAATCTCACACAGGCATAAGACGGGCCTGATATGTTACACATAATACTTATAATGATATATCCAGATTAATTACAGATAGCATCTTTCAGTTCTTGACGTATTGTTCCAGTGTATTATTCTGTTTACATAAACGTTTGGTCTTATTTGATCATCAGAGTATTTAGAAGTGTTTAAACGTAGGCCTATATAGGCATACTGGGCCTATGTAATATACACTTTAAAGTATTACCTGTTAGCTAGTTAGTTAGTTAGTCAATTTATATAGCGCAGAGACACGGAAGAAGGGTCAAAGTCAAGAGTGATTTACACTTTATACAAGATCTCATAAAAGTTCGTTTTAAGTTTCCTTGCGAAAAGGTTTAGGTTCGATTCTCTTGTCACGTGGCCAGGTACGTAGTGCATTCCAGGGAATAGGATTTCCGCGCGTGACCTGTATTCACTTTAAAAGTGTACAATAATAAATAATTTATTATTATTTATGTATTATTATTTGTATTAGTCGTGTATAATAATAAATAATTTATTATTATTTATATATATAGCAATTTATATAAATAATAAATAGGCCTATAGGCTACACATTAAAGCAGTACCTGTATACACTTTAAAAGTGCATAATAATACAGTATAATAAATAATTGTTATTATTTATATAAATAAATAATAATTTATATAAATACTAAATAATTTATAAAAATAAATATGCAAATAAATAATAATAATAAATTATTTATTTTGTTATTATTATTTATTATCATTTATTATTATTATTTATTATTTTAAAAATAAAAAATAAATATACAAATAAATAATAATAAATTATTTATTTATTATTATTATTATTTATTATTATTATTATTTATTATTATTATTTATTATTATTATTATTATTTTTATTAGTCGTATATAACGACGATATAGTAATGTCTTTTATAGGTGTCTCGAATGATCATCTTGATCGCAATGGTGTTTCTGATCTGTTGGACGCCGTTCTACGCCATCTCGCTCATCAGCCAACTGCAGGCGTCCAGCTTTCTCCAGAAGTCGCAGTTCCTGTTCACGATGCTGTCGACGCACTGGACGGGCTTTCTGAACAGCTGTCTCAACCCGTTCATCTACGGCGCGATGAGCAACAAGTTCCGACGCAACTTCAAACAGATGCTGCGCTACGCCTTCTGCTGTCTCTGCCGCGACTGGACGAAGAACCGCAAGCGACGTCAGTACTTCGAATGTCAGATACTGGACAAGGGGTGCGGCGGCGGGGCGGCGGGGGCGGCAGGGGCGGCGGGGCGGCGGGGGATACCAGTTAGAACAGTATCGGGACTTCAACGCCTTCCATCCCGCCGAGCTGCGCATCAATCGCTATTCGACCGGACTATCGTAGACAGAACGCGATGCAACCTATACGATCTCTGTGCCATCTGTTCTCCATCCAATACCAATACTCAGAGAGAGAGAGAGAGAGAGAGAGAGAGAGAGAGACAGACAGACAGACAGACAGACAGACAGACAGGCAGACAGGCAGACAGGCAGAAAGACAGAGACAAAGAGACAGAGACAGACCGAGACAGACAGATACAGAGACAGACAGAGACAGAGACAAATAGAAATAAAAAGGTAGAGTAGAGAAAGAAAGAGAGAGAGAAAGAGAGAGAGAGAGAGAGAGAGAGAGAGAGAGAGAGAGAGAGAGAGAGAGAGAGAGAGAAAGAGATAGTAGAGAAAGGGAGAGAGGAAGCGAGAAAGAAAGAGAGACCGACAGACAGAGACATAGAGAGAGAGTCACTCTGTTGTTGCATCGCGTCACGCGACTAGAGTCAGACCGAATCTGCAATTTACAGTTACGGCCGTAGCCGTAACTGACTGATGCCGTAACTGTTGTCCTACATTCGGAAGTTAAGCCGTAACTGTAATAGATTCGGTCGTAGTCGAAGACGAAGCGTTTGACATGCAGTCGTAAAAGTTAGCGAACAGCGACGTTTTACAGTAATTGGAGATGCAAACAACACACTTGCCTGATATAAAATATAGTTAAAAGTTGCTTTGTTATTTGATAAGTTACTTCAGTGGTTTTCACACAGGCTTACTTAGCCTCCTAAACCACTTAAAATCACATTATTATTATTATTACTATTATTATTATTATTATTATTATTATTATTATTATTATTATATAAATCTCTTGTTACGTCTATCAAAATAGGCCTATATATTACACATTTTCACATTCATTGAATTTTCCCTTACGGCATCAGACTCGATTTTACTCAAACGAATCCAAATTGCATTTTTGTTTACAACATTTCGACTGCTAAGCCTCGCGACAACTGCGACTGAAATCTTATGTCATCATTCAACATGATTAGACTATTATTTCATCGAAGGAGGGACTCTATTGATCCAATCGCAGCTGTTACTATCACAAAGCATTAAAGTTACACCTCGTTATGATTTTAAAAAAGTAAGTAAAGTCCTTCCCGAGCACTCAAGGCTAACCTCAAGGCTCATAGGGCGGCGCTGATCTCCGTTACCAAGGCCCTCAGCCAGGCGACTGGTGCAAGGTTACATGATACGGGGCCAGTGTTCTCATGCAACGCGCCTGTTTACTGTTTACTTGCCATCGTCAGATGGCGCGGATTAATCCGCTTGACCATTTGCCATCGCCAGATGGCGAAAGAAAAAGGTAACAACATTTTACTGAGTCGACCTTAGTGCTGTAAGCCCTGTAATAAATACTCAATGTTTTGTGTGTATATACTTGAATTGATTTGTATGTATGTATGTATGTATGTATGTATGTATGTATGTATGTATGAATAAATAGTGTATCTCATTTATTTATTTGTCTAATGCGTCTAATGCATGTGCATTTGTTCGAATCTAATTAAAATCTCGTTAAGTCTTGAATGCTTTACTCTAAGCGTTTCGAATGAAGATTTTGAATTACAAAAGACAAAATATCAGAAATCGCGCTTCGATTGCGCCGTTCAGCAGTAGAACAGTGGCGAATCCAGGAATTCTTTATGGGAGATGAACAAAAATTATAGGAAGTTGATGGGGGGATGCAAAGTGAAGAAGAATAAAAGTAAAGAAAGAAAAAATGTTATTGTTAGTGTTTTGTCCACTCAATAAATATTAATAAACCTTGCCAAAAAAGGCCGACAAGCAAAAAATGAAGGCCATTCGCAGTATTTTTCACTAATTTTTTAAAACTCACCGGAATATAGGCTGACAAGCGAAAAAAGTCACCCCGGTGGGGGATGCATCTCCAGTCATCAACATGGTGGAACCGCCACTGCAGGTCGTACTGCATAATCCTTAAGGCTTAGACTACAAGCGTATCTATTTGTGATTGCATTACCTCCCTCCGTAGCCGGACCCAGGAATTATGACTGACATAATATGGACTTTCAGCTGAGAACTACCCCACGGACATGATTATCGTCTACGATTCTCACTCTAAAGCGATCGTAGACGCAGATGCTGATGTATTAAAATAATGGCGCTAAAGAAGTTTACGATTGGCAGCTGAAGCAAAATGCCAAGAAACTTAATTAACATCGGCAACGTTGTCGTGTGAATATACGCCCAGCACGACTCAGTGCAACTACAGTCATTTATATATATCACGAATCTATTCTAGCCTGGAGTGTTAATAAGTCACTTGGACGTCGTGAACCAAATCTTCGTCAAAGAATACGGACGTTCCAAAGTGGACTGTCGTAATATTGTTGCCAGGATCATTGTCGGAGTACGGTGCTTTGCTAACGGACAGTTGTTTCTATGTCTTCAAGTTCCCCGTCGTGTCCGACAGTCACAATTATACGGTAGCAGTGGCGGCTCCACAGTCAGTTGGGACCCTATTATTCGGTTGGCCCCCATGATTAGAAGTCTTGTTGACTTGTTCCCATGGCTTGTGGATCATAAGATAATTAATACGGATACAGTAAAGGTCTTTCTAGCGATGAGTAATGTTTTCGAATATTTTCTGGGTTTGTCTTCCGGACGTCTACTTTTAAATAATGAGGAGCAAAAGGAACGTGATAGGCCTAATGGCAGATTAAGTGTTGAGGTAGTCGTATATATATATATATATATATATATATATATATATATATATATATATATATATATATATAAGAAAGGGGAGAAAAAGAGCTGGGAAATAAAGTGTCAGGTGGGCCGGTGAGAAAGAAAGGGAGAGAATAAGTGGGGAAATGGAGAGTTTAAACGCCCGAAGTGTTGGAAACGGTTTGGTGTCTTTTCTATAGATACAGAATTTCCAATAGTAGTGCGTTTCAAATAAAAATATTTGACTTTGCATAATATACTGTGATCTTTTGACGTCAAAATGCTCAACGCTGTCAACCCTTATGGACTTATTAAGAGCTTAAATACTTTTATATAGCTGACGATGGCAGATTTAGAATTTTAGAACTTTTCCCATTATTTCTTTGCTGGCTCGGTCTTTGGACGATATTAAATGAAAAACCTACTGAGCCGTCTGCTACTCGATAAAAACGGTCTCTGACTGTTCATCAATCTTACGAGTCCTTAAAACCCAAAACGTGTGACATCTCAGCAGACTAAAGCCCCACTACGACTGCTGAAACGACTCTCTTACTTACTCTTGGCCATTCTCTTCTTCTTCCTGTTCTTCTATTCCGCCGCCTCGTTAATACACTTATCTGTTGCGTCTGTAGGACAATGACCATTCGTCAGACTCGAGCTTTGATCGCCAGATGGCTCAAGGTCAGCAGTAAGTCTAATAATGTTATGTTCTAATCTGTGACCGGTAAGAAAAATCGACCGAACCGAGAGAAACGAACATTCTGCGTATGCATTGTCTTAGAATTACGCAAGTTAATGGAAATGTCGATTAGTATCCGGGTATTTACTCTGCGGATATTCTTCTTCTACTTCTTCTTTTTTTTTTCTTCTTCTTCTTCTTCTTCTTCTTCTCTTCCTTCTTCTTCTTCTTCTCTTCCTTCTTCTTCTTCTTCTCCTCCTCCTTCTCTAGGTCTGTGCATTTCTACGTTAGCGACCATGGATTTCCACTTTGTTCGATTTTGACATTCCCTTAGTAACTCGATGTTATTCTTTATTCTATTTCTTCTTTCTGTCTGCCTGTCTGTCTGTCTGTCTGTCTGTCTGTCTGTCTGTCTGTCTGTCTGTCTATCTCTCTCTCTCTCTCTCTCTCTCTCTCTCTCTCTCTCTCTGTATGTCTAGCGCAAACCGTTGGGTATTTGGGGGTATGTACGAGATATTATTTGAGATAGAAAAATGGAGAGAGTTGAAAGCCATTCTCAGGACGAAAAGATTTTTTTGGCTCAACGCTTTTTACCCAAAATGTCGGTGTCCCCTATTCCGGAATCCTGGCTACGCCACCGGTCAGTCTATTTAGGTAAGATCGGGATCCATTCGAGAGTTTCTGTCAGCATTACTCTTTTATCAATTTATACAGGAATTTCTATCGTTTTAGCGATTAACGAGTGCCTGAATTTATAACAGCAGAGAAGCATTTATCGTTTCCGACTGGCAGTTTTACTGAGATAATGACGATTAGTATTAGTCAAAGTTGCGTCAGTTGCGTCAAAGGTTTTCTCAATTTTGTTGAATGGAACACAATTGCTGTCAATTGTCTAGAAATTCATTGATACACATTTTCTAACCGGACTTCTCAGTCGCAAAGTAAACCATGGTTTTACGACTATCTCTTCTTGATTTTCATAGCGATTATCACACACACGGCATTATTACAAAACCTGCCTGAGGGCAGAATACTACGAAGAAGACGTATTAGTCAAACGTCATACTTAAGGCAACTTAATTCTAATCGCAGTAATCTACCCGAGCTCAGTCGAGTTTCTCTTCAACCGAATCCCTTGGAATGGAGACACTGAACGCTGCTGTGTGACTAACAAACCAACTAACAGTTTCATTAAAACTGGCAGATTGCGACCGGCCACCGTTTCTGACAGATTTGCATCAGAGCATCATCTCGCGGCAGTGCTCAGCCGCTTTCCCGGACATTCGACAGATGTCTCCAAAATCCAAGCTAACTCTCCGTTAAATGTGTGCCAATTTATTCACCACTTGCGGATTAAGATTTGTAAAATATTAGCTGCTATGCCATTTAGCTTATACGGTTAAATCAAGTTTGACATTTGTACAGTACATACAATGTAACTTCGCAGTGGCGGTTCCAGGAATTCTTGGTGGGGTGGTGAAAAAATTATAGGAAGTTGGTGTTGGGGATGCAAAGTGAAGAAGAAAAAACAAAAGAAAAGAGAGAAAACGGTCATTGTTTGCCCACTAAATGTTAATAAACCTTGTAAAAAAAAGGCCGACAAGCTAAAAGAAATAAGGTAATTCGCAGTAATTTTCACTAAATTTAAAATAAAACTCTCTGGAAAATAGGTTGACAAGCAGAAAAAAGATCATCCGGAACCCCGGTGGGGGATGCATCCCCAGTCATCAACATGGTGGAGCCGCCACTGGAACTTCGTTATAACGGACTCGGTTATAACGTATGCTCGACTAAAAAGCACCGAAATGTACGGTCCCGTGTGATGCGTTACCTTTTTGGATGGTAACGGTATTGGATATAACGTACCTCGGATATAACGTACTAAACTCTACAGACCCGAAAAGTACGCTGTAACGAAGCTCTACTGTATAATGGCTTTCACACAGGCAACTGCCTCCTAAAACACTTTAAATTGCGCTATTATTATTATTATTATTATTAGTAGTAGTAGTAGTAGTAGTAGTAGTAGTAGTAGTAGTAGTAGTAGTAGTAGTAGTAGTAGTAGTAGCAGCAGTAGCAGTAGCAGCAGCAGCAGCAGTAGTAGTAGCAGCAGCAGTGGCAGCAGCAGTGGCAGCAGCAGCAGCAGCAGCAGCAGCAGCAGCAGTAGTAGCAGTAGGCCAGCAGCAGTAGTAGTAGTAGTAGTTAATGGAGCAGCTTTTTATTAGTAGTATTATTATGCAGTTCGATTTCTTTTATGTAATTACTATTATTACTATTATCATTTATAATGCATTTATAATAATAATAATTGTTATAATAATAATAATTATTATTATTATTTATATTATTATTATTATATTTATTTTACATGTCTTTTGGGGATTTACAGCATTGCTGAGACGAAAGACGCAAAAGCATTTGAGTCAAATGGAGTCCGGACAATATCAGGTGGCATTCTGAGACGTCAATTATTACTCAGATTTACCTGCTGATATTAGACAGACAGCATCGTATACGTACACAGACACTGTACAGTACAATCGCACAGTCTTGCCTAACGCAACATGAAACTAACTTCGAGACCGCCTTGTTGTAATTCGAGAGCTTTTAGCTGCTGCGAATGCTAGCATGAATGATACTCGTGTCCGGACAAAATGTCCTCGGATATAATGTCACGGACAAAATGTCATGGGGACAAAATGTCAGCGGACAATATGTCACGGTTTATGGTTAGGGTTAGAGTTAGGATTACATTTTGTCCGCTGACATTTTGTCCCATGACATTTTATCCGTGACATTTTGTCCGCTCACATTTTGTCCTAGCACTATGATGCTTCTTAGAAGAAAAAACTTCTTGCAGTCATGTGCTGGGCACTAATACGAACACATTAGACGTAAAGAAACTCCTATCTTCATTTCGAGAATTCGACCAGTAAGCGTAAAATTGGCAGAGATTTGCGAGTGTTTATCAAAATAGCCTAGATCTGAAATGTCTCAGCTTTTTAGTCCATATAATTATAAGCTTTACAAATTTCAATCCTAACACAAGCGATGTGTCGTTTCTAGCATAAATGTATGCTTTTATATGCCCTTTATTAATTAAGCAACCGAAAATGCGTAAATATTGGTTGCGTGTCCTGCTAACAAACTGCCTATCAGTTCACCTACCGAGATGATATGTTTTCATACAGACAATACCGACTTCTTCCAAACAACATACCGCGCTATTTATTTAGGCCCCGATTGCTTCCTTAATATAAACGGCTTTTCGAATAATTCTGAACAACGCTAATTTTTATCTTGCCTATACACGTAAAGCACGCAGTCGATTGAGAGGAACATGCTTCACCCCCCAAAAAACTTCGCTCTACGCGTGAAAGCGAACGACGTTCTAACTGCGTCGCAGATGAGCTGAGCAGTTGGCACTTAAGCCCGTTAGTACATTTATATATCGGAAACGACAGGTGTCGCCATGTTTGCTCAGCTTTTCAGGTGCTCTGTCTTGCCCAGTCATCGTCCAGCCCAGTCAGTCAGTCAGTCGTCCCCAGGCAAAACAAAGGTACACCCCGTCACAGGCGGCTCGGGCGGGCGGGCGAACAAAACATCAATTGGGGATATCAGGTTTCGAAGTCCGACAGATGTCTCTCGCCGTCGTTTCAAGTCCAATCGTTGGTTTTCCTGCGACGATCGACAGAATATTTTCAATATCGATCGGACTCGGCGGCTTCGAAATGATCGCCTGACGAATACATTTCCAAGACCAAAGACACCACTCCCACCCCTCGGTATTCCGTCGCCTACCATCGATCTCCTCCATCTCTTCCTTCTTCGGATGATCGGATCCCACAGTCGGCTGGCTACTGCGTTTCGAACGAAATTGGCGAGTCATAATCACCTTGGAATCACAGATGCTATTTTGAAATTCTCGTCTGAATTTGGACCTATTAGTTGTCTGCGTCTGTGTCAGGCTCTCAGTATGCCTTGTCTGTCTGTCTGTCTGTATGTATGTATGTGTCTGTCCATCCGTCCGTCCGACTGTTGTCTGTCTTCGTATTGGTTTCATTGCAGATGCAGCGTTTCTACTCGAATAATATAGTTTAGGTCTACACGTCAACGCATTTGCATCTGCACTGCGTTTCTCCCCTTCAGCAATAAAATGCCGTTTCGTGAGAGCGAGTCTAATCAATCTCTCGGAAGAAAAGTGCCACGTGTTTTCTCTGTTGGCAAGCAAGAAATGCGCCAGACTTTCGAAAAAGGCGCCACACACACGCACACACACACACACACGCACACACCCATTCGACGGGCGTCAGTATAGTGTGACTGTACGATAAGTAATTATACGCTGGGTGTGCGGAATAGCGTTACCTTTATTTTGTTCATTTGCATTTAGAATATTGATCTGATGGAACAAATTTATCAGCTGCCATGCGCTTCAGCACTCACGCACACATGCACGCACACACACGCACAAACACACACACACACACACACACGAACTGAGTTATGAGTCTATGCATTTTGTCGAGTCCGTCGATGTCTTTCCTAAACGAGGGACGATGCGACGGTCTCTTTATCAATATTCGCTTCGTCCGTGGAGTCCGTCGTGACTAAAGACAGCGGCGGCGTGCATGGCATATTCACGAGATGCATGCGCCACTGTTGCTGTTTTGGCCGTCATTAGAACTTATGGGCAGCTCAGCTGTAACCGTCAATCGAATCAACATAGAGTCTCATCTCAGAAATTGGGAAAACCGTTGGTCGTATTTCTTCTGGGAGGTGTTCTCTCTCTCTCTCTCTGTCTCTCTCTCTCTCTCTCTCTCTCTCTCTCTCTCTCTCTCTCTCTCTCTCTCTCTCTCTCTCTCTCTCTCTCTCTCTCTCTCTCTCTCTCTCTCTCTCTCTCTCTCTCTCTCTCTCTCTCTCTCTCTCTCTCTCTCTCTCTCTCTCTCTCTCTCTCTCTCTGTCTCTCTCTCTCTGTCTGTCTCTCTGTCTGTCTGTCTGTCTGTCTGTCTGTCTGTCTGTCTGTCTCTCTCTCTCTCTCTCTCTCTCTCTCTCTCTCTCTCTCTCTCTCTCTCTCTCTCTCTCTCTCTGTCTCTCTGTCTGTCTGTCTGTCTCTGTCTGTCTGTCTGTGTCTCTCTCTCTGTCTGTCTTTGTCTTTGTCTTTCTCTCTCTCTGTCTCTCTGTTCTGTCTCTCTGTCTTCTGTTTCTTTGTCTCTCTCTGTCTGTCTCTGTCTGTCTGTCTGTCTTTGTCTTTCTGTCTCTGTCTGTCTGTCTGTCTGTCTCTGTCTCTCTATCTGTCTCTGTCTGTCTGTCTGTCTGTCTGTCTGTCTGTCTCTCTCACTTTCCTTTCTCTCTCCTCGTATCGACAGAACTTACCTTTGGGTTCGTAAACGTTTCCCGCTAACAGCGGTCCACCTCAATATGAAATATGACAACTCAGAGTCGTTTTTCGGAATGTTGACATCGTCACTTTTTAGTGCGCTTTTAACGAATCGCAATGTAAAATGGAATGGATCGACTCTTAGCGTTAGGGCGCTTACTTTTTCGCCTTGGAATGGATCGACCTTAGCGTTAATTACTTTTTTCACAATAAGAAAATCTGTGAATAATTTTAAGATCTCGGCTTAAAGAGAGTGGAGTTTGTTTTGTCACCTGAAGCATTTCATCTACGGTTTTAACCCCAAACCCTCCCACTGGTTACGCCACTGTATTCAATCTATTTTGAACTTATTTGGTGACAGCGTTAAGTACTGTACTGTTCGTGGAATGAAATTAACAGTCGGGAAAGGAAAAGGAACTGGCAGTGTTGGCGTCGAGGGACAACAATCAGGTCCCCTGTCATCAGTCGCCACTGCGATGACTGTCAGAATTCCAACGCAACGCACAGCTCCCACATATCCCCGTACATATCCCCGTTCCCCGTACATATCCCCGTTACTTAGAATGACAAGTCACGTAACGAACAGAGAATTCTCAAAGATTCGTATAATTAATCTGCATTCAGAAGGGATTTTCAATAGGACAGTCAGCGCCAGTGCGAGACTTACAGAGATCATTTCGCGCTGACAACTACAGCGGCGTTGTTTACAACCAAGACACCGACATTAACATACAGTAGAACTTCGTTATAACGTACTTAGCGGGTCTGCAAAATGTCATGTCTACAGCGCTACTTCTGAGTGACGTTTAATTAAGACCGAGGAGGCGCTTTATAAAACTATTACATAACATTACATTACATACTATTACATAACATTACATACGTTATATTCAATAGCATCCAATACGGAAAGGAAGCTCCAGATGTTTGGTCATGTCAGTCGCATGGAGGAGAAGAGAATTCTGAACGTTGCAATGGAGGGAACAATGGATCTTGTTTTGGAACACGCCCGGCCTGGAAGGCCCAGGAGACGATGGTTCGACGACATCAGAGAGTGGACGGGATTAAATCTTGGAGAGTCCGCATCTCAGAAATTATCCGTGCGGCTCAAGACCGCGAAAATTGGGAAAAGAATCGTTCAGCATTTTGTTCTACTGGTCTCGACGGTTCCTGAGGGGACTATGAGCTGATGATGATGATGATGATGATGATCCAATACGGCTGCGCATCGTCATACTGTACGGTGCATTGCGGTAGGTTTTGACTGGGTGAACGTTATAACCGAGTCCGTTAAAACGAAGTCCGACTGTATGTTCAATAGATGTCCAGCTTGATGGAAATATTTATAACCGCGAGTGAAGGTGAAGTTGAAGTTGTTGGCAAAATCAAAAAGTACCAACCCTAAATCATGAACTCTACAGTATATACCTGTGCTGTTGCTGATCTTCAGGTGTGGCGGCAACACATTCCGCGGCTTGTTTTTGACACCTGAGGCAAATTTAGACATAATAGAACGATGCCTAATGGTTTCAAATCGATACTCGATCTACCTGAGAATCGGGTCACTGCTTCAAACGCAGTATACAGATTACTAGACTTTGAAAGCGAAGCGTTGTTATTATCAAAGCAATTTCAATGCCAGAAAATGTTGCTCTTCTTGAGAGCAAAGTTGATGCTGCAACCTGCGATGCGATTCTCATCTTAGTCGCTGCCTCTACGTATGTATGTATGTGTGTGTGTGTGTGTGTGTGTGTGTGTGTGTGTGTGTGTGTGTGTGTGTGTGTGTGTGTGGTTCAAGTGTCCTAAAGATTAACCTTGTTGTCTCCGTGTTTCTGTCTTTTGACCTGCAACGACGGTCAGTGACGGTTCCACCATGTTGATGACTGGGGATGCATCCCTCCCATTGGGGTTCCGGATGACCTTTTTTGCTTGTCAACCTATTTTCCGGTGAGTTTTAAAAAAATAGTGAAAATTAATGCGAATTACCTTATTTTTTTTAGCTTGTCGAACTTTATTGCAAGGTTTATTAACATTTAGTGGGCAAACAATGACCTTTCTCTCTCTCTTTTCTTTTGTTTTTTTCTTCTTCACTTTGCATCTCCAATACCAACTTCCTATACATTTTTTCATCCCCCCCACCAAGAATTCCTGGAACCGCCACTGACGACGGTAGGCATTATCAAGACAGTGTGGGACCTTGTTTTGGTCAATCATTTTAGGCGTGAACAAGTGCGTATATACCATTATACTCACTAGGCAGCAAAGTGTCGGAAAGAACTCTCAGAGGGAAACAGACTGAATTGCTCTCTGACAAATGCGTCGGTGCCGTGCATGTTGTTGCTTCGAACGAAGCGCTTGTCAGCCGTGTATAGGGTACTGTACATGTATACAGTGCTGACCGATGGATCGGATGCATTTCAAGCTTCTCGTCTGTTAACCGAGTCAACGGAGACGCATTTTCTCACGATTTACGTTCTCTCTCTCTCTCTCTCTCTCTCTCTCTCTCTCTCTCTCACACACACACACACACATACACACGGAGTTCTGACGTACTGAAAGAACGCATCGTTGAAAGACACGTTCTCGTTCCGGGTTAGTGTTCCGTATACACGTTACTTTACAGCATTTTCTAATAACTGTCTCTCCAAGAGGTGTGTGTTTCTTCTCGCGTATACAGCAGCAGTAGGACGGGGACGAGCTAGGCTTTTTTTCAAAAACAGAATTTAGGATTATAGAATTTAGGTGTTTACGAGTTTCAGGTTTTAGGATTTCTAGGTTTTAATGCTTGACACGCCATTGGTACACCACACACTCTATAGCGTCGGATGCATATGTTGGTCGTCAACGCTCATAAACCCTTCTCTATATTCTTGCCACATCGTATTGTTTGTGCTGTTGTCAGAGGGGCTGTCCATTAATTATGTCAACAAAATAGGGGAGGGGTTTGACAAAGTTTGGCAGTTGTTGACAGGGGAGGGGGTCAACAATTTCAATTTTACAAATAATAAAAAGGAAATTTTATGGAATACTATTTATTACAACGGAAAAAAGCCTGACAAGCAAAAAAGGTCATCATCACCACATTATGACACTTTATGGACAAAAGAAAGGGAAAAAGTCATGACCGCAAAAATATTAACCTTCTAAAATTTTTAGGGAAGTCCGTCACTGATCTTAGTGAGGGGGTTGTTCAAAAGTTTTGACATAATTATAGGGGATCACTGAAAGTTGACAGTTGTTGACAAGGTGGGAGGGGTCAAAAATTGCCCAAAAATTGCTCACGTAATTAATGGATAGCCCAAGGCAATACTACACGTATCATTTTATATTCTAAATAATATAGCCTTAGCTGCAAATATAAGTTATGTATTATCAAACTGAAAGGTAACAAGTAAAATTGTGACAGTTGTTAATTATAAGTTGTAAAAGGGGGTCAATAGTCATGTCGAGTATGGTCGATGTGAATATTTCTATATTCAATAGAGTTGGCCCCCGCACCCCCCCCCTTCCAAAAAAAAATCACAATCCTAGAAATATCCCTGGTCTCTGTCTTTCTCTGTCTCAGATCATCCATTAAACGAATTATGGAATTATGTGGGAAGCATCAGCGAATAGCATAAGCGCTTTCACAATAAATCTAATATATAGATTCTTATATATATATATATATATATATATATATATATTCTATATATATATATATATAGTCTTATTTCGTCTTCAGTTCGACGCATCGGTCAAGCGAACCCTTCCGCGCGGCGGTCATCAATTTGTCCGCCTCAGCAGTCGCCGCCCACGTTTTGCCCACGTTAACCTTCTGTTCTGACCGATAGATGTTACGAATGCAGTCGGTAAACGTGACGTACTATATATATATATATATATATATATATATATATATATATATATATATATATATATATATATATTGTCGCAGTAAAATAGTACGAACATTGTTCTCGGGTACAGCAGAGGAAAAAACGAATTGTGAAATGACAGAAGACAGACCGTTTTGTTCTTACGGACCGTTTTTATTTTCCGCCACGCGAGCAGAGACGATACCAATAATCGACAACCCGACTCTAAAGAAGACTTTAATACCGGAATGCAGTGCTGTCGCCAGGATACAGGGATATACTAAGGAAGCTGATTTTACGGCCCGGTAACGATGGAAACGCCGCCGAATCGTAAGCAGTGAACATTCCCACCGTGGAAGCAAACCGAAGAGATCATCGTGAAGGTAGAGATATATATGACTGCGTAAAGCCGCCTTCGATCTGCGCAATTTCGAACGCGCTTTCTTTATGGATGGACGAACTAATATCTTTCGCATGATGTATGTAGCCTATACAACTGCAGCTCGTATGGTACAAATATAGTTTTAATCATTGGCGACTGGGATCGGTGGTGGGATTTGTGTAAATCCGTTGAGTAGTATGAGGTCGTGGGTAGTACAGTATTATGAAATCGAGGCAGATGCACGGAAGCTGAAAGAGCTTCACAGCACGGGCGATTTTTGCTCGTCAACACTATTTTTTTTACCAGAAATTGTCGACGGGTGCCCTCCCATTTTGCAACCCTGGCTACGCAACCGCATGGGTTTAGTGCAAGAAATTAAGCAGTACATATTTATGCGGCATAACTACCAATAGACTCCTACGAAATTTTGGTGTCAGATGTAGTACTGCCAGAATAGCATTGTCACTCAGATTATAATGACAGAATATGCTTATTTACAGCATACTTGCACAGGTACATCGTATGCCAATGGAGTTGGAGTATTATCGATTGATGCATCTGAGCAATATAAATGGTGCTATAAGAGTGTTATTATTATTATTATTATTATTATTATTATTATTATTATTATTATTATTATTATTATTATTATTATTATGTCGCCCAATGTTCCAGGTCTAAGTTCCAGAGGGAACGGGAGGATCTAAGTCTAAGTAAGATTATTGTTATTATTATTATTATTATTATTATTATTATTATTATTATTATTATTATTATTATTATGCTTAGTTACAATCTGTCATTGCACGTGGCTTTGGTGACATGAATTGACTGCAGTATGAGTAATGCGAAAGGACATTCCACGTTGGAAATATTTCGTTTTAGGCTTTGATACCTTTAGTTGAGGGGGACAGAGTATCAATTTCCCCCCAATGTTTTGGGCTGGTAAAAAATTCTATTCTACCCTCTGATCCAACATAAATTTCCTCTCAAGAAAGTTTGGAGAGGCATTTGGAAAGAAAATGGATGACCTTCTTTTTGGCTTGTCAAGACGTAAGTGATTTTAGTCCCCACCAAATAAGAAAAAAAAAAAAATTGGCGTGTTTACATTTCTGCGTTGTAAGAGAGAAGAGAGGGAAGAGAGAGGAGAGGAGGAGGAAAAGGAAAATAGAGATGGTGGAAAGGAGATATAAGAATAAGAGGGGAGGGAGAGGTAAGGGAGGTATTGACAAAAGGAGGGACAAGCACACATACATGTCGTTAGGAAACTATGTAGGCTATAAGATATATAAGAAGCATCCAGTCAAGCAATTATGAAACGACATCTTCACGCTCCGCCCATTATAGATATGACGTTGCTTAGCAACGATTGTAGAATGACAGCGCGCCTCGTCCAATGAAGACGACGCTATATGACAAATAGACATAAGGAAATTAATTATATGTATAAATACTGTATATATCTCAGTGTGTGTTCCTGAACTTCTTTAGCGCCATTGCATTAATGCACCGGGCATCCTCAGTCTATGACCATTCAAAAGCGAACTCATTGTCACACAACTTCTATCCGCGTATGTACCGACCAGCCATAAAGTCTTGCACAATGAGAATCGATAGATCTCCATCCAGATCTCTCTCGATGGATGACGTTATTGGCCATATTGGCTGTGTCGGAATTTGACGCTTCAATTCCGCCGCTGTCTATACTCTACAGCGACTGCAAGAGTCAATACGCAACAACAGGAAACTCAAGTTCCTAACGCCGACGCCAAGATTCACGAAGTTTTGGCCAATTTCGGTCGCATAGATGTCGCCACAGTCGGCCATCTTAACGACGAATTCGGCAAACAACGCTGACCTTTGTTATTTGTGATTTCTGCTTTAATGCGACGACAAACAAATGCGCTATGTTCTTAATATAAACGATGGTCGATTAACCAGTGAGCATTAACCCAGAAATAGCTCCCCAAATATTTGCCCAATCCCCCGTTAAACGAAATCTTACCCGGGTCTTAGGCCTATAGGCTATGTGAGTCTACTTCTTGAAATGTTTTTCCAGAGAATTAAGCGCAACCATGGACTGTTGTGTATAGTAACAAAACTAAATATGTCGCTCAAAAGTATTTCACCAAGAATAATTGTTTTAATTTTTATGCAAATAGCGTAGTAGGGCCTACTTTTCTTCAATATCTTGGTGGTCAATGCAAATACTCGCACAAGTACCCATTTTGCAGTCATGCCAAAATTAGCACTTACACTACAAAACGTTTGAACGTTTATCTCAAGATAATATTCTAGCGGCTGTTGCAGGGTTTAATCTAGACCGTTTCCGGGAGGGAAAATTGCCCTATCCCCCGGAAATTTCAAATTTCCCTCCCCGGAAATTTTGGCATACTGCATCAACTAACAGCGGCAGCAACAGGAGACTCAACCCTCAACTCAACAGCAACCCTAGCAGAATTCCCCCCGGCTTTGTCAGTTTCCCCCAGGAGTCCAGAAGTCTAGATTAAACACTGGGCTGTAGACGTAGAGATTTTTATTACAAAGAGAAGACTACATTGATTACAGGTCATCTTGTCTATAAAAGTTTAGAAAATGGGTCGTTACTTATTATTTCGCTTGGTTAAGTTGGTCATATATTTACATGAGCGCGGACAGCCTATGCAACTATGTATAGGCTACTGCACAACTATATTGATATTTTTGTTTGCTTCTTTTCGCTGCCTTAACCCCTTAACCGTGTATTTAGCTGTAACTCAATTTAAAATGGACGGATATAAACGGGATCCCCAGTTAAGGGGTTAAACGCGATTTTGGCGCCCCTCCACCCACAGAATAACAATACGTAATAAAAACCTGTTTGGTCGACCAACAAAGGGGTCTAACCGCCACCCCTCCTTGGCTACGCCACTGCCCTGGAAAGCCAATCCGGGCAAAATTGCGACAGCCGAGTATGAGGCAACGTTACGTCTTTACTGCTGCCAATTCCGACATCTGGAAAATATGACAGAAATTGTTGAGGGGTTGGGTAAATATTGATTTTCCCCCGAGGCAGCTACTGTTCTCCCTCTGACTGGTCCCGGGAAAGCACCATTAAAACTGAAAAATTATTTCATCCCGGTGACTAAGTCTGAATACCAAAATGCACACTAACACACAAGGAATAGTCTTGTGTTGACGTTCTTTCTATAGCGTTCTATATGTCCGTCTAGTGAAGGAAACCCTGCACTATTCGTATCCAATTAAGTCGATGATATTACAGTTTTGCTTCTGCTATTTCAGTTCTGATTCTGCTGAGGTCGTGATAAGTGAACCCGACTTTTGCCAAGTCAATCTGCAGCGATTTACAAATCACCATTTAATTTGTGGAGCTGGTCAAAGAATAGCTAGCTCTGGCATGCAGTGTGGTTTCAGTTATTGATTAATTATTTTTCAGCTACAGTTAAAGTTATTGACATAATTTTCTAGTCATAGTTACCGTTAAAGTTATTGTCATTTTTCAGTTACAGTTTCAGTTACAGTTAATTATTTTTCAGTTATTTTCAGTTAATCGGCATTGAACACAATAATGAAATTTTGACGCTTTTTCTTAATAGGCAATAACTATATTCTCTCTAATTGATTGAAAAATCTATTTATATGTCCATATTTTCACACGCATGTCCATCAAAACATGACATAAATAATTTCAGAAGATCGAGAGTTTCGAAGCGTTCAATCGAAGATCTTTTTGTGTGGTGTTTGACTTCTTAAGTTTGTCATTTTTCGGTTATTTTAACAATTTCAGTTATTTATTTTTCAGTTGCAGCTGCAGTTACAGTTATTGGTATTTTCAGTTATAGTTACAGTTATAGTTAACTGATTTGTTATTTTTCAGTTAACTGATATTTCAGTTACAGCTACTGTTAACTTAAACCACACTGTTGGCATGTGACTGTGAAGACCGTTTCGGGGCTAACGCCTGGAAATTTTTTAAACAGGACAACAAAATAGCTACAAAAATGCATAAGAGAGATGTTCGTTTCAGTACGATGTTCGTTTAGAATTTCTAAACAGGAGTTCATTTCGTAAAAATGATTTGATTTTTCGGAGAGCAAACTGAGAATAGACATTGCAGAGAAAAAAGATTTATTTCTGCGGTTTTCAGAAGATTATTCTTTGCAGTTTAAATAACGTTGTCTTGTCTCAGAATAATTTCCAGAAACATTGCTCAAGAAAACAGATTGAGATACTATTGTTTTTCCGAGCGCGGAATATTTTGGCTGCGCATTTGCTAGCTGTAGAAACTGCACAATAAAGACGCGCTATACATCTATTCATTTGGGAAAATTTGCTTCGGGTCGAGTTGAGCGTAGCTAGTAGCTACAGCTAGTAAGCCATACGCATAATCCGACGCATTGCGTAGAACCATCGCTGGCGTTCGACGCTATTACGGGTCGCGAAACAAAGAACTCCGAATGCTCTTTGCGATGGTGAGTCTCACTCTCACATGTTATAGGTCAGTGTTTCCCAAACTGTGGGTCGCGACCCAAAAGGGGATCGCATGGTTTTCAGTCTAATGGGTCTCGGGGTAGCGCGAAATTAGATTCAAAAGTGTCTCTCTCTAACCAATATCACAACGTCACAAGCCCTGAAAGTTGCAAATAGGCTTAGGTTTTAAGAAATGTATATGCCTGCAATCCTCCATACACGGCTTATGTTCAAATGATTAGCGTTTTATCCAATTTTAGTGGACAATAACTTCGCAGGACCGCGACATGCCACGAAGCCGCTGAAGTGGTAGCAGTTCCAACAAGTTTAGGAAACCCTGGCCTATAGTACTTGGAAAAAATCAATCTTATTTCGCAATAACTCAGTGAAGGCCATTTTGCTCTGAAACTCCACTACAAGAGGAATCTCCACTCGATTTTTGTTTAAAGCCTGACGGTTAAGCGATTTTGCCATACTCATAAGATTTTTAAGACGAGTAATAAAGGTATGTTTCCTGACAAATTTTAAAATAAGATAATTTTCAAGAAATTTCAATATCCATTTATTGCATTTTTCTTATTTATAAAAAGTTTAAATAATACAGCCTAAATATTTGTCATATCTTCATTCGAATTGAATTAGAGCTTTCGTTCTGCTTGTTATTCAAAACTCAGAATATTCTTTTCAACGCCAGATGGCCTAATGCATTAAAAAAATATTGCCTGCTATGAATAGGGTCGCGGCACGTTACAAAACCGCTGAAGTGGGGCTCGGTTCCAAAATGCTTGGGAAACCCTGTTATAGTGTAAGCAGCAACGTATTCTCAAGGAATTATACAGCCGTATTTCGAAAGTGAGTATGCTCTGTCCGCTGGAAAACGCTGCCGTTAAGATTAGAAACGGGCGGAGAAAGTTTCTTTTTCGATTAATCGAATTTCTGCAAATAATTCGCAGAGACGATTATTGTGAGTTCTTGTTCTGTTTATGCTCCATTCTTTTTAGAGCTTTGATCTTTCTACGGCAAAACGTCTGTTGCTGGAAATCGTTGCGTGAGTCTCAGACATGAACATTGGTTGAGTTTGATCAGAAATTGTCATGTCTAATATTGTCTATCGTGGGTTGGGTTACTTGGTTCAAAATAAAGCATCGATTAAGAAATTGTTATAATTAGACTGGGTTGGGTTGCTTTAAGAACTTTGATTGCTATCAGTGGCATTGTCTAGGATTTGACATATCGTCCTTCGGTGGCAGTCTCAATCATGAACATTGGTTGACCATTTGTTGTTTAATGTGTCATAGCATTAAGTATAGGGTCCCAACTGGGGGCCACTGGGGGCCAGGCACTGGTTGGGGCACGGGCCCCCGAGTCAGGTGGTTTAAGAAATTGAATGCTATCGTAGGTTGGGTCTGAATTATGGGTTGGGTATTAAAAATTGGACCAATGTCCTTGTCTGTGGAGTAAACGCTTATGACGATGATCCTTGTTGTACGAAAGAAAGAAAGAAAAGGTAATCTTACGAATTTCAGCCATAGGCCTAATATAGACAGACTGTTGTTATTGTTGATCTGCTCTTTGTGTTTTCCCAAAATGTCGTTCTAAAAACAGCGGCCATATTTCATATTAGCGGCGGCGTTTTGCCCCCAGCGGCGCAGAACTAGCATTGCAGAAGGGCCATTTAAGGTGCTGCTGCTGTTGCTGCTGACGCGAAAAACATTGCAAAATTATCCTGTAAATTCTGCGTTATTCGGCTGACCAGGGAAGATGAATTTAGAAGGCAAGAGAGAGAGAGACGCCTTTTAGCATCGCCCGCAACCTAGCAACGACCGTAAAAACGACGGATAAAACTAACAGAAAGCCTTATTGACAATCCTCGATGTCATATGACCTTTAACTGAACGACATAAAGGCTGAAGCAGACTAATGGAAGATGGCGTCTTAGCGCAGTATCTAATCGTAAAGAGGCTGTAACGTGACAGATTTTATTAAAGTTATTGTGCTGATTACAGGGTGAGGAATAATGGTTGTTTTGACCCTTGAAATGTTTATTGCAGTGGCGTGTAGATTGTAGAACTGCAGGCAATTTAAATAGGCTTCCGGTAGCATATGAGGGTATAAAATTATTTTGACAGAAGCTCGGTAATGCAAGCTCTAATGCAAAAGTGAACGTGTCTTTGCATGCATGTAGCTCGTCTGTTTTTCGCTAGGTGGCACCGCTGCACTTTAGAATTTCAAATAAAAACTTAAATGGTCGCATCTAGGCTATAATCTCGCAGAAGTAGACCAACTTTCATGCATTTTGACCCGGGGCTGTGGAAGTATTTACAATGAAACAGCGTTGGTACCGGTTTTATTAATACTGCGAAATAGATGGACATTTCATGCGCCCATAAACGTCAAGTCACAAAAATCTTATGAAGAGTAAACATCACGCAGTATAAATTAATCCACAGCAACAACGTTCTTGCATTTCTTATTTGTTACGATTTTCGAGATAAAACAAAAACAAAAATACGGGAAATGATAATAATGGAGCTCGAGAGAGTGAGAGAGAGTGAGAGAGAGAGTGAGAGAGAGACAGACAGAGAGTAATCGCTTTTTTCGGTGAATTGTGACATTCTTCAGCGCTCTGGACAGAAACTTAAAGTTATCTTTAAGCGATAACCGTGTATGGCTCCCCCACTTTTTCGTCCACATTTACGCCAATGCTCTAAAGTCTCTAAAGTAAGTGTGAAAATAATTCTAATTTTCAATAACTTTTGATTTGTATTGGATACGTAAGGTATGTATTATGCATTATTATGTATATTATGTATATTATGTATATTATGTATATTATGTATATAATGTTGAATTAACAAAGCGTTCTTGTATTATATTGTATCGTTTTGCATTACACACTGCACTAATTCCTGAACGTCAAACTTTTTTGTCCGTCAGTAAGTAAGTAAGTAAGATCTCGTAAATTTATATGGCGCTTTCAAAGTAGGCACCGTACCAGCTCAGTAGCTGCTTATTCATAGGCGCTTCGTCTACCGTTGAAGTAGTTATATATATATATATATATATATATATATATATATATATATATATATATATATATGGCCTGGCGGTATACATGAGTAGCGAATGAACGTATATCATTTCTTGCAGGTGCCGGGATCTGGGTCAGGGAAGCCCCGTGACCCAAGGTTCCTCGAAGCTTTCAACGAATCGTAAATCCAAATTTTCTTGGATAAAAATTGCAATTACGCGAGAAACGGTTGATTGGGTCCCCGTGGACTTTGCGCGTAAAAACTCTCGGTCGGACGTCTGTAGCTCTAGGCTCTCTACTACTACTACTACTACACGCCCACGGTGGAGGACAGTAATAATTCTGAAATCTATTTCGTTATTTTTCGAGTACCCCCCCCCGAAGTGCATTCTTACCTAGATCTATTTCATCGTCGCCGCCACGGGGATCCCCCCCCGTATTCGGACCAATCGTGGTATTCGTGCAAAAGCGTTGAGTAGCTTTATGAAGGTAGGGTAGGTTTTTTAAGATCGTGGAGAATGCGCGAAAACTAAAAGCGTCTAAATCGACGGTCTATTTTTTTGCTCGTCAATAGGGCCCTACTTGTGATCCGAAAACGTCGATATGCCCCCCCCAGTATTTCGGAATCCTGGCACTGATCTATTTCGCACGCTCGCCATCTCTAGTGTGATGAAAGGATCATCACTGACCGTCGAAGTCTCTCGACCGAACGCCTTAAATTTCATTCAATTTCACACCAGAATCACGAATCTTACAAGGTAGGCCTACAACGAATGCCATCAAAACACAATAATAACATATGCTAATTTATTGCATACGAGCAACATGAAGGCATTAAATTGGCGTATACAATTATTCGCGTAATCAGTGGCGTAGCCAGGATTCCATAATAGGGGGCACATCGACATTTTCGGATTTTTCGGATCAAGCGTTTTGACAAGCAAAAATACATGCCGTCTTTTCTACGGTTTTCAAATCTGATGCGTTCTTCTCGATCTGATACTATCCCCCCCCAGCTACTCACCGGTATTGGACGAATCTCACGACCGGTCCTGGTCCGAATAGGGGGTCGGTCCCCGTGTTCCCCCCGTGGCTACGCCAATGCGCTTATTAATCGCCCTCATTCACTGCTACGTGCTACTAGCAACAGTAGCACCTAGCAGTATGAAAACTTTTAAAACTAATAATGATAACGACCACGCTTGTGATTAGGATCAGACGATTGCAGGCCTAATCGTCCCATTATTTTCTAAACGATCAATACACTCAACGTATTACCAACGCCATCTGGCGAGTCCTCAGATGGTCGCGCCTACTAATCGTGAAAGTCAGTTGATAAAATTGAGCCCTAAACGGCCGAAAACAGTTATAAAACATTAAGACTTAGAGTTAGCAATCGATTTTCTTATTATTTCGTTTGGAAACTTATAATTCGTCGATTGCATTTATCCACCAAATATAAGCTTTAAAATTAGATTTAGTGCGTGACAAATTGCTTATAAAGCCAACAACATTGCCCGTTGTATGTTTCAGAAAATGTTTCAGAAAAGGTTTCTACCAGCATAAGCTGCATATTACCCGTTTTTCTCAATCGGTGTTTAGATGTTTGTCGACTCGAAGCAGCGATGCTAACAATGCTAAGTCTATTTACCCAAACAGAAGAATAATAATAATAATAAATTCCGTTGGATAACAAGAGAAGTGCAATGGAAAAGAAGGACAAAAAAGCAAAGCATGGAGGAAACTAAGTAAACTCAGATTGTCAATCAATAGATATGAGCAGAATCAGCACAAACTCAAGATTTTGTTAATAATAATAATGATAATAATATTATCATTATTGATATATTAATAATATATATTCAAAAATAATAATAATAGCAATAATAATAAGTAGTAGTAAGAAGTGGTAGTAGTAGTAGTAGTAGTAGTAGTGGTAGTAGTAGTAGTAGTAGTGTAGTAGCAGTAGTGTAGTGGTAGTGGTGGTGGTGGTGGTGGTGGTGGTGGTGGTGGTGGTGGTGGTGGTGGTGGTGGTGGTGGTGGTGGTGGTGGTGGTGGTGCAGGTGGTGGTGGTGGTGGTGGTGGTGGTGGTGGTGGTGGTGGTGGTGGTGGTGGTGGTGGTGGTGGTGGTGGTGGTGGTGGTGGTGGTGGTGGTGGTGGTGGTGGTGGTGGTGGTGGTGGTGGTGGTGGTGGTGGTGGTGGTGGTGGTGGTGGTGGTGGTGGTGGTGCAGTGGTGGTGGTGGTGGTGGTGGTGGTGGTGGTGGTGGTGGTGGTGGTGGTGGTGGTGGTGGTGGTGGTGGTGGTGGTGGTGGTGGTGGTGGTGGTGGTGGTGGTGGTGGTGGTGGTGGTGGTGGTGGTGGTGGTGGTGGTGGTGGTGGTGGTGGTGGTGGTGGTGGTGGTGGTGGTGGTGGTGGTGGTGGTGGTGGTGGTGGTGGTGGTGGTGGTGGTGGTGTGGTGGTGGTGGTGGTGGTGGTGGTGGTGGTGGTGGTGGTGGTGGTGGTGGTGGTGGTGTAGCAGTAGTAGTGGTGGTGGTGGTGGTAGTAGTAGTAGTAGTAGTAGTAGTAGTAGTAGTAGTAGTAGTAGTAGTAGTAGTAGTAGTAGTAGCTGCTTAGTGTATTAGTGATGCTAACACACCGTATACGTCTACTGTAGTCGTATTTTATGATATTACACTAGCAGAATTTAGTAGCAAGCCTCGAAATTGTTTTTGGACTTGAAGCGAACTAATTGTCTCTGTTCAATGTTCTCTTCTAGGAGCCGATCGATCGAAGACTTTCAAAAGTCGAGAAGAAGCTTGTCTACTGGTTGTGAATCTCCTGTCGCCTCTTCACCGCCGATAGTATAGGGGTATCCAGTGTTTACCAACAAAGTCCGTTGATATGGTCTGATCGCCAATGGCAGAAGCAGGATCAGTGACCATATAGAGATTGTTCTGGATACTCCTATACGCTGTGATATTGATCCAATATATACCTATATGGCTGACGTATTGAACTCCGTTCTTCGCTTAGATGGGCCTAACAAGTCTTCGATTAATAACTTCGAAATGTTCGCAGCAAATCAAACGTTTGAGACTGGCGACGGAGCAACTGGACACAGTGGACAGCGGACAACGCAGGAGTCGTTCATGAGCGACGAGGAGATCGCCGCCTTCCTCCAGAAGATGTTCTCCGAAAGAAACTTCGACCGTCGAACGGAATCAGCCATTTTGTCCGTATTCGTCCTGCTCATTGCCTTCGGCGTCCTCGGCAACAGTCTCGTCTGCTACGTCGTCGCCAGGAACCCGCGCATGCGCACTCCGCGCAACGTCTTCATCATCAACCTCGCCGTGTCCGACCTGACGCTCTGCCTCGTCACGCAGCCGTTCAGCCTCGTCAAGGTCCTTACGACCGACTGGCGGCTCGGTCGGGTCGTCTGCAAGCTGGCGTCGATGTTCGCCGGCATGAACGTCTTCGTCTCGACGGCCAGCATCACGGCCATCGCCCTGGACCGCTACCGGGTGATCGTCTATCCCACCCGGCAGACGACGACGGCGACGATGCTGACGAAGAGGTCGGGTTTCGTCGTTCCCCTGGCGTTCGTCTGGCTGGCGTCGGTCGTTCTCGCCTGTCCGCTGCTCATCCTCAACGACACCGGGGTCTTCGCTCCGGTCGGCGACGTACCGCTGTACGAGACGTGCGTCGAGGACCCCCGGATGCAGCTGGAGAAGAAGGTCTACTCGGTGGCGTCGATGCTCGTCCAGTACATCGCTCCGATCGTCGTCGTCTCGGCGGCGCACGTCCAGATCAGTCGGCAGCTCAAGTACCGGATATCCGTTCGGAAGTCGTCCTCTTCCGGCGGCGGCGGTGGCGGCGCCGTCGTGTCCGTCTTCCAGCAGCAGAAGAGCCTCCGAGAGGCGAGGCGGAAGCGCAGGACCGACTTCCTGTTGACGCTGATCTCCGTCGTCTACGCCGCCAGCTGGCTGCCGTTGAACGTCTTCAACATCGTGGCCGACTTCCACTGGAACGTCGTCGTCGCCGTCCAGATGTCGTACGGCGGCGGCGGCGGCGGCGTCGGTGGACTGGTCGTTCCCGTCTGTCACATGCTCGTGCTCTGTTCCGCCTGCACGAACCCGCTGCTCTACGGCTGGCTGAACGAAAACTTCCGGCACGAGTTCTTCAGGGCGCTGCGCGGACTGCGCTGCCTGAATCCACTGCTGAAGGGCGGGGGAGGAGGAGGAGGAGGAGGAGGAGGAGGAGGACATGGGGTCAACAGTCAGAATTCTACGACCTTTGACCTGACGAGCAGACGATTGTCGACGAACGCAGTCGTTCGACAGCTTCCGGCCGTCATTTCTTAATGAAAATGCATGTTGCAGCTGGCGACGAGAGGAAGTAATCAGGCGCTACATAAATTAGCGTAGAGCGCGTTTGGGAGATTTATATATTGAAACATAATTGCTGTAGAATTTTGTTTTAATGGACTCGGTTATAACGTTCCGCAACGTATACGGTTCCGTGCAATGCGTTACTAGTTCTGCATTGGATGCTATTGAGTACAATATACACAAGTACATTTTACAAGTGTGTAAATATAACGTACTAAATTTTACAGATCCGCTGAGTACGTTGTAACGAAGTTCGCATCATTTGTGCTGTTCCGCTATTTGTCTGCAAAGTTAAATAACGATAATCATATACGATGGTGGACTGAATCTGAATTCTATTCGTATATATCTATCATTGCCAGTGGCGGTTCCACTTGGGGGATGAGTGGGGATGCATCCCCCCACCGGACTTTTTTGCTTGTGAGACCTATTTTTGGGGTTAAATTCTAGTAAAACTACGGGAAAACTGCGGATGACCTTTTTTGCTTGTCAACCTATTTTTTGGTAAAAGTGTAGTTAAATTAGGGATACAGTTCTCTTTTGTCAGCCTTTTTCGGCAAAGTTTATTGAGTTGTCCCTTCTACACTGTAGTTTCATCCTCCACCAAGAGGTCACAAGATTCCCACTTTTAGTTACTAATTATAAATTGATATTTCTAAAGTTCTCTTTTGTCAGCCTTTTTCGGCAAAGTTTATTGAGTTGTCCCTTCTACACTGTAGTTTCATCCTCCACCAAGAGGTCACAAGATTCCCACTTTTAGTTACTAATTATAAATTGATATTTCTAAAGAATTTACGTGTTGGTTATAAATTCTTTTGTATAAAATAGTGCGTCTCTGTCTATATTCACTGTATATAGCATGAAATATTACTTCACTGTTCAAACAAAATCTTTTGGGTAGCCATCTTCGTTAGCATGGGGCATCTTGAGTGACTCTCCCCATATATTTAGTATTATCAATTAATATGTCATGCTCTTGTTGATTCCTGAACAAACGAATCGCTCATTGAAGACGGGTTTTTATATTCATGCAACATTGCACACTCATTACTTTTATTTAAAGTATTAGCAGTGACGGCTCCAGGATTTGCCAAGTGGGGGGCAACTTCTAATCATGCGGGCCAACCATTTGTTGTTAGGTATGTAGTATTGAGTATAGGGTCCCAACAGAGGGGTCATTGGGGGGCAGGCACTCAATAGGGCCCGTGCCCCCTATGGAGCCGCCACTGTAAGTACATAAGTACAGCCTAGTTGGACTTAGTATTTGCATGGACATTTGTTCTAAATCGTCCAAAACGTTCTAACTCGACTACAGCGTAGTTCTGTTTGACATCAGCGTCTGCAAAACTTAAGCCTAAGACAAATTCCTTGCAACCAGTCTCTTTTTCCTCAAATCAACCTGAATCTTGTACCGTTTCTTCTCGAGTTTACTCTTTGCTAACGCTATCTAAGCCAGACGCAAATTTTAAATAAGATTGCACGATTGCAGGCAGACTCGCTGCCCTCTAGATATACTGACTTTACCCGACCAATCAGTAGGTCCCTACACCTCGCTTATCAGGGGCGTAACGACGGGGGATATATCGGTATATACCCCCCCCCCAAAAAATCAGATTACCTTAAAATTAATATTTTTTAAAAGATTTAAAGGTTTTCAACGTTTTTAAGATTTATACCCCCTCCCCCCAATCACATTATACCCCCAAATCAAATTTCCTGTCGATTATAATTATTCAGTGACAGATTAAGCGCACAAGAATAAGCAGCTACTATACAGTGCGACTCAGGAAAGCGTTATATAAATTCGCGAGATTTTGCTTACTTGCCGATGAATCAGTGAATATTATTAGCAGGTCCTGCTCAAAGCTGCAATTATTAGAATTCAATCTTCCCCTGTTCAGATATACTGTATATGAATATGATATCTGACAAAAAGATGTCCTCTATTTTGGTATGTATAAGTATACTTTTGAAATCCTGTTGCACTAAACGATGTAAACGACACTCGCATTTTTACGTTTCGATAATTATTACTGACATAAGCGTCATTGTCATTAGAAGTCACAATCTCATGGCGTTCTATCTGGCTGATCAATGCTTGTGAAGAGACAATTATCCATTCTAAATATCCTTCATTAAATGATAATATAATTTGAAGAATGATGTCTCTCTCTCTCTCTCTCTCTCTCTCTCTCTCTCTCTCTTAAGATCGTAGACGTGAAAGATTCCTGCATTGGCGGCGACAGAAATCTAGCAGATAAATTGATGTCTGTTGTGGAGATGTTAACAACTGCTCTTAATTAAAGATAAGGTAAACAGTAATCATGTACGATTTATAAAATGGTGCGACAATGACATTACCACAATTCGAGGAATTCAGGCATCGATGATTCTTTGGAAAAAGCCATCTGAGATTTAGCGTAAAATTAGACAATTCTCGCTTCTAACTATAAATATTGTTCTCTTAGTCATTAAAATCGAGCATCTTTGGTAGAAACTAGTCACTGCTCGCTATTTGGAAATAGTTTTGAGTGTCGTGCATAATACCGGACGTAATGGAGCTGTGAACAGTCATAAAAAATTCTAAGTATTTCAAAATTTTCTTATCAAATATCAAAAATTTCAAAATTTTCTTCTCCTGCTTCTCCCTTTTAGTATCCTAATCATTTAACGTCAATTTTAATATATAAAATATCTAATATATTTAATATCAAAATATGAAATATTTTTACATTTGCCTGTAGGCCAACAACTATTTTCCCGATATTGAATGGCAATATTAACGATCTTTGGTTCTGACTTTGATACTAATAATTATTATAACTAATTATTATTATTATAACTAATAATAATAATAACTAATAAACTGATTCTGAAAATGTAACAGTTCAGCATCTTTTTCTTACAAAAATAGAAAGTTCCGTCTAAAATATCCTTCTTCTTGCTTTGTAGAACTGTACTCGAACATGACTGTCTTATAAAATTATTGACTAATAAAGTAAAAGAATACAAAAATGTAGCATATCAATTAATAATAATATTATTAAACATAAGATTGCATTGAACGGACACAGACCTATAGCAGGGGCGTCAAATTCATTTCATGGGCCACATAGAAGTCTTTGTGGCTGTCGCGGCCCTGATTTGTACATAACTTTACCGCGAACTACATACAGTAGGCCTGCTACACAAAATAGTATATAAAAAGTCGTGTTCAAGAATTGTTTCGAAATTTGTATTTAATTTCTTTCGTATGCAAAAAATTTGAGTTTCATACATGTAATTTTAGATTTTCATATATCATGTACTTTTTGAACAAAATAAAGTAACCTTTACTTAAACATAAAGTTTTTTACTTGTATTGAGACACATACACGCGGGCCGGATGAAAAGCTTTCGCGGGCCGTATCCGGTCCGCGGGCCGTATATTTGACACCCCTGGCCTAGAGAGTTATAATAAAAGGCGACATACATTGACAAGTGCAGTCAATAATTATTATTATTAAATCCATTTCTTTAAAAAATATTTAACTCAGTCGTTTAAAAAAACATCGAAAGATTACAAATGCATGTTGCGCAGTAAAGGCGAACGTTTTCCCTGCGCGCCAGTGACGTCATCGCCGACGTCATCGCTCACAGCGTCATCAGCGTCGTGGGCGAGTAACCGCCGCACTCGACGGGCGGCGATCGAACGATCCCTTCGGGAGCCGAGGGTCCCCCGGTGATCGGCGTCAGCCCCGTGTGTCCGTCGAGCATGCAGTCCAGACCGAGGTTAGACACGGCCGCCGCCGCTCCTCCTCCGCCTCCTCCTCCGCCTCCTCCGGCGATCAGCAGCTTCGGTCGCCTCGTCAGCGGCAGGGAGTCCGGTCGGCTGCAGCTCTGAAAGGTCGTCGACGGAAGGGAGTAGCTGTTGCACGACGCCCGCTGTAGCGCGGTCTCTGTGATGTTGAAGTAGTCGTCGCATTTCTCCGTCTTGATCGGCGGGATGTCGATCACGTGACCTCCGCCGCCACCGCCGCCGCCGCTGTTGATCAGCGCTCGGCTCTTGCACTGAGGCGCGTGGGTCCCGAGCAGGTCCTCCAGCTGCGATCTCTGTCGCTGCAGCGCCTGGATCTCCTTCTGCAGACTGTCTCTTTCGTCTTCGAGGGTCTCCGTCTCCTGGAAAATTTACGATCATCGCATCAAAATCCGTCTATATTCACTCTATTGCAGCGGTTCTTAACCTGTGGTCCGCGGACCACCAGTGGTCCGCGACCATCTATGCCTGGTGGTCCGCGAACAAAGCCTAATTTTTTTAAATTATACATGCGCAGGCATATTTCGTCAATGTATGTTTTATTTTTCTCACTAGATGGCAGCACGATACTAGTAATATGCGAGTCGATTTGTGTTCTTTTGTTCTTACCGGAAATGACGCGTGTGTTACTTGAGCCGCATCTTAGATACTACTAAATAAATTTAGAGTTGGTCTTTCATGTAAGCTAAATATTTCCAAGTGGTTCTACGTCATAAGAAGGTCTAGAACCGCTGCTCTATTATCATCAGATAAGAAAATAAAATAGAGAAAAATTGAAGCTATAAAACTCCAAATGATAATTGCAGAAACATAAGTCATTTCGTACACAGAAAGGGATTAACGTTGACGGCGAAATGCTACAAGGAGAGGCAGAAGAAGAGAAGCATTTGTACGTTTTAAAAAATCTGCTTTCCAATTAAATAAATTTCTAGATTCTGAGATTAGCACATGGTATTTTTTTTCCTTATTACAAATTTTATTAAGTCTTATAATGGCAAAATTTACCGAATTTTAGGTGACGGTGATAATAATAATAATAATAATAATAATAATAATAATAATAATAATAATAATAATAATAATAATAATAATAATAATAATAATAATAATAATAATAATAATAATAATAATAATAATAATAATAATAATAATAATAAGGATTGCGGTGGCATATTGTACAAGAACAGCTAGGACACCTAACAACTGAAAATACAGTAAATCTGACGTGTCATAACACAAAGCATCATTGTTCGGGGATAACTGCAGTTTAACAGTGCAGTTTTCAGTTCTCCTTTAAACACTTCTAATGTCGTTGCCATAGTTACTGATAAAGGCAGACTATTCCAGACTTTTGCAGCAGCAATCTTTCAATAAAATATCAGTGTATGTCTCAACAAGACCACATTAAATTGGCTACATAATAATTGTTTTTATCCATGTAAATACAGATTCTTCTTACTTGCTTAAATGCGCGTGATTATGCAAATTTAACGGCAAAAGGACGTAGGCCATCACGAGGTCTGCATGTACTATTACTCTCTACTGCCAATATTAACGAATGGATTTGTGCAGAAGCCAAGAAGACGGTTGACTTACTGCCAGAAGTTGATTTGTCAAATCTACTCGACGCTGGCGACACCTGGCGGCCGCCATTTTGTTCCGTTCCCTTCGTACTCGTCGTTTTTCCACTTCCTCTGCAGTCATCTGTAAACCAAAAAAGAACTAACTTAAAAACTTCAACACCGATTTTTTGATGATAGGATAAAATGTCCTAGGACAAAATGTCATGGGCACAAAATGTGTCGAACAAGATGTAATGGGGATAAAATGTACCCCTAAACCTAACTCTAACCACAACTCGTGACATTTTGTCCGTGACATTTTGTCCGTGACATTTGTCCGTGACATTTTGTCCGTGACATTTTGTCCGTGACATTTTGTCCGTGACATTTTGTCCGGCCACGGAATTTTTGAATTATTTCTGGAACAATGATATTGTATCGTTCAGAGTGGATGGGTCTTAGCAGAGCGATACCAACAATGGCCCGGTGATTAGAAAGGCTCGGGTTCGATACCCGCAGGAGCCCTAAGGGTCTGTCCATTAATTACGTCAACAAAATAGGGGAGGAGGTTTGAAAAAGTTTGACAGTTGTTGACAGGGGAGGGGGTCCAAGAGAAGTTGATGTCAACAATTTCATTTTTTACAAATGATAAAAATAGGAAATTTCATTTTTTATTACAACGGAAAAGTCTGACAAGCAAAAAAAGGTCATCGCCACCACATCACGAGTACAAAACAACTCAATAACAGTTCTAATATTTTTTATTATTTTGAAATATATACTAATTTTCAACAGGTATTCCTCATGTCTGGAAAAAGAATTAATACAAGAGACATTATAACATGCAGTAGGAAGAGCACGCGGAAGACCGATAACGTCTTGACTGGAAAATGTAACATCCTGGACTGGACTGGACTGCCGTTGCAAAAATTACTCCGGGAGACGGAAGATGGACAGAAGTAGAGGATGGTGGTTCATAGTGTGACCCAACCGCGGATCGAGGATGGCTAAGAACAGAACAGAACATTTCTCAGATGCGTCTGGACTTTGCATCGTGTCGTGGCAAATAGCACGAAACCAATTTCGTACATTTGAACTTCTGTTCTGAACTGAACATATGATATTCTTAACGAATAGCGGGCGGGGGGAATGCTAAAAAGTGCAGATTTATTGGCATAAAGTTGACTTTTTCATACTCGCCGTTATTAGTCTGACAGCCAGCGGCTTTAACGCCTTAGGTTAGTGAGTAGCCAGCCCCGTACGGCTGTATCATAATTGCCAACAAATCGCATATACACACAAACGCCTACTTGGATAAAACGCTGACTGATGGGCCCTAAAGTCAACAAACCAAAATATAGGAACAATAAAATAGCTCAGAAGAAGAAGGTAACTATTATAGCGGCAACGAACATTAAACGCATCGGACAAAGACCAAATTCATGCCCATGTGAGCCTATATTGTGCAGAAAGCACAAGAAAACGTTTGTCCGTTTGGTGAAAGTCTTGCCCGACGCTCTAAGTCTGCAGTTTAGTTTAGGAATAGATCGTGATAATTTCACTCAATTCGGGTTCTTTTACTGCCCGTTAATTTCTCCGCCCCCCCGCCCCCCCCCCCCGCCCGTGCCTTTGAATCGAGACACTGTTTCAGAATTGAGGGGAAAATTGAAAGCGAATCGGTTGTCTTTGAGGCTGTCCAGCTAGAAAGCAAACGAATCACCGGTGTCAGGTAGAGTCTGGTGTTACCCGTAACTCGATCTAGAGAACGTGAACGACACGAACTATTAAATGCGTGACTTCGGCGAGTCATTTCCGTGCTAATGACGGATTATCTGCCGGTACCTGCAAATAACGTCCTCTGAGTGTTACCGTACCAGGCGGTACGACTTGGAACCAATGCCGGACACCGCCAAAGGCATAAATAGGATACCGGTACTTAAAATGATAGCCTACAACAGGTACTTAAAATGATACAGACGATTAAAATCCAATGACTATAGGCAGAAACTCTGCCTTAGCTATTGAGTGATACGTATCATTGAAATATGGTTATTAATTATGGGACAAAGAACATTTTCAGAATGAAGCCATGCAGAGTCGTAGATTTCAAAAGGCAATAAATTTCGTTCGCCTTTAAAATGCACTTTTATCGCTAGGTGGCGTAAAAAGAAAGTCCAAAGTGCCTTCAAATCTTCAAATAATATCAATTCTCGTATACGTAAAACGATTACATTAACTAATTACAAACCAAATACATATCGAGTTTAATCAACCAATATTCAAATGCAGTCTGCTGCGCCAGCCACTATCATTCCATCTCTCGCCACTGAACCGCAGCCAGAACTATAGCGAGGGTATATCCCGCACCCGGGGGCAAAACATAATGATGGCACCCCCTCCAAATTCCGAAAAATCTTGACGAGCAAAATTTGATGAGCAATAAAGGTCGTCGTCACCTATTTATTTCACTACGAGTCGAGTGATAATAACGTATTTACAATTTTCTGTTTGCTTCTATTTGTTACACTAACCCAAAGCCCGATTTTTTCGCCCCCCACACTCCCCCCCCCACACACACACAAAACCTCGGCGCCTGGGGAAGGCTGCCCCTGTCCCCTTAGTTATGCCTCTGCCCATAGCAGACCTGCTATTGTTACTGATCTTACTGGCATCGCTTCGTCTGCTTCTCTAATGATGCTGCAGCTAAAACTATATGTCCATCAGGGCCCACAACTATTGCAGTTGTTCACATTGGGTGGGGGGTCTACTGCCAAACGATCCGACATAGTGACTACTTGTCGTTGTGTGACTGTTAGCGCACGTTCATTCAAACATTGATTTAAAAAACCGTCGTAAGTGAGAAAAAGTCAAAGTTGAACGACTTGTCCTATAGGTCGCTACGCAGTGACTCGGGTCAGATTCGAACCCGCTACTCTCCAGTTGCATGGCAAGAATCGCATACCACTACTCCAATGTGCCCCTGACATGCATCTTAAGCGGTCACAAGTCCAACGTCGTTTTCTAGTGGAAATCAGGCTCTATGCATCGACGAATTTAGGAAACACAAAAGTAGCTGAACGCCCAGAGAGACCGACACCCCACCCCAATCACAAACACCTAACAACCCCTAACATCCCCACCAAATTTGAGACCGACGCCTTTCCTCCAACCTCAGCTATGGGATTACCTCTTTTTCTTGCTTGTCAGACTTTATTGGCAGGTGACCCCCGAAATTTACCGACCCCCTAATCGATAATCCTAGAAATAACCCTGTGAACGCCTGAATAGGTTATACCGATTACAAGAGTCCGGGGCTTTTTTAGAGAAAAAGTTATGGGAACTCATTTCACATCTGTTTTGTCGTAACAACTAACAAGCATACCATAGATATTGCTCTAATAACAGTACTTGGTATATTTATATACGGTGTAGCTCGTCGTTTTAAAACTGTAATTTACGCCGTTCCCATGCGTTGTCCTCTGAATAAAGAACCGATTGTAAGTAAAACACGAATTATTATTGCATATCGATATAAACGAATCTGGCAAAATCGGCGTGGGAAGGCCGTTCCCGCGTGTTCCCACAGAAAAAAGCACTGTAAAAGTCTAAACAGTTTTTATGTTTCATGTTGACAGCAAAACACTACAAACCATAATCGTAAGCCTATGTAGTGTATGTAGTCAGCACATGCTTTTATGTGTAAACTATAACCCTTTGCCTTTTCAGTTTTCGAGTGGGACTTGTAGTCTGCAATTACCTATCGTTGTATTTCCAGATTCCTTTGAAGTGCACGAGAGACTGCACTCTTGTAAAAATGAGATGAACTTATTTCGAGTTTGAAGTTCAAAAATATCTGCCGCAATTTTAAAAGTAGTGTATATATACGACAAATGCTTTCATTTGCAAAAAAAGACAAAAAAACTGAGGAGACGCAGTGATTAACTTCTATTTTCACGATCTTCTTTCAGTTCTTTATGTTTCTCTCTCACTCACGCACACACACACACACACACACACTGACCGATTCATTGCTGTATCCTCTTCTGTCTGTCGTTGTCCTTCTGCTTCTGTCTCCCGATTCGCCTCCTCGATGATCCTGACCGGCCGCTCCACCGCCGCCGCCGCCGCCGCCACCGCCGCCGAGGGTATCGCGATAATCGCTACAGGCGTCCTCCGACGAAGAATACTCGCTAGCGTCGCTCAGTTCGTCCTTGACGGCGAAGCCACCCGCCGAAGAACCCCTCGGACTCGTCGACGAGCTCATCCAGCCGTCGGCCGGCGGCGGCGCCTGCTGGTACCTGAGGTCGACCGGAGGCGGGACGAAGCCCGTCTCGTGGTGGTGCGGTCGGTGGACGACGTGGCCACCGCCGCCGCCGCCGCCGCCCCAGTGGGACGGGGACTGGTTCGACATCATCATCGCTGCCATGCGGTGGTGGTTTCTCTCCCCGAAGTTCGTCAGCGAACTACTTGCCGGAAAGTTTGATCCGTAATGCGATGACCAGGAGGAACCGGTCGAAGGCAGCTGAAAAGATATTTTTAAAAATTCTATAAGCTGGGGTCAGAATTTGAAAAGAATTGTAGTTGTAGAAAAATTTGGCAGAAAAATCTGCAATTAACATAGCAGACCCGTTAGTAGTACTGTACTTCAATAGACTTTCTTTCACTGCTACAACATCTTCATTTAATGAGCCACAGCTGTAGAAAAATTAGGCAAAACAGTCTGTGATCAGCACAGTCGTCCTAATTATGACAATGAATTTTGTTCTAGTAATAAACAAAGTATCCTAGTAGACGTTTTAGGCCCTGTAGCCTATCCAATAGGTAGTACAGTCCTTCCCGAGCTCTCAAGGCTCATAGGGCGGCACTGATCGCTGCCTTGTAAACGGATTTCCAAGGCCCTCAGTCAGGCGACTGGTGCAAGTTACATTATACGGGGTCAGTATTCTCATGCAATGCACCTGTTTACTCCGCGGATTAATCCGCTACTCAGTTGGCAGTTGCCACCGCCATCTGCGGAATGAGTCGGCTGAGTCCACGTTAGGGTTCTGAGGGTATCGAATCCGCGACCTTCTTTGCCATCGTCCAGCGTTGTTACCACTCTGCTAACTTCCCGTCACTAATATCCAATCCAATATTTGTGTTTATCCAATAGATAGTCGATTGTTATTATCGTATACTCACGTGTTATCTTCAGGCGTTCTGCATCTGGGCTATTTTAACTCTCCTTGATCGTGTGAAATCATGAATCATTCGCTATCTTGTTCTTCACATTTCATCTTATTTCATTATTTCATTATTTCATTATTTATTTATTTATTTATTTATTTATTTATTTATTTATTTATTTATTTATTTATTTATTTATTTATTTATTTATTTATTTATTTATTTATTTATTTATTTATTTATTTATTTATTTATTTATTTATTGGCATCGCATCTTCTCCGTGAGACTTGCTATTCAAGAGGTTCTTGGGAAAGATTGGATGACGTACGCTTAATGAGTTCTATTTTTAGATTCTCATTTGCATATTGTAGGTTTTAAAAGCGAGTCACGCGCCTCGAGCACGCCTCGCAGTTAATTATAAACTGTTTTGCATGATGACGAATGCCAGCGACCGTGCGTGACCGAATGCTTCCTGTACTTATTCCCCGAAGGCATAAATAGGATGACGGAGACTCAGTCTACAGAGAATGGACAGGCTCATACCGTGTACGTTAGTTACTTCATGGTGTCAGAAACCATCGATTACTTCACTGCTCCGATTAATTATAGTGTGCCATTTAAATTCTAGTTCCGTTAACCCCTTAACTGGGGATCCCGGATATATCCGTCCATTTTGCATTGAGTTACAGTTACATGTAAATACACATTTAAGGGGTTAACCGATCTCGATTGTGTATCAGAAACTATTTTTCAATTCTGTACATATAGTACTCGACTCAACTCGAGTATTATTCGGCTCAAATAAGAGTACCATTAAAGGAAAGGTAGTAGAAAGGGCCCCTACTCGAGTCCGAGCGTTGGGTTCCGGCGCCTATCTCCGGTCTAGGCAATCAACTAAGTAGGTGGTATAAGTCATTAATCCGGTGGAGGTTGTCATTACTTTCACCAGGCCCACGTTTTACCTCGCCGCTTAGCGCCGCTCCTTATTTTTACCACCACCCTCTAACGAGTAAGGCTGATTCGACCTTAGGGTTCCAGAGGGACCCGATTCCTTTCCTTCGGCGAGCCTCCTCTGTAGCGTGTTATCTCTGCGCCATCATCCCGCCCCAAGATTACCATTATTAGGATGGCTATCATCATAATTAACTTTTAACAGAGAAAATGTCAAAATGAGAATACTGCAGTGTTTATTCTAGGCCTTCTTGGAGGGGGATCTCCCCCCAAGTTTTAAAATCTCCCCAATGTATATGTTGGCTGGAGGATGGAAATTTCCCCTCCAAAAGTGTGGAGACTCAGACCTTGTCCCCCCTAAACATTTAAAAATCCCCCCAATGTCAAGGTGGCTAGAATAAACACTGGAATACTGGAATACTGGAACAACCATCGGTTGTTTTCAAGCAATTTCGTTAAATATTTAATATATATATAATACATTTTCATATTTTATAAACTTGAATTTAACATGTAATATATTGTCAAACATTTAAATAATAGGGTAATCGTTCAACGCGTAACGCTAAACGAAATGGACATTATCCACAATGGGGTTGTTAGAGTAATAGGCCTATAAAGACTAACTATATAGACTAGGCCTAACTGAACTTAGCCTAAAATCGGTTTTAATTAATTAATTAATTAATTAATTAATTAATTAATTAATTAAACACTTCTGGTGTTGCCAGAAAAGCTGCGCTTAGCAAAGAAATAAAACGACACCCACCATGATTCGGTTCAAGATTTGCAGAGGAAATAATTCCTGAATCTGTAGATGGCGCTGTAGTTATAAACAATGTATCAGTCTTCTTATCTTATAATAGTTAATTAAGACTTATTTGGCTTTAGAATACCTCTGCTATTTCGATATTAAATTTTCTCATAATTTCTCGTCTCATTTTGGCTTCAGAACAATTTATTCGACTGTAAAATTGGCTTCTGATGAAACTTTTTGCCGTCCTCGGAGAAAACAGCCTAGATATTTAGACGGAAGGTCCTGTAAAAACCGACTAGCGAATTCGCAGCCAGTTTTCTTCTTCGTCGCCCCTTTCAGAGACTTACATTCACCATGCGCTGTTTACTTTCGACGGGACGTCACCGATTTCGGAGAAAAGCTATACACTCAAGTTTTAATAAAACTAATCGGAAAGCGGTTTACGCATCAACGTTCAGCAAAGGTAAACTGCACGCCGTACGGACAAGCAGGCTGGTTCCTAGACTTAACCGGCCTGTTATACAGTTACACATGCGAGCCCCGTGCGTGGTCGGTCCGCCTCGATGGATGTACAGTTGTACACGTTCTCGCATTGAACCAAAAATATCCTAACGTAGATAAACTCTTACACGCCGGATAAGTACAGTATAGAGGCGCTGAAGGTGACTAACTATTATAGACGGCGCTCAGCGACAGGGCAGCGAAGGAGGAGGCCAACGCGGGGACTTAGTCACTCGTTCAGCGAGGCCTACTGGGGTCTCGTGACTGACTGAGAGTTGGCGGCTGGAGTTTGTTGTTGTTGTTGTTGTTTTGGCGCTGTAGGCTGTCGCGGCGTCGTTCGTTTTTCGAGATTATTTCGTTGCGTAGGCGTCGCGTGTGTGTGTGTGTGTGTGTGTGTGTGTTGGCCGCTGTTGATGCATTCTCAACTGAGTTAGCCTCTTTTGCCATAAAAGAGATTTTACAGTCGGAGCAAGGATAGAAAATAGTGTACCTAGAGTAGAGAGAGAGAGACAGACAGACAGACAGACAGACACACACACACAGAGTGGAGGGGGAGATGATGGCGGAGGTTGCTGTTGGCACCGAAACAGGTGATTCGTGTTCTATGATGTTGATGGATGGATGGGTGGGTGGATGGGTGGATGGATGGATGGGTGAAACCTACAAAACGCCAATGAGTCTCCGTTTCATGTAAATTACTTCCGGATGAATCAGGAAGCGCAGTGTCTGTCTATGATATATATATATATATATATATATATATATGATCTCCAGAGGTTTTCTCTCTGTCTCTCTGTCTCTCTGTCTGTCTGTCTGTCTGTCTGTCTGTCTGTCTGTCTGTCTCTCTCTCTCTCTCTCTCTCTGGATCTCTCTCTCTCTCTCTCTCTGATCTCTCTGTGTGTGTCTCTCTTTCTCTCTGTCTCTCTCTCACTTTCTCCCACGCTTTCTCTTTCTTTCTTTTTCTTGTTCTCTATCCCTCACCACTGAATGCCGTCGTATTCTTCGCTATACCTTTATCTGTATTTCTTTATCTGTATTTTATCGTTTTGTCGTGCGGTAGGTCTATAGCCTATACGCCAATTATTACTCCATCCTTTGCAGTGTTGCGCGGTAACGAAGTAAAAGTAACGCGTTACATTATATAAGTACAATTCTGAGTACTTCTCTGTAACGAAGTACACAACTCTTTTTACTTGTAACGAAGTAAGTTTTTATTCAAATATTAGTACTTTTACTTCGTTACATTATGTCTTTCTTTCGTTACAAGTAAAATTTCTCATCTTTCGATACATTTATTGGGGTATCTGTTTAATTCTTCTGTTTAGTCGTACAGGGTTGACAATGACCAACAAACGTACACGCTTGACTGACAGATTGTTTGAAAACTTGATCTTTCTTAGACCTACGTGCAATCACAGAGCCGCAGTTAGAGCAGTCGGCGCCCGGGGCAAGGTATAAATTCTGCGCCCCTAAATTCCGGTGATGGCCTTTTTTGCTTACCCGAGTTTTCACGGCAACGTACAACATACACATCTTTAACCTGTGACGGTCTGAAAACCGGCGATGACCTTTTTTACTTATCAACATTATTTTCACGCCGGAGGAAAGTGGTATGTAAAATTAAGGACTTATAGTGTGCAAATTGCGCCTTCGAGGACGGCGCCCGGGATCCTGCCACCTAGCTACGGCTTTGTGAAACCAGCATTTTGTGCTAATGCAGTTAATGGTGTAAATGTGTACGTGTTGACTGCTGATTTCTGCATGTTGTAAAAGTAGTAATAAAAATGTGATTTGGCATGATAATTTTGTTGATGATTCCGTCTGTCACGGTACTTTTTACTTTTTACTTAAAAAGTAACTTTTGAGAAGCTTTTTACTTTTATACGCTATTTTTATAGGTACTTTTTACTTTTACTTAAGTAAAAAAATGACATAATACATCCTTTGAGTACTCAAACTCAGTACTTCATACAACACTGATCCTTTGATGAAACCTGATAGACCCAACCTGCTACTTTTTCTCTCTTTCTCTCTCTCTCTCTCTCTCTCTCTCTCTCTCTCTCTCTCTCTCTCTCTCCTATTCTGTTTGCTCGCATCTTGTATATTTGGTTTTGTCCAGCCAAAGACGGAAAGCAAGAACTATTTAGCGTAACATTCATGAAATTGATAAATATAAATGAACTTAGGCCTATGTCGAAAATTGTCAAATTATCAAGTGTCACAACAACACGCTCATTATCAATAACAAGGTATAGCATATTGGGAAGATTGAAGAGTGGCAGCAACCAAGTGGGTTGGCTGTAACCAAGTGGGGCAGAAGGCAAGCTACCCCGGCGCCGTCTTGAGGGGCGCCAGAATCCACGCCTTGATGTTATTCACGACGAAAGTTTTACAATTAAGATGTTAAAAACGTTCGCCGATGGCATTGCCAGTATGTATGACCGGCAAAAAGGTCATCACTGCTAACTTTTACTCATCAAGGTGTTGAAAAGTCTGAAAAGCAAAAAACAATTTTCCAGTTTTCAAACTATATTGGGGGCGAAATATTTATACCTTGCCCCGGACGCCAAATATCCTCTCTACGGCTCTGGGTAGCAACAGTGGCCTGTAGAGCTGATGGAAACGAGTTCTAAACCCGCAGAAGCCATGGGGGTGGCTCAGCCTTCACTCGACGGCAGTGATCAAAATGAGTATTAATGGCAACTGCAAGGATACAGTAACCATGGGTTCAGTGGAAAAGACTGACCGCGTATGCCGATGGCTTAGCCACCTATGGGCTGATGGCAGAGAAACGGGGTATAGACAGAATAATCATTAGGCCTATGGCTGTTGTTCAACGAATCATATACGAACATCTTTTTTCGCATTCAGGCAGACATTTATTATATATATATATAGAAGTTTTATGGCGCTATAAAATGATATATCGGACTTGATATTACTTCAGCTGAAGCTATTTTACAACTAAAATTACTGCTTGGCGATATGGTGACATTTTAATTTCGTATATATTTCAGATTTTCTTATTACATTTGAAACCCTGTACTTCTTAAAGGCTTTTCTATAATTCTGCTCATTTACTCTTCTGGTCTTTGAAATTAAAAGAACATGAAAGCTTACAAAGCCCAAGCAAATTAAGAAACTGTTGAATTTTCATCGGTGACCTTACTGACCTACGTATACAATTTTATGGTCTGCTCAAATAAAGGCCAACCTGGTTACTTGCCAACTGCTTCTGGGGCTCATCCATATACGTACGCAAAAAGACATATTTTCAAACCCCTCCCCCGTTTTCACACCGTACATGCTCAAAATCTCCTAAATCACCCCCCACCCAGTGCGTACATACTATATGGATGGACTTCTGCGCTCAAGAACACGTCAGTGCATGGCTTGACACAGAGTATCGGGTCTGATACGGGGTGTCCAATCCGACAAAGATCAGTCGTATCTTATGAAAATCGAGCAATTAGAGGATGACTCTGCCTTAAATCAGAGCTGCAACATTGACAGCCTCAATGATCTTAAATCGGGAAACAAGAGGAGCGTAGCGCCGAGGTATGGTGAGCGATTAAGTTACTGATGCCTGTTGACACACACACACACACACACACACTCACACGCACTTGATGGCTTTTGCTCTCACTTTAACCTTTCAGCATCGTTAAAGGAACTCCCCGTGGAACAGGAGCACGCCTGGACATGGTTCATTCATGAAACCCTCAAGCCCCCTCCCTAGCTCATAAAATATGTTGATATATAGCGGAAGAAAAAAGGGGAAATGCATGCACGACTGCAATTATTCCTCAGCCGCTTTGGGGCCAGTTTTTTTAAAAACTGACGCGGTTTACTATCGCCGAACTCTGTTCTCAGATGCTAGAAATCAATTCTTTGCGGTTTCCGATGCAAGTTGAGACTCTAATTTTAATTAAGTTTTGGTTTGTTCATCTGCGCGTGACACATACAGAATTTAGAAGTATTTAGAACACTTTGTCTATTAAATGTGGAAATTCTAACGACCGACGTAAATAAACCCAAGTATAGATCTATCGCAAAAATTTTCCATTACACGCTCTCGCCAAGATTTTTATTCGTTTTACAATTTATAGAAACAACCAACTGCATTACAACTTGCCTCGGGGCGAGCGAAGCTTCGTATGACCTTGTACGCACAGACAAGGAAAGCTTGACTTTAGCTTGTATATAGGCCTAGTCTGGAATCAAATTATTTAATCGTTTCACTTGTAAGCTAAGACCTTTTTAATGCGTTAAGACTCTAGACGTCTAAAGTCCATGTTGAATACCACGTCTTTACTAATTTCAAGTCTTACAACCGTATAGATTTAAAAACTTCACACGTAAATAGGCCTACAGCGCTTTGGGTATGTGGAAGTCCATCTAAAACGTAACATAGACAATAAACAATATTAATAGACTGTGTCCGGATAAAACTGGATCCATTGCGATAATGATGAAAAACACTAGTAACTATCAATTTTAAACATTTTAAATTAATAAATTTTTAATCCTGACAGAATGTTTATAATTACAGTATTGTCATTCGACTAAATTTTATATTCGAACTGTCCCCCATTGGCTTCAACACAAGCTTCAAGACGCGCTCTAAATTGACCAATATAGCTGCATCGATTACCAGCTGATCGATTATATTTCCAGCTGATCAAGTTCATCCCATACATTCACAATTCTCGCTCACGGAGTTCTTCGATTGTGTTCTGATCTTTGTTCTGTAAAAACTTCTCTCTTGCATTATTCCTCAAATCTTATAATCAACTGGACTTAAATCAGCAGAACTGTTGGCGGTTAAGTATTAGGGGCATGAAATCAGGAGCTTTCTTTGTCTGCAGCCATGGGCGTCCGGAGTGGGGTGCAAGGGGGTGCAATTGCAACCCCCCTGGAAAAATTGTGGAGTCATGAAAAAAGTAAACTTGCTTGTTTCTTTTGTTACAAAACCTCGTTTTGCACCCCTGGAAAATTTTTTCATTTCTTTCGCCACAATACCTTGTTTTGCACCCCCCTGGAAAATTTTTTCATTTCTTTCGCCACAAGACCTTGTTTTGCACCCCCTGGAAAAATTTCTGCGGACGCCCATGTCTGCAGCAGTTTGACGGTTTCACAAGCTCGGTGAGCGACTGTACCAAATAATAATTATTCAGTATGACCTAATTTTAATGTTGATCATTTATTAGTTTTGGTATAGGTATGTGAGGACTAAAATGAATTTTAGAATGTTAAAATCGAAGAATATATACTAGAGTTTTTCATCATTATCTCAATGGATAATGGATAATGGATAATGGATTATTCATCCGGACACAGTGTATTAATAGCTGATTCCGGCCACGAACCGGTCGACAAATAAATACCCTAGAGAAAGAACATACTCAATCGTCGACTCGGTTTCGAACCCGGGTCGACGAGAACTCTGCTCAGGACCGACACTCGATCTATACACCTCAGACGTTGGCTGATTCAGAATGGACCACTCTATAGGCCGTCTTATGATTTCGATTTTGGAAGTAAATCCTGAAACACGATACAGCAGAAGAGTCATTTAATAAGCACTAGGTCAAGAGAGTCATGTTAGACGGCAGATTAAATTAATTAGAATGAATCAGTCCACGAGTTCCAAAGGAATCGCCAAGGCGGCGGAATCGAACTTGTCTCCTGTCTCAATGTCAGCAAATTGAATGCATTTAATTGAATAAATATTCGGTTAATTATTTGATCGATATTCGATATCAGGGATATTTTTACGATAACACCCCAACAACAAAATTTGAGTAATGGTATTGTGACAATGGTATACATACAAAATGCATATTGATTAGCCCTGAACACCCCTCAAATGGAGAAGAACACCCCTAACTTTTATCCTCGGGCTACCTTTTTTTTGCTTGTCAGACTTGTTTTGACACTTGATAAACGTTTTTTGCTTGTCAGACTTTTTCGGTAGAGACTTCCAAACTCTGACACCCTCAGATTTTCCCGACACCCCCAAATTCACAATCCTATAATCCTAGAAAATAACCACACACAGCCAGATTTTCCCGACACCCCCACCCCACCCCAATTCACAATCCTATAAATAACCCTGTTCGATATTTTTAATGGTCCAATAGCGAAAATACTTTTCTTATCCATTCCTAAACCTAATAGAAATATAAGCGCAAGCAGCATAAGAACAAAACGATACATTTAAGGCTATTTGAGGAAATCTGACAATTTTGACGATATATATAGGCGGTCATCTTTTGCTTTTAGGTTGTCATTCAAAAGTTTCTATTCATATTTTTGGAGGGAAGTATTTGAAGATTTTTTATTTTCCCGCTTTCCCCCGTTTTTCCAGGCATTTCCTAATTTGCCCTTTTGACTTAAATTAACTCTTATCAAACGAGGTGACTTGAAAACCAAAGGTCAAGTATCAGTTTTATGGAAGTAGGGTCAGTCAGTAAATGAAATACATGGCTGCATGCAGAGTCACGTACACAAGAAGCACACATACACGCACAAGCGCAGGCACACACACGTACAAACACAGGCGGGCGCACATAGACACGCAAATGATAGGCCTATATAATTAATTGATGCAGTTAGTCATTAAACCTCCCTGCCTTTGTCAATACCAGAATTTGCTCACCGGAAAACTAAATCCTATAATGTTAAAAGCACACAGTCGTAGTCTGATAATGTCCGATAATTCTATAGGCTTATCTAAATTTTCCTGATTTCTTCGATATCGTTTCAAGTATCCGTGTAAGTATTGTGTATAGGAAGACGGGGGACAAGAAGGGCAGACTGGGTCTCTGGAATTTCCGAAAAAAACCCACTGACCTAGTAACAGTCTCTTTAAAGAATTTTTTTATAATTCAAATACTTTGATATTTTGTGCTGGCCCCCTCCTCCTCCTCCTCCTCCTTCTTCCTCTCCTTCCTCCATCGAAGAGCTTGCCTTTTGGGTCTAGAAGAGCTTCATATACGATAATTAACTACCTCAATTAAGTTGGAATTGACTGCAGTAAAATCGGTGATTTACCGACATTCAAGTGCGCAAACTACATCGACGAGTGATTGAGCAATAACAAGTGTCAATAACAATCTGTCGTCTGCTCAGAAGAAATAAATTTGTAGGAAAAAACGGTCGACGCCACTTTTAAAGGGAAATGTTTTGAAATGTTCAGATCGTTTATCGATAGAAAACCATATTTTAATCTCCGACATTTATATATTTAAATTCACCGTAATTTAACGTTTTCTTACATTAAGGCAGGATGTGTACGCTATAGCAACCCCATTGCTAATTCCTTGCGCTGCTTACAGTATATAGTCCTGTTCATTATTTATCATCAATTCACTATCATCTATCACGTCAAGCACAGGGTTTAATCTAGGCCGTTTCCGGGGGGGAATTTCCATTTTCCCCCGGAAATTTCAAACTCCCCCGGAAATTTTGGCATACTGCATCAACTAACAGCAGCCCCCTAGCTGACTTCCTCCGGCCTTGTCAGTCCCACCCCCGGAGTCCAGGCGTTTATATTAAACACTGGTCAAGCATAAGCTACGGCCTAAACCTGGGAGAAATCAAAGGATGACGATTCATGTCATTTGCATGATGAACAGGGCGCGATTTGTAGAGGAAGGGGGAATTCCCCCACTGTCCAACTGCATTCCCCTACTGCTACATCTCCCCACAACTGCATCCCCCACTGCTACATTTCTCCAACAACTACATCCCCCAAGCTCGACATATCCACCCCCCACCCCCACTGCTGCAGGTCACAAATCGCATCCTGATGATTGATGAAGACTTAACTAAGAGCAGATCCGGGGAGGCGCTATATGTTGTAAGTCGGGAGTTTTCCATAGAAAACTGACATTCAGCCGATAGGCCCCATTCATAAGTAATTCCTTGTTTTGCTTGTCAATGCCGAAGTGAAAAAAGTGGGGACGTGTGCAAATATGCGGAGCTTCCATCCAAAATCCTTTTCAGTGACGTCTGTTAGATCAGACATTTCCTTTTTAAGGCCCATAATATTAAGTAGCAACAGTCCACTGCGACGGTTCTTATAATACTAAAGCGCTCATAAGTTCACTTCTTTTACTTATTTATAATTTCCAATTTGCTCTCTATAAGCAGCAATTGATAGACTTCATTCCAACTCTTAGCGTTGTGTTATCATCAGAGATGTCCATGGGTTGTTTGGATTGTCATTGCTTTTCCATATTAATGGTGGATTGGGTTGGTTGAATCTAAGTCATGGTTTAATCCGATCTAAACTAAACCTATTATCGGCATGGGTTGGGTTGGAAAAAAATGGACCCTTGGATCTGGTTATCATTGAAAATTATCCTTCACGCGAATTTAGAAAAGTATCCTATAATTGATACATTTGACTTACATTTTTAACACGGAAAAAACAATTTTTGTAGTCTATTAGGCGCATGTATTAACTGACGGTACATGCTAATATTGCACGCCAACACTTTGGGCACATTAGTTAAGGCAAAGCAACTTAAAAGAACTTAACAATGCGACATTTTGTATCGATATTAGCATAAATGCACATGCTATCAACGACCATTAAGCGTGAGTTCAACAAAAGGCGTGGGCGTACGTTTAGGGAGAGACCAATAATTTAGGTGATATAGACTTAAGATTAGACTTTCTAAAAATGTTACATTATTCATTAAGTAAACGACAAAGACGGACTCTGGTTATATAGCAACAATGACTGAACATGGGTGACGTAGTCACGTTATCTCTATAGCTGTTAAGATAATTGCATTCTGCTATAATTAATCGGCATCCGTATTAAATAAGTATCATAGCAGTCGAGATAAGGTGCAATCACAAAGTATATAATTATCAGGTCGGTGTTATCTTTATCTAACAATCAGTCTGAGATTATGGTGATTGACTGAAATTGGTTAATTTTTAAGAGCGTGACTGTTCGGGACGAAGAGGAATTAACAGACTCAAATGACCGTTTTATTTATAGAGCCACGGGTCACGAGGGGTTAACTAGGTCGGGTCAGGGAGAAATTCTAGCGCTTTGTGAGTCAAACAACCCCTATTACACATTCGCCAAGCTATGTTCGTAACGCCCAGCACTGAAATATTCAACAGCTGTGGAATGCTTAACCGCTCTGTCAACTATCAAACATGCATGCAGTGGCGTATTTAGGCATGTTCCACATGTTTTATGGCGAGAGCCCCCCCCCCCCACATAGTAGCTGACGACCTTTTTCACCACAATTTTTCTAAAGTTAAGAGCGAAACACTGGTAGATCGTCCTTATTTTCCGTAGGAATTTGTCCTGTGTGGTTTCAGTTATTGATTATTTTCCAGTTACAGTTACAGTTAAAGTTATTGAAATTATTTTTCAGTTATAGTTACAGTTAAAGTTATTGTCATTTTCTGTTACAGTTAATTATTTTTCAGTTATTTTCAGTTAATCGCCATTGAACACGTTTATGAAATTTTGATGATTTTTCTTAATGTGCAATAACTCTATTCTCTCTAATTGATTGAAAAATCTATTTATATGTCCATATTTTCACATGCATGTCCATCAAAACATGACATAAATAATTTCGGAAGATCGAGAGTTTCAATGTGTTCAATCGAAGATCTTTTTGTGTGGTGTTTGATTTCTTAAGTTTGTCATTTTTCGGTTATTTTAACCATTTCAATTATTTATTTTTCAGTTACAGTTACAGTTATTAGCATTTTTCAGCTATAGTTACAGTTACAGTTAACTGATTTTTTATTTTTCAGTTAACTGATATTTCAGTTACATTTACAGCTAACTTAAACCACACTGGCCATAGAAAGATCTTTCTTGCCCTCGGGGCGCCGGATACCCTTCCTCGCTACTCCCTGGATAGGGAAGGACTCGTAGTACCTTGAAAAGGCCCCCAGGACAATTGGAACAGGGCCCCACACAATCCTAAATACGGCCCTGCACGCATGCACCTATTTCGAGTAGGCCCCTATAGGCATACACATTTTAGAGTCCAATAGACTGAATATACACATTCACAAACTCGGCCTTATTATGTCAGCAATAAAAGTAAAGAGAGAGAGTTAACTTAAAGCTGATGGCATCAGACAAAACGATAAATAATCGCCCAAGACGCTACTCGATACTCGATAGCCATTCGCAATTCTTGATGCTCGAGTCATCTCTTTGTGGTCTATTACCACCATTGAGCTCATGCCAAAGCATTTAGTCATCTCCGGTGCTGGGAATTCTTTTATTTGGCATATTTCGGATGTCTTCCTCTTTTTCTTCCTCCTCTGCTTCCTCCTCCTTTCTTCCTTTTCTTCTTCTTTTCCTCTTCTTCTTTTCTTCTTCTTTACTCTCATCATCATCATCATCAGCAGCAGCATCGTCATATTATTATTATTATTATTATTATTATTATTATTATTATTATTATTATTATTATTATTATTATTATTCGTCAGATAGACACAAGAACAAGATGCCTTCGAGTCTCAGTCACTTGTCAACCCTGGATCATGCATTAATTCATATTCTTTCTCCCTTCCCCTCTCCCTTCCTCTCGCACCCTCTCTCTCTCCTCTTTCTTCTCTCTCTTTCTCCTTCTCCTTCTCTCTCTCTCTCTCTCTCAAATTTTTCATCCCGTTCTCTCTTAATAGCTTATTCCACTACTTTCTCCCTTTCTCTGTCTGCCTGTCCGTCTCTCTCTCTCTCTCTCTCTCTCTCTCTCTCTCTCTTCTCTCTCTCTCTCTCTCTCTCTCTCTCTCCTATTTATCACTCTCAATCTTTCATTCCGTTCTCTCTTAATAGCTTCTTCGACTTCTTTCCTCCATCTGTCTGTCTGTCTGTCTGTCTGTCTGTCTGTCTCTCTCTCTCTCTCTCTCTCTCTCTCTCTCTCTCTCTCTCTCAAATCTTTCATTTCGCTCTCTCTTAATAGCGATAGAGTTACTGTAAATGGTTCTTGTTCTCGCCATGACAGCATATATGCTGCCACCACCCCGCCCACCTCCACCCCGATGACAATGATAAACGGTCGTTCGTTCGGACCTCTATCTTTGGGTCAACATTTGAGCGCAGTGTCAATCTAGCATTCAAGTAGCTCAAATTCTTTACTTAGCCAGTGCCAGGTGATTGATTATAAGTATAACTATTTTGACATTAGACAGCTGGTCAATATGGTTGAATTTATGTTTTCTTCAAATGAGGGCCATCACTGTGCATGCGGTATGCCGATTGACAGAGTCGGCTGCGTTTTGTCAATAGCCATGCTGACCTGCTTAAGTTACATCATATTCAAAATGCCGTCAAAGTATGTTCGACATAACGCGTAGGAAGACATGACTCATAACTTCCTAATTATTAATTATGTCTACAAACTTCGACGCTATATAAATATAAAAAACAAGCTTCACGAGTACTTTAATTTAATGCACCACACCTGGGAAACTTTCTGTTCAACGAAACACTTAAAATGAGGACTTTGCATTGAACCATACAACACCAAACTGACTAATCAACAAACCATACATCAAAGACTACGAAAATGAATGCATAGTATAGGCTATTAGGCTCGCATATATATACAGTATATACTGTACACACATACATAAGTGTATGTATGTGCGTTCGTTTATTTCTCATGTTTTACTCTTAAAGAGCAAAGACAATCAATAACAGAGACACAGAGGTTGATTATATTATTATAATTATTCACTGATGCCCGAAGCAAGACTGTCCTGGATACAGTATATACATACATATTACATACATATATACATGCATACATATACACATACATATATACATGCATACATGCATGCATACATGTATACATATACATGCATGCATGCAGCTGATGCATGTATATATACTTCAGCTTTATAGTACCATAAGATCACACAATATGACGAATAGTGTGCGCTGAATCCCTAACACATATTTGGGATGTACGGCTATCAAATTGATTCCAGTCACTCGGAAAAGGGCCAGACGCCCTTAGGCCTAAGCTGATCGCTCAGAGATGCTTCGAAACAGACGCAAATATAGCGAACAGGGCCGCAATTTAAACAAAAGGCAGACCGAAGGAGTCACAGCGGTTTCAAAACAGGAGAGATCTAAGTTAAGTACCGTACTAAGCCACTTCAAACTCAGTCACTGCTGCCAGGCTTGCTTATTTTAAGCCAATTTCTTGCAGGCTAGCTTATTATAAGCCTTATAAGGCACTTATTGCTTGAGCTTCAGATATCAAGTAGTCTAAAATCTTAGTCAAACTTAATTATGATCATATCCATCATTCGATGTCATTCGTTCTTTCTGAAAATCTGATTTGCTTTTTCATTCAAAAGTTCCACAGAGTTTAGAATAGGCCTAAATACGGAAACTCTGCAGTTTGGCCTACACTGTTTAGGTCACGTGACTCACCCGGCACTTATGCTTCTTCACTCAGTGAATGACTTAATGTGCGTTAACAACCATGTAACAACCATGTAATAAATTACTAGAGACTGCGTTATTCCGACCGACTTATAATCGTGAAATTGCCATTTCATAGGACCGACGTAATAACATTGAGACTAGACAAGAGATAGCCTTTAAGCTGTCGACTAGACCTATAGAAATTATCTGGCCTCGGTGGACATACACAAGTGTAGAGTTGCTCAACAAAAGTGACCTGCTGGTTCATCATAAAGTATCCAAAAGGCAGGAAGTTGCGGGGTGTCAATCTTCAAAAATGCAGTAGGTCAGACTAGTGGCACTACAAAATTTTCGACATCCATGCAGCAGAATCGAACAGACAGACACCAAATATTTTACTTCACTTGCACGGGGAGACTTGATTAAATCAGGAATTTTTCTACACCCGAGGTGAGGGCGCCAAAATTGGGTATATGGGTAAATGAAATGCATAATAAAGAAGAAGAAACATGTGTGACGACCCTTTTTTTGCTCGTCAGCTCTACTATGAAGAGGGGCGCCCGTAAGACTTGAGGGGCGCCGAGAACAATGTGACGACCCTTTTTTGCTCGTGTTGGGGGCGCCAACGGTACACTTTGCCCCCCGGGCGCCGGATACCCTCTCTACGCCTCTGAGTAATGGTTAAAGTCATCCTACTGGGGTAGTTCTGGCAATCACCATTCACTGTCCTGATTATCTTTGGAAGTTAAAGAATTTTTGACGATTTCGGCGGAACCGTACAGTGCAATCACTGCCTGTCATTCGTATCTATATTCTATGGCACCTCTGCTTGGTGTTTCATAACAATTCTATGTTTTATGGTGTTACGTTAACATTCAGCAGTCTGATACTTTACTTTTTGACATGTATTTTCCGTTTTTCTGGCGACCAAACGTCTAACCACCAACCCGCCACCTCGCCCTGCACAAATCTGTTCCACTGGGACCAATGAGTCTAGATGAAACATTGGTTATTGACACCCCCTTGCAATTGTGGGACACCTTCCCCGAACGCAAATTCCTGCGAGAATACCGGGATTAAATTATCTGTTCCTCAGGAAATTTGAACATTGACAAGATAAGCCTATGCATTTAGAAGTTTTGTGAAGAATGTACAGGCTTCTTAAAATTCTGCAAGATTGTATAGATATAAAGATAAGAAGACAAGCATTGATTATTCTTCCTCAACAACTTATGTACAATCTGGGAATCATAAGCAAAAATATTATTATATTACAGAGTTCGTAGAGTTTCTTTAGGAAATGACTTTTTCGAAGAAATGCAGATTCTTGCTTGCTGTGAGAATGGTTTAAAGCTGTTAACAGCCTACTTTCAATAACGACTCACCGCTATAAAACGCAACAGCTGTAGATGTACGTAAAATGATTCATCACATATAGGATGACTATAGGCATAAGCCAGGAGACCTGTGAAGTGAAGCCCAGGACCCGGTGAAGTCTGAGATAGGCAGTTCCTGCAGCAAAATCATTGCTATTAAAACTAATTTTGTTAATAGTCAGGAACTAATTACAAGGTCTAATCTAGTGCAATTTTTAAGAAAATAGGAAATTGTATTACTTTCGTCATCGCTCGAGAAGGACATGATAAAAGAATTTATGTCCCCATACAATACTTCCTCCCTGCTATTTAGGCTACTTACAGCATGTCTATTCTGAGTATTCTCTGTGGAATTTTCACTTTCTCTTCCATTGTTCGCCAATCATTGGTAATGTAAAAACAATTATTTAGACAGTAGTTAACCTAAAGTAGTCGTTAAGTGCAGACACTACCCACCCACTCGCCCAATTGATTAAATGACCCGGCATGAACGACCCCACCTTTGACTATAGCTACTTAATTTTTAGATCAAGCGCATTAGGAATAAGGAGCTACTTCGGTGCTTCTATTGAAAGCGCTATAGAAATTAACGAGATTTTACTTACTTACTTGCTTACTTACTTACACTACAATTGCATACAGTTAAGTTCGAAACTGGAGTTGACTGAAGTGGTTTCTAGCTCCAAGTTTGCCATTTAGGCTACATTTTATAGGGTGGCGCAAAAACCGGACTAGTCATGTTACGTTTGGCATTTAATATAGTCCGGTTTTGCACCATCCTGTAGTATCGCCCATCCCAATTGGCTATTTTGAAATAGTTCGGATGGGCGAACCTTTTAGCCTACATAGACTAAGACTAGCAGCGTATTGAAAACGTCTGCGAATATTGGTAGTGGGCTGCCATTTCGATTTCTCAAAATCTCAATTATTTGAACTTCGAAAGAGATTTTCTTCGAAAACTATCTGAACTTCTAAAGAGATCTTTTTCATGATCTTGATCATAATCATCATCTTCTTCTCCTTCCCCTATTGAATGCTGGTCCACAGTGGCCTCCTTGTTGGGACCATATACTTACTGCTACATACCTATCGACAAATGGTTGGCCCCTGCTTAGAAGTTGTCATCCCCAACGCCCCCCCACCCCACTTGACAAACCCTGTAGCCGCCACTGATCCTCACTGTAGGCACTTTGATAGACAGCGCACCTTTTGTGGGGGAGCGTGGAAATTCCCTGTCACTGCTTCGTGGTGGTGCCATTATCTTGCTTAGCTAACTTATTTAGCACAATTGAACAATAATATAATTACTTTATTTCCTCATTGATCTGACTTTCACGTATCTTCCTGACAATAAGGCTGCCAATTTTCCTAAATCCAGCGTTTTGAAGAAAAGGTGCTGCCATCTGGCGAAACACTTGGATATACATATATATATCCACACGAGATGGCGCTTTGTTTATATCAGAATTTCATACTGCATAAAGTACAAGTGCTCTTCAACTCCGCCATAGCCGGCGACAAGCCCGGGTGAGAAAAGAGGAGCCAGACGCCCATCGTCTTTTGACGGACACGACTTTAAATAAGCACAATAACAAGCGCACGTCAGTCTTCAAATAGGAACACGTCTTTTAGTAATAATTAATTATTAGAAATAATTAATGGTGATATTTTGTTCTTTAAGATAGCCTATAATCTTTAGACCAACTTATGCGCTTAAACTAGATCCGAAACAGCCAGATATATTATTTCTACAAATAGGCAAAACGTAGGAATGAATAAGACTCTGTAGAAAAAGGAAAAAATCCACTTAGAGTTTGACAATCTGCCTGCTTCGTTAACTTGACGTCGAAAAGAAACTATCGACAGAATTGAAAAATTGAAAATTGAAACCATTCATCTTTACAAATTTCAATTTGATAAGAAAAACGAAAGACAATCATGCTGCAGCTGTTGATGAATACGATAAAATCGCTCGGATCATGCCAATTGTTGCGTTGATTGTAGACCTGTTACTTTAGTAAAACCTTGACTGCAGGATGCTTATCACAAATACAACCACCACTACCACCACCCTCATCATCATCTTTTTATTCTTCTCCTACTTATTCTTCTCCTTCTTCATGATGATCATCTTCTCCTTCTCCTTCGTCTTCTTCATCTTCTTCTACTTATTCTTCTACTTTTTGAGTATAATGATGATGATGATGATGATGATGATGATGATGATGATGATCTTCAATTCATCATCATCATCATCATCATCATCATCATCATCATCTTCTTCTTCTTCTTCTTCTTCTCCTCCTCCTCCTTCTTCTTCATCTCATTCTTCTGGATAGTTCTGCAAGAAGATTATAGCGTGGGACTCACCTGTATAGGATCGACCGTGCTGCATACCTGGATCTTTCTCTTGTTGTCCTCCGCAGGTGTGTCGTGCACGTCGTCTGGGGCCACTGCGGATACCCGCCGCCAGGCGCTGAGTCACGTGATATGGAAGGAACCTCGGGATCAAGTCTCGCTTCACTTGGTCGGAAAGCGCCACCAGGCGACGCCCCCTGCGAGTCCGATCGGATCGGACGGACGGACGGACGGACGGACGGGTGGACCTGTTGCGAGACCGACAGCCACTTGCCAGCTGAGGCATCCGTGTTAAAGTGGAACCACCTGACATAATTATAGAAGAGCAAGAATGGCTTCGTTGACTGAAGACGGCAAATGCCAAAAAGAAGAACTAAGTCAGGTCGACTGTCTGGTTTTTTTATTGCCTCGTCGACCTGATCTATTAGCGTCAGACATCGAAATGTCAGTCATAATAGTAGGCCTGATAGTCTTGGTGGCTCCACATGGAGCCCGGGGGCAGGGGCGTAGCGATGGGGTTGTATCGGTATATATATACCCCCAAATCAGGCAACCTTGAAATTTTTAATGTGTCTTTTAAGATTTTCAAAGTTTATTATACTCCAGATCAAATTCCTGGCTACGCCCCTGTCCGGGGGCGTGCCCTCTATTGAATGCTTGCCGCCAGTGGCCCCCTGTTGAGACCCTATACTTATACTACTACATACCTATCAACAACTGGTTGGCCCTCCATGCTTAGAAGTTGCCGCCTCAACGCCCCCCCCCACTTGCCAAATCTCGGAGCCGCCACTGCTAGTAGTCTAGGAGAGGACCAGGTCTGGCGTTTCGACACCGATCGTCTGCGAACGCGGCGAGGCAATCAGCGATCTCCGAATGGTGCAGGTGCAGTGTTTATTCTAGCCACCTTGACATTGGGGGTTTGAAATGTTTGGGGAGGAAAGATTTGTCTCTCCACGCTTTTGGGGAGAAATTTCCATCCCCAAGCCAACATATACAAATTTTGGGGGAGATTTTTAAAACTTGGGGGGATTTCCCCCCACCAAAACAGGCCTAGAATAAACACTGGTGCAGGTGCGTGCTGCCGTATTATTCTTTTTGCCACTGTTGAGCCACCTGTTTGCTCGCTCCATATTGCCAGCTGTCTCGCGTCTCTTTCCACCTGTGTGGCTGAGTCGACAGTCTGAAAATGTGATCCAATACAGAGATGCCCATGGGTTGGGTTAACCCATGGGTTGGGTTGGGTCAGATTTTCCATATTGATGGTGGATTGGGTTGAGTCAGAAAATAAGTAATGGTTTAAGAAACTGTAATGTACAGTATATCAAGTGAGATATTGACTATAATGCATAGTCTTCTTCTTCTTCTTCTTCTTCTTCTTCTTCTTCTTCTTCTTCTTCTTCTTCTTCTTCTTCTTCTTCTTCTTCTTCTTCTTCCCAGGTGCGATGCATTGCTTCGTCGGCGACCATGGACTTCCACTTTTCACGATTTCTGGAATTCCTCAGGAGTTCGATGTTGTTGTCTATCTCCAGTCCATCTCTTAGTTTGTCTGTGTATTTTGATCTTTGTTTTCCTCTTTATCTTTTACCCTCCACCATTCCTGTAACTGCCAAATTCTCGAGTCCCTCTTTCCTCATCAGTCATCAAGTGCCCAAAAATTTCATTTGTCTTAGCCTGATGGTAGACATCAGTGTTTGTTTCTATTCCATCATCTGTAAATTTTTCTATTGGTTCTGCTGTCGGGCCACGGATCTTTTAACATTTAATGCATAGTATGGCGTGGTAAAAACATTCTCGAGGAAAGATTCTGTGAAATAGAAAGAATCTGTCGGATTTGCTGAATGTTGATGAGATTAGTTTTTGGGCTGTCAGCTTAATCTCAAGCGCTTCGCAATTTTTGCGTGGAAATTAAGCATTTCGTTAATTTCGACTTACATTCGGTCGACAACTGTGTTTGCGTCTCACTAAACACCAACGGCGCTAAATCAACAGAGACAGGGCGATCTTGAAAAAACTGTTTTCCCCGATCGAGTACAGTCGACTCCGCTTAACTGGATAGCCCTGGGACCGTCACGACATTATCCAGTTAGGCGGCGTATCCACTTACCCGTGGCCGCAAATAACATTATTAAAACTTAAATGATTTCATGTACTACTGTATACAGTATACACATTGCTATTTAGTCCTATTTCCGATCAAAATAATTTGCAGTTGATCACTGAGTGACAGTTTTACGATGGAAGTCCGCAATCTGGCTTTCCGTAGGTTCTGCCATTAGCCTCCATAAATCATCAAAGGACGTCCATTGCTTAGAGAGTGGTCGCCAACGTCCGTGGGAGGTTGTTCTAGACGCCTCGTCCCTAGTCTTCATTGCTGCTGACCGCCTTTGAAGTTGCCCCAGTTATTGAACGCGGCACATTTGGTTGCAGCCCATCGTCAATTGACGGTACTGTTCAAAGTCCTCCATACCCCTACTGTCGGGTAATAACAACCTAAATTGGCGCTCAACCAGCTGCTTATCTGCCTTTTTCTGTACTCTGTGTTGGAGTTGTGAAATTTGAGCTGGGGGAAGGGGGGCTGATGACTGAAATTCAATGAATAACAGAGGCTGCATATACCCGACGTGCGATTTTTGGGAGGGTTGCAAAGTTAGCTGGGAGGGGGTTCAACCTCCCTCCAACCGTCCCTCCCCCCGGCAACTCCAACCATGTATATACTCTATAAGCTGTTCATATCAGCCAATCACGTGCATTTGAAAATGGCGCGTCGACTTTTGCTCCACCCTTTCAAGGCTGTGGGCAATGGTTCAGCCAATCACGGCAACAGTTGACAAGTTGACAGTGAGTTTGGCCAAGACTGTTTAATACTAAGAGGCTGGTCAACTTCGATGTACTGCTGCCTCATTATCTCAAACCCCGCCCATTATGACGTCAGTGGTTGATTCGGAACAACCAGCCAGCCTTTTGCATTGTTAAAGGAATACAGCCAGCTGTTGTAATATTAAGGAATATAGTTATTTTTATATTTGTTGATAAAAGTTAGTATATAGACAGTCAGGCTAAGTGTATACGATAAAATGCCTCAAAATTGTGCTCACCAACAAGAAACTATCAAAAAGAAAATGAGGAATGTAACTTCCTAGATTTCACGCAGATTTGACCTGGAACACATATCTAGGATTACATTTTTAAATGTTGTGTAGTGTTTTGTAGTGTTTTGCTGTGTTTTGGTGATTCGCAATTAAGACGTTGCATTAGACGTAGAAAATTTTGGGCCTGGGTTACGTGCTGGAGCGTCAAGCCCCGTTAGTGCCCCTAGTGGCTTTCACAGAGGTAGTAATGCCTCCTAAGCCACTTTAAAGCATGCTAAGAAGAATTGCCTTGTAATTAGCCGACTTTCACTCATTTCTTTACTACTGCAACTAAATATATTTGTCTGCTTTAATACCATCTAACTGTTACTTACATATAGTGGCGTAATCTGGCGTAACTTGGCGTCAACATGGGAGAGAATAACTTTTCACAAGTTGACCCCAGAAATATGAAAATCCCACCTCCATTCAAAATATTTGGCTGGTTGTCAGCCCATTTTAAAAGGAAGATAACCTGTCTTTTACTTGTCAAGGTTTTTGGAGACTTAGACCTCACACCCCCAACATTTCATAATTCCCCTAATGTCAAGGTGGCTAGAAAACACTTATTAAAGGTTACTGGTGGAGTTTACTCCTTTTTGGTATCTTTTATTTACATCATTAAACCTTATATTGACTACAGATTATCTATAATTATGTTCGTTTTACTAGGCATTGTATCCGATAATCAATTAATTAGCAATTTCAATATTCACACTTTCTATAAATTTTTCATTATTATTCGCACTCTACAATATCTGCACTTTCTCGTGTTCATTATGCAGTGATAATCAGTAATTGCTTTCCTTACAGATCAAGACTTTATTGAACGCTGTTTTCGTAACTGATTTTTTTAATAAGACTAGTATCTTTATTTTGAGCATGTCAACACTAACAAATAAACGCTAAACAATCGACAAATAAACAAACTAAAACATTCTTAGATAATTTGACCATTCTCTTGCTTTTGCTTTTGCTTGGTTGTTGTAATGCTTATAGTTAACGTTTTCAATCTAAACTTTTACAAAATCAGCTACACCAGATTCATACAGGAAGATGGTTGGTATTTCGAAACGTCTGTGAAGTTTCAGAAATAAGTTAGTTATAAAAAGAAAGGGAACCATTTACATTCTTAGATACTGTCTTGCTGTTTCTCAGTAGCTACAGTCGCTCAATCAACCAGTGACGTCATATAGCCACGCCTACTTGACCTGTATGCAAAAGACGGGTTCCTGGCCTGCCTTTTGTATTTAATTGCCTTGGAGTTTGGCCGTGTTGATGGCTGGTTAGCCTGGTTATCCACTTATCCGTCACCATTTACACAGAATGAACGGCCACGGGACTAAAAAATGTCATCCAGTTAGGCGAATTATCCACTTGCAGCGTATCCACTTAAACGAACCTATGTCCCATTGAAATACATGGAGCTCAAAACGGGACTTCAAAATCTTATCCACTTAACCGATTTATCCACTTGTCAGGTATCCACTTAAGTGGAGTC